>JARHVA010007625.1:325000-387500 GCA_037957365.1 Torreya grandis | reverse complement strand
ATCCCTCATCCTCCCTAATCACTCTCACATTAACCCTCATAATCCCTAGTCTCTAACTCATCATCCTTAATTTTCCTTCATTGTCCCTAATCACTCCCTCATTAGCACTCAATGTCCCTTATCATACCTAAATACTCCTTCATTGATCCTCATCATCCCTAATCACTTATCACCCATAATCATCCCTCATTAACCTTCATCATCTGTCATCATCCCTAATATCTCCTTCATCAACCCTCATCATCCCTAGTGACTTCCTTATTGGCCACAATAATCCTTAATTATCCCTAATCACTCCCTCATTGGCCCTCATCATCCCTAATCACTCCCTCATTATCCCTAATCACTCATTCATTAACCCTCATCATCCCTAATAACTCCCTCATTGACCCTCATCATGGATGTGATAGCATGAATAATCTTACCAAGATGATATTGAATGGGTTATAAATATGAGTGACCCTAATTTTGAATATGAACTATTAAAACTAAGAGGTTTAAGACACACACACACACACACACACACACACACACACACACACACACACACACACACACACACACACACATTTGGTGTGGCCCCAATTTGTTGAGGGTTTAATTTTTCAATATAATGTATTTTAGGAATCACCAATTAGAATATTGTGATACCTTCCTTGGTTTCATAGGTTTAAGTCTGATTAATAAGATTGGCACTTGTCACTGCCTTGGTGGCACGCCCAAACTACCCTAATCTGGTCTATTACTAAGCTCAAGAGGGAATCAAGAGGTATTAATCTCAAGAGGATACGAAATTAACTAAAATATTGAAGTTATTAAGCTACAATAAGAGGTTTAAGAAACACACACACACACACACACTCACTCACACACACACACACACATAGTGTAGCCCTAATTTGTTGAGGGTTTAATGTTGCATTATAATGTATTATAATAATCACCGACTGGAATATGTGTGATACCTTCCTTGGTTTCATATATTTAAGCCTGATTAATAGGAATAAAACTTGGCCCTACCTTGGTGGCATGCCCCAACTCCCCTGCTCTAGTATATTATTAAGCTTGAGAGGGAGTCAAGGGGTATAAATCTCAAGAGGATTCAAAATTTACTAAAATATTGGAGTTATTAAGCTCTAAGCTTAGGTATGGATGTCTTTATTCAAGTTAGATATAGGGATCCATATATAGGGGCTTAAGTATGGATTATTTGAGCTAGTGATAGGGATTAATGACTTAAGACCCCCTAGATGTGCCATGATAGAACTAGTCAGTGTAGAGATAGGGATGAATTACTCAGTGCCCCCTATATTTAGTGTATCACCTTGAATGTCTTAGCAAGAAAAATCAACTAGAGAAGAGTTTTGAAATATGATATCATATGGAAATGGGAATCTTATATCATTAAAAAATGCCTTTGGCCTACATGTATAATTTATCACTAGAATGAATCATCCTAGATCTCATTGGAATGAATTGACCTAGATATCACTAGTATTGTAACACGAATAATCTTACCAACATGACATGGAATGGGTTATCAATATGGCTCAACTACACTTGTGAGAGGAGATCAGACTCAACCGACCAACCATAGTGGTTGTGATATTTCTCAACTTCAAGCAAATATATACATTTATGTGCTTAACCTCAATCAATGATGCAACCACATTGATGCATAGTAAAATGGATGGTTCATATGAATATGATGTCAATTTATGATTGAATTAGTACTTCATTATACATGGATATATTCTTAAATCACATATTTTCAATCACACTATGAGTAACTTCAATCGAGTGTCTTGGATTGGATGTGTACATCGACCTAAACCTGGAGGGGTACCCTAGGTGGACCAAACTTTGGATCACCCAATGATTTTTTTATTTAATAATAATGCCTGATTTTATTGATCATGATAGATATTTTAGCTATTGATAGTGGAGATCATGATCATGATAAATATTCTGGTGGAGAATTGGGATCAGTTTAAATATTCTGTCTAGTGATAGTAGGGATAAAAAACAGATCAATTATCAACTCCATAATGATAGACTTGATTTGACACCATAGAGAGGAGAATAAGAGAATTTCATTTATCTCAACACAATAAATCACTCATGGTTTTTGAATAGCATGAATCCATCATCCCAGTTACATGGTCCCCTATCTATATATTTGGCAGTGCTAGGGAGCCCCTACTTTATATATATATATATATATATATATATATATATATATATATATATATATATTTGTGTATGTGTCTTTATGTATGTATTAAATCATGTCCTTCCTTTTTTATCATTCAATCTAGCATTTAAGTGAAAGGATCACAGATCCTATACTCATACAATGATATCGATAGGAATTCCTAACCACCACAAAAATAAATAGAGAATGTAAAAATAAATAAAAATATGACTACCACATATATATTGAACTACCAAAAAATTATGACTATAAAGAAGATATAAGAATATTTTCTTTGAGCCTTAGTTGAGTGAAATAGGCATTTTATGTTCATCAAGCAAGAGTTTTATGTAGCCATGATTGAAAGGGATTTGTGAAGCGAAGAGTTCTCAAGTTGAATGAAATAAGATGAGTGAAAAAAGAGTTTCTTTGAGCCTTCATTAAGTAAGTAAAATATAAAACCAAAATAGAAGTTGATTGGGAACTAGCAGGAAGCCAGTGCATCCACCTCAAGGTATTGGAGGGAGTGATTAGGATGAGAAGGGATGAGGAGGGAGTTATTAGGGATGATGAAGGATGATGAGGGAGTGATTAAGGATGATGTGGGATGATGATAGTTAATGAGGAACTTGGTGTGCACTTTGCACATTTAGAAAACATGCAAAATGTGTGGCAGGCTTTAGATCTCTCCATACACCCATCCAATGGAATCCAAAAATCAGCATGCACTTTACACATTTCACAACATGAAAAGTGAATGATAAGATCCGGATCCTATTAAACCTATAACCTCCAACCTTCATGGAAACTTCCAGGTGTTTTTAGCATATCCAACCTCTACGGGAATTTCTAGGTGCTTTTAACACCTCCAAACTCCATGAGAACCAACACCTCCAACCTCTGTGGGAACTTCTAGGTGCTTCCAACACCTCCAATCTCTACATGAACTTCCAGGTGCTTCCAGCACCTTCCACCCCCATGGGAAAAGGTTATTACAACAATAAATGGATCAATATGAAATAATCAGAGACAAAAGAAAAATCTTAAAGGAACAGATCAATAAGGACTTTTAGAAGAGAACTATTTGATATTGAGAAAAAGAAAACATATTTTACACTTTATAATTTTTATAATGTGGAAGTTGCAAAATAAACAAGTGAAAATTGCACTTTCCATTTTGAAAAGTATAGATTGATAAAAGAGTGTAAACTCATGAAGTGCAAATTACATGGTTAGTTTTGGCAAAAACTGATAAATACTTAGAAAGTATTAAAAGTCTTACTTTAGATTTTGCACACTAGGGTTTTGCATGAAAAGAAACTTGGAATTATTTTTAATGTTATATTTTATTTTGGAAGGTCAAGTTCTATTTTGGGCACTTCTTTTTGTATGAGGAAGCTATTTTCAACCACTTCAAGATGAAGAAGCCTTGCAAGGAGATCCAACAGTTCCAACCATGCCATACCAAACAATGTTATGCCAAAGATCCCACCCATCTCATGCATGCTATGTTATAGCTTTTCCAAAAGTCCAAGATGCCAAAACTAGAAGAAATCGCCTCTTTTTACATGAGTATTTTCAGATCTACATGATTTTCTAAACTGAGTGTTCAAGTTTCAACAACTACAAGTCTTCTATGACATATTTTGTATAAATACAGGTAGACCCTATGGCCCAATCTATCTTTTTGTTGTTAGTTATATTTTTATATATTTTCAATGTATTTACTACAAGTTTTAACCTTTGGAGAGAAATAAAGTTGAATTTTTTCCTTTCTTATCTTTGGAATCTTTGCATTGTGCAAAGTTATTTGATTTTCTTTGGAAGCTCTATCTTTTACTATAGTATTCAATAAAAGTCATCTGTGGTACTTTACCCTCTTGATAATATTGTTTGGAATAAATATCCTTTTCCCTTTTCTAAAGAATAGTTAAAATATTGCCTTTGATTTCCAAATTTGCATAAGTATGTGCTTAAAATAACTTCAATCTATTTTCTTCTCTATTGTGTCTGTAAAAAAAGCATCTAGATCCACTATACAATATTTGGTGCAATCATCATACTTTAAGTTTTTTGCAAATTCCAATTTATTTAACCCTTTTCCCCATCAAAACCATAGTTTAGGATCCAAAAAACACTAAAGAGCAATATTTCCACAAACTTGATATTTTATCACTTTACATCAGATTTTAGTGAGAGGAAGTCAGCTTTTTCCAGAGATTAACCTCAAATTGCCAAGGTCCCATGGATTTGGAGGTTTTTCCAATGTATCATTAGGAACTTTCACAACAAGGTACATAATCAAGATAGGTGAAATCCTATGTGATAAAAGTTTTTGGCACGCACAGTGGGACCTGAACCCACAATCCATTGAAGGAGTTTGGTGTGTTCAATGCATCTTGCCATTCAGGGTAGTTTATTCAACACTATGGTGACTCCAAAGATCAAATATACTGGTTTAATTAGTTCAAGCTCTTAAAAATTATCAAATATTATGATTTAGGTGATACTCTTGGTCTTTTCCATTCTTTTGAATTAATCTAATCACTTGCTGACTCTGCTAGTATGTGCTTATTATTGAAAGGGCATACCTAATTATTCCTTATTTGAATACTCTAATGTGTCAAGATTTCACGGAAAATACTCATTTACCCCTCATACTTGTCAAAATGAATTTTCTATGACTTCATACCATCCATATCATACTAAAAATGTTGTTGGTTTTATCCCAAATAGCCTTGTCATAATAGGATATCTTCATTTTCATAATAATGGCCTCCCTCCCACCATAGTTCAACCTTCTTGGGAACATGTTTGCACCTATGATCAACCTCAAGAAGGCTACCTTTCTCCCAATCTACATTATTACCCTCCTAATCAGCCCCAAAAGAGCATAAGTGATATAAAACTTGATTTTCAGAGACAACTGATGGAGATTGAAAGAGAGGAGTATAGTAGGCAGCATGAAGAGATAATTTATCAAGCTTAGACACATCAACAGGAGGTGATGTGACAATACATATATGAAGAAGAGTGTTTGGCTAGGAAAATCATAGCTAAGGAGGAGTAGATACATAAGTTGCTTGCAAAGATGTTAGAAATTGAATCTCATCCAACCACCTCTACTCCCCCCTTCCCTAGCTTCACCTAAGATAAATCCTCTATGCTTTCAAGAAAATTCCCTGATTTTAAGGTTTCAAGTTTCAGAGAACCCCCTTCCTTAAAAGAGACTACCCCCATTCCTCCTCAAAAACCCCAAGCATAGTTATGGAAGCTTTCTTGGGCCATGTATCCCAGCTCACAATGCCCAACCTTATAAATCCCCTTCCTCTATGCCAATTAAAGCCTCTTGCCCTCTCAATATCTCCCTTTTCAAAGGAGGACCTATTGTATGGAATGCAAGTGAAGACCATTTAGATGAGGAAGAGGATATTTCAAGTGAGTATGATGAGGAAATTATCATTGACATCCCTCTTTATGTCACTAAATCAAAAAATTCAGAGCCGCTACAAGAAGAGGATAAACAAAATCAGCTTGCATAGGAGGGTAGTGCACAAGGGCGTGATGATGAGGTCTTATCTTAGATAAATGAGATTTCATTTAGTAAGGAAGAAAATGAGGTCAGTCATGAAGCTGTAATGAGGCCTCTCATGCAGAAGAGCGAAGAGCAACTAGATATTTTATTTTTTTAGCATTGGCATCAAACCAATGTCTATTAATGGGGGAAAACATGAGCAACAAGATCAACAAAAGGAAGAGGATGTGTTCCCAACTCAATCACTTTGGTAGGTGCATCCCAATCAGTAGGATGATGGATAATTAGGATGCATAAGGGAAGGCAACTCTGATTTCTCAAATCTTGTCTTCACAAGAAGGTGCTTTATTAGGTACCTAGCTTAGTTGGAAGCCAACAAGGAGGAACTTATTTTACAAAGAATAAAGGAGGAGCTTGCAGTTTTCAATGAGCCTGAAGAAGACAATGTAAGTGTTTATGATGAAGAATCATGATAGGTAACCCACTTCATAGGGAATAACATGTTTCAACTTTCAAGTTGCAGGAGCTTAATGAGAAGCAAGAGGATAACCTTCATGAACCTATTATGGAAGTCAAAGATAGATCAGGTAATTTAGAAGAGAAATGGTAGCATCTATGCTTGGATATCTTAAGTGAAATGAAGCAACTTAATTTTACAAACTTGACTGAACAGGACAACCCTCAAACTGAAAATAGAAAAAACCTTAAATGGATGACTGAGGGTCCATTTTACATAGATCAAGAAGAGGATCAAAACTAGGAGCCAAAGGTTGGTCCAATTCAAGATGAGGTGTCAGTTGAAAATAACCTTGATATGTTGGAGCTAAAGGAAAGCAAATCATATCCTGAGCAATATAGGTATGATGTTTTTGACCTTGGATGGTCAAATTAACCCTCATTTGTAGTTGAAGAAAGAGATGAAATATTGAGTAAGATTGATGAAAGAGACATCTTAAATGCTCAAGTGACACAATTTGAGAAGCATACCAGTGAAAAGCCTAAAGAGTTATGGCAGTGGTTCAATGCCATAACCAAAGAATTTGAAGAAGCCAAGGGACATGTCCTTCTTCTAGAAAGCTATGAATATGTTTCTCTAAGCATGATCAGTCCTAGTTTCCATAAGGACAGAGTGGAAGAACATGGTCTTTTTTAACCATCAAGTGCACCAAGTGCAGTTGCTCCCAAGATCCCAAATGAAGTCTTCATGCAAGGCTTTCCCACAAGTGATGATTTGTTCCTTTTTATCCACTGGAGGGTACCTCAAAAGGATTGGTGATCAAGTTTCCTAGTTCACCAATTTTGGTACCTCCAAAGAAAAGTATCTTCCATCCTAATTTATCACAAGTGAATGATGCTAGAAGTTTCCCATTTGACCCAAGTGGAAAGTACTTATAAATTGCAACCTTGTACATATTAGAATATATTTTATGTTTTTCTCCTAGTGCCTATGTGCACTTTTGTTTAACAGGTTAGTTTTTTGTTTTAATAAGTGCTTGTGCATAGGTTAGACTCATTAGGAGTTGTTTCTTTAAGTTGTTTTTCCTTTTTTTTTTTTTTTGTCTTTTTTGTGTCTAGGCAATCCTAGTTTGTTCTTTCCTACGTTATAGTTTTTGTCAAAGCAAATTTGACTCCATACCTAATGAATTGAGAAGCCTTATGGATTGAAAATGATTAGCAGGCAATCATCCTGTAGAGGTCATAAAAAATGTTGAGATTTTTATCCCAAAAGTCTCATTACATCTAACAACTTAAGGGAGACTCCCTTTGTTTTTTAGGAAAAATATTGAATTATCCAAAAAACTCATCTTTCATTTTTTTCCTTGCAATATCTAGAACTCTGGATGTAATTTGCACTTGTGAAAATTGCTTCATGGGGTCATAATCTCGTGATGCACCAAAATTTCTCTTTTGGCAGAAACCAAAACCTGACATGCACTTTGCACATTTGCACAATATGCAAAATGCATGGCAGGCTCTGGATCTTACAAAGCACCAAAATTCCCTTTTGGAGGAAACCGGAACTTGACATGCAATTTGCACATTTGTATAATGTGCAAAATGCATGGCTGGCTTTAGATCCCACCATACATCCATCTGGTAGAATTTGAAACTCGACATGCACTTTGCATGTTTCACAATGTGAAAAGTGCACGATGGGCTCTGGATCCCATCAAATCTATAACCCCCAACCTCTATGGGAACTTCTAGGTGCTTCCAACACCTCCAACATCTATGGGAACTTTTAGGTGCTTCCAATACCTCCAACCTCTGTAGGAAATTTTAGGGGCTTCCATCACCTCCAACCTCCATGGCAACTTCCAAGTGCTTCTATCACCTCCAACATCCACAAGAACTTCCAAGTGCTTCCAACACCTTTCACCTCCATGGGAAAAGGTTATTATAACCATAAATGGATCACTATGAAATAATCAGAGACAAAAGGAAAAACTTGAAGTAACATATCAATAAGGACTTTCAGAAGAGAACTATTTGATATTGAGAAAAAGAAAATATATTTTACACTTCATATTTTTTATAATGTAGAAGTTACAAAAAGCACAATTGAAAATTATATTTTCTATTTTGACAAATATAAATTTATAAAATAGTGTAAAATCATGAAGTGCAAATTGCACGGTTCATTTTGGTAAAAGTGATAAAGACTTAGAAAGTTGTAAAAGTCTCACTTTAGATTTTACATGCTAGGGTTTTGTATGAAAAAAATTTAGAATTATTTTCAATGTTATCTTTTATTTTGTAAGGTCAAGTTCTATTTTGGGCACCTTTTCTTGCATGAGGAAGCTATTTTTAGCCACTTCCAGATGAAGAAGCCTTGCATGGGGATCCAATAGTTCCAGCCATGCCATACCATGCCATGCTATGCCAAATATCACACCCAACTCATGCATGCTATGTTCTAGCTGTTCTATAAGTCCAAAATGCTAGAAATAGAATAGCTCGCCTCTTTTTGCAGGTGTATTTTCAGATCTACATGATTCTTTGAACTGAGTGTTCATGTTTCAATAGCTACATGTCTTCTATAACATATTTTGTATAAATATGGGTGGACCCTATGGCCCTATCTATCTTTTTGTTGTTAGTTATACTTTTCTACATTTTGAAGTAGTAATTACACGCTGTAACCTTTGGAGAGAAATAAATTTGAAGTTTTGCCTTTTTTGTCTTTGGAATCTCTGTGTTGTGCAAAGTTATTTGATTTTCTTTGGAAGCTTTGTCTTTTACTTAAATATTACAGAAAAGTCATCTATGGTGATTTACCCTCTTGATAATATTGTTTGAAATAAAGATCCTTTTCCTTTTTCTAAGGAATAGCTAAAATATTGCCTTTGATTTCCAAATTTGCATAAATCTGTGCTTAAAACAAATTCAATCTATTTTCTACTCTATTAGGTTTGTCAAGCAAACATCTAGATCCACTATACAATATTTGGTGCAATCACCATACTTTTAGTTTTCTACAAATTCCATTTTCTTTAACCATTTTCCCCATCAGAACCATAGTTTAGGATCCAAAAAGCAGTAAAAAGTGAGATTTACACAAAGTTGATATTTTATCAGTTTGCATCAGATTTTAGTGAGAGGAAGCCAACCTTCTTTGGAGATTAACCTCAAATTTCCAAGGTCTCATGGCTTTGAAGGTTTTTCCATTGTATCATTAGGCACTTGCACAACAAGCTACAAAATCAAGATAGGTGCAATCCTACGTGATAATAGTTTTGGCACACCTGGTGGGACCCAAACCCACAATCTATTGAAGGATTTTGGTGTGTTCTTCAATGCATTTTGCCATTCAGGGTAGTTTATTCAACACCATGGCGACTCCAAAAATCAAATCTACTGGTTTAAGCAATCCAAGCTATTAAATATTATCAAACATTGGGATTTAGGTGATATTCTTGGTCTTTTCCATTCTTTTGAATTAATCTAATCACTTGGTGACTCTGTTGGTATGTGCTTATTATTGAAAGGGTAGACCTGATTGTTCCTTATTTGAATGCTCTAATATGTCAAGCTTTCATGGAAAATATGCCTTTTCCCCTCATACTTGTTAAAATGCATTTTGTATGCCTTCATGCTATCCATATTAGACTGAAAATGTTGTTGGTTTTATCCCAAATAGCATTATAATAACATGATATCTTCATTTTCATAATAATGGCCTCCCTCCCACCACAGTTTAGCCTTCTTGGGAACCTATTCACACCTTTGACCAGCCTTAAGAAGGATACCTTGCTCCCAATATGTATTATTACCCTCCTAATCAACCCCAAGGGAGCATCAGTGATATAAAACTTGATTTCCAGAGACAATTGATGGAGATTGAAAGAGAGGAGTATAGTAGGTAGCAAGAAGAGCTTGTTTATCAAGCTTACACAAAGCAACAAGAGGTGATGGGACAATGCAGATATAGAGAAGAGTGCTTGACTAGGGAGGTCACAACTAAGGAGAAGTGGATACATAAGTTACTTGCAAGGATGCAAGAAATTGAATCTCAGTCAACCACCTCCACTCCCCATTTACCTAGCTTCACCCAAGATAAATCCTTAGCACTTTCAAGCAAATCCTCTAATTTCAAGGTTCCAAGTTTTAAAGACCCCCCTTGCTTGAAAGAAACTACCCCCATTCCTCCACAAAAACCCCAAGCACAATCATGACAACCTTCTTGGGCCATGTGTCCCATCTTCACAATGCGTAACCTTGTAAAATCCCCTTCCTCTATGCCAATTGAATCCTCTTGCCCTCCCAACATCTCCCTTTTCAAAGGAGGACCGAATGTATGGAAGCCAAGTGAATACCATTTAGACAAGGAGGAGGATATTTAAAGTGAGTATGATAAGGAAATCATCATTGACAACCCTCTTTGTGTCACTAAATCAAAAAAATTAGAGTCGTTGCAAGAAGAGAATGAACAAAATCAATCTGTACATTAGAGTAGTGCACAGGGGCATGATGATGAGGTATTCTCTTCGATAAATGAGATTTCTTTTAGTATGGAAGCAAATGAGGTTGGTCATGACGCTGTAATGAGGCCTCTAATGCAGAAGAGTGAAGAGCATCTAGAGGAATGTTTTTCGAGCATTGGCATCAAACCAACATTTATTAATGGGGAAAAACATGAGCTTCAAGAACAACAAAATGAAGTGGATGTGTTCCCAACTCAATCACTTGGGCAGGTGCATCCCAATCAATAGGATGATGGAGAAGCAAGATGCATAAGGGAGGGTAACTCTGATGACTCAAACCTTGTTTAGACAAGAGGGTGCCCTATTAGGTACCTAGCTCGGTTGGAAGCCAGCAAGGAGGAACCTATTTTACAAAGAATAGAGGAGGAACTTGTAGTTTTGAATGAGCTTGAAGAATACAATGCAAGTGTCTATGATGAGAAAATAATGATAGGCATCCCACTCATAGGGAGGAACATGTTTCAGCTTTCAAGTTATAGGAGCTTAATGAGAAGCAAGAGGATAGCCTTCATGAACCTATTGTGGAGGTCAAAGGCAGCTCAAGTAATTTAGAAGAGCAATGGAAGCATCTATGCTTGGATCTCTTGAGTGAAATGGAACAACTTAATGTTACAAACTTGACTAAATAGGACAACCCTCAAATTGAAAATAGAATAGACCTTAAATGGACTACTAAGGGTCCATTTTACATAGATCAAGAAGAGGATCAAAATTTAAGATCCAGAGGTTGGTCCACTTCAAGATGTGGTGTCAGTTGAGGATAACCCTGATATGTTGGAACTAGAGGAAAGCAAATCAGATCCTGAGTAAGACAGGTACAATGTTTTAGACCTTGGATGGTCAAATCAACCCTCATTTGTGGTTGAAGAACGAGATGAAATCTTGAGTAAGATTGATGAAGGAGACATCTCAAATGCTAAAGTGATATAGTTTGAGAAGCATACCAGTGAAGGGCCTGAAGAGTTATGGAAACAGTTCAATGCCATAACCAAAGAATTTGAAGAAGCCAAGGGACATGTCCTTCCAAAAATCTATGAATATGTTGCTCTAAGCATGAACAATCCTGATTTATACAAGGACAGAGCGAAAGAACATGTTTGTTTTGAACCATCAAGTGAACCAAGTGCAGTTGCTCCCAATAGCCCAAATGAAGTCTTCATGCAAGGCTTTCCCACAGGGGATGAGCGACATCGAACAAGTGATCCTACAGTCCAACATGAATCAATATTGGAGGACTTGGACTGATATGTCTACATTGGAGACATGTTTGTTCCTTTTTATCCACTGAAGGGTACATCAAAAGGATTGGCCATCAAGTTACCTGATTCACCAATTCTAGTACCTCCAAAGAAAAATATCTTCCATCCTGATTTATCACAAGTGAATGATGCTAGAAGATTCCCATTTGACCCAAGTGGAAAGTACTTATAAATTGAAACCTTGTATATATTAGAATAGATTTTATGTTTTTCTCCTGGTGCCTGTGTGCACTTTTATTTAGTAGATTAGTTGTGTGTTTTAATAAGTGCTTTTGCACATGTTAGACTCGTTAGGAGTTGTTTCTTTAGGTGGTTTTCCCCTATTTTGTTTGTCTATTTTTCTTGTCTTGTTCATGTCTAGGCAATCTTAGTTTGTTCTTTCCTACATTATAATTTGTGTTAGAGCAAAGTTGAATCCATACCCAATGACTTGAGAAGGCTAATGGATTGAAAATGATTAGCAGGTAATCATCTTGTAAAGGTCACCGAAAATGTTGAGATTTTTTTCCCAAAAATCTCATTACATCTAACACCCTAGGGAGACCCCCTTTGTTTTTAAGGAAAACCACTGAATTATCCAAAGAACCCATCTTTCCTTTTTTTTTTTCCTTACAGAATTCAAAACTTTGAATGCAATTTGCATTTATGCAAATTGCTTTGTAGGCTTTGGATCTTGGAAAGCACCAAAATTTACCTTTTGTTAGAAACCGGAACCCAACGTGCACTTTGCATGTTTTCACAATGTGCAAAATGCATGGCGGGCTCCGGATCCTGCAAAGCACCAAAATTCCCTTTTGGCAAAAACAATAACCCATCATGAACTTTGCACATTTACACAACATGCAAAATGCATGACGGGCTCCAAATCCCACCATACACCCATCCGATGGAATTCAAAACTTGGCGTGCACTTTGCACGTTTCATGATGTGCAAAGTGCATGATGAGCTTTGGATCCTGCCAAACCTATAACCTCCAACCTCTGTAGGAACTTTTAGGTGCTTTTAGTACCTTCAACCTCAGTGGGCACTTCCAGGTGCTTCCAAAACCTCCAATCTCCATGAGAATTTCTAGGTTCTTCCAATACCTTCCACCTCTACAGGAAAAGGTTATTGCAGCAATAAATAGATCACTATGAAATAATCAGAGACATAAGGAGAATATCATAGGAACATATCAATAAGGACTTTCAGAAGAGAACTTTTTGATGTTGAGAAAGAGAAAATATATTTTACACTTTATATTTTTTATAATGTGGAAGTTGAAAAATGCATAAATGCAAATCACACTTTCCATTTTGACAAGTATAGTTTGATAAAAGAGTGCAAAATCATGAAGTGAAAATTGTACGGTTCATTTTGGCAAAAGTTATAAAGATTTAGAAAGTTGTAAAAGTCTCACTTTAGATTTTGCATGCTAGGTTTTTGCATGAAAAGAAACTTGGAGTTATTTTCAATGTTGTCTTTTATTTTGGAAGGTCAAATTCTATTTTGGGCACCTCTTTTTGCATGAGGAAGCTATTTTCAGCCACTTCCAGATGAAGAAGCCTTGCATGGAGATCCAATAGTTCTAGCCATGCCATACCATGTCATGCTATGACAAAGATCACACCCATCTTGTGCATGTTATGTTACAATGGTTCCACAAGTCCAAGACACCAGAAATAGAAGATCATGCCTCTTTTTGCATGAGTATTTTCAAATCTGCATGATTTTCTGAACTAAGTGTTCAAGTTTCAACAACTACATATCTTCTATGACATATTTTGTATAAATATGGACAAACCTCATGGCCCAAGCTATCTTTTTGTTGTTAGGTATATTTTTATACATTTTGAATGTATTTACTACAAGCTGTAACCTTTGGAGAGAAATAAAGTTGAAGTTTTGCCTTTCTTGTCTTTGGAATCTTTGTGTTGTGCAACTTTATTTGATTTTCTATGGAAGCTCTATCTTTTACTTCAGTATTCAAGAAAAGTCATCTGTGGTACTTTACCCTCTTGATAATATTGTTTGGAATAAAGATTATTTTCCTTTTTTTGAAGAATAGCTACAATATTGCCTATGATTTCTAAATTTGCAAAGTCTGTGCTTAAAATAAATTCAATTTATTTTATGCTCTATTGTGTTTGTCAAGCAAACATCTAGATCCACTATACAATATTTGGTGCAATCACCATACTTTCAGTTTTTTGCAAATTCTAATTTCTTTAACCCTTTTCCCCGTCAAAACCATAATTTAAGATCCAAAAAGCACTAAAGAGCGAGATTTCCATAAAGCTGATATTTTTTCAGTTTGCATTAGATTTTAGTGAGAGGAAGTCGGCCTTCTCTAGAGATTAACCTCAAATTGCCAAGGTCCTATGGCTTTGGAGATTTTTTGATTATATCATTAGGCACTTGCACAACAAGCTACATAATCAAGACATATGTAATCCTATGTGATAATAGGTCCTAATCTCCATAAGGTCTATACTAAAGCAATGTTAACAAATTCTTTGGGGGCTCCTATCAATCAGAGCAATATTAAGTTTATTCTTAAAGTTGGTGACCTTGAAATTATTGTTAATTGGAGGCCTATTACTTTTCTCAATATCTATTATAATATTATTGCTAAGACTTTAGCTCTCAGGGTTAAACATCTTCTTCCTTTAATTGTTAGAAGTGAGCAAACATGTTTTATCCATCACAGGTACATTTTGGACAATGTCATTGTTGTCTGGAAGACACAGAGTGGGCTCGAGACTCCAATCAAAAGGCCTTATTTGTTAAAATTGATTTTGAAAAAGCTTATGACCACATTGAATGTCCCTTCATTTGGCCATGCTTCAAGCTCTTGGTTTTGGTTCAAGCTTTATGCAAAAGGTTAACATGCTTTTCCAAGATGAAGGGATGTGCATTACTATTAATGGTACTTAGTCCTCTCGGTTTGAGATCCATTGATCTATTCAACAAGGATGTCCTTTAGCCCCTGCCTTCTATGTGATAACACAAAAGGGATTTAGCTATCTTTTAGCTAACTATGCTTCCTGAGGTTTGGTCAAAAGCATTTCTCTCCCTCAATTTGACCACTAGTTGCTAAATGGGCCTTTTGCCGATGACTCTTTCCTCACTCTTCAGGGAGAAGAAGAATCAGTAAATAATGTTATGGTTTGTCTTCATAATTTTGTTTAGCATCAAGTTCATCCATTTAATGGAGAAAAACTCTGTGCTACAATCAATTTTTGGCTCCCACACTTCTTTGGTTGGAGGGATATCAATGGTAGTGGCTTCATCCAAGGGTTCAACTCAAATTCCTAGGCCTCCCTTTTGCTTTTCAAGCTTCTCCCTTTGATTTGTGGTCTTATGTGATTCTAAGGGTTGAAAATAAAATCTATTTCTGGATCACCAAGCTTTTATCTTTGGCAAGCAAGTTTTATATTTGGTCCAAAGTTTTGGCAGCTATTCATGTGTATTACTCTTCTTGTTGGGCTCCTTCCAATGCTGCCTAAAGTAAGTTAGAAAAAATCTTGAGGGATTTCCTCTAGGCCAATTCTGAAGGCCATAAGGGATTCCACAGAGTCTCTTGGGACATTAGTTGTAGACCTAAAGAGGTAGGTGGGCTTGGTCTTTTGGACATCAAAATTCAAGGTCTTGCTCTCAGCACCAAATGGGTTATTCATGGTCTGGAAGGTGATGAAGGTTGGAAGATTATTCTACATCATAGCATCTCTTAGGGAGTTCTTTATGGTAGAAATGTTTGGCAAGGCCTATGTCTTCACACCCTTCTCATTATCCCAAAAATGGTTAAAATTAAGAGTACCTTTGTTATTCAAAGTTTATCGAAAGCCTGGGAGTAGCTCAAACCCCATTTTATTTGGAAAGGGGAGGGTTTCAAGAATGGTCTTTCTCTTAATTCTCATTCCCTTTGGTGGTCTCCTTCCCTGAAGTTATACAATGTTCCCTTTGCTTTAGTCCCTTGGATTAAAGGGCTAAGACTATTCAAGAAAGGTGTGAAAACTATAAGGGATTTATTCTGCTGGGTGAGCCGGTCTTGGATTTCTTAGCAACAAATTCAAAATAAATTTCATTTAAATAATTCAAATGTTGAAGCTATTGCATAAATACAAGGTTCCAAATCTGATTAATATCTTCATAAGATTGGGGTCAATCCTCTTTCTTCTTGGTGGAAGGATTGACATTGACCTACGACCACTCCCTTCACTTGGTATTCTCCTCAATTGCGATACAATCTGCTAGCTGTCCAACATATTCCAAATGATACCCTTAACCATAGATGGAGCCTCCGTTCTAGCCATGGGACTTGGGCTAGAAGATTTCACAATGTGTGGTCTGCTCTCATAAAGCCTAAAAATGCACACTTTCTCTGGTGTGTTCTCTATTAGGGTTTCCCTGTGGGTGACTAGCTTATGCATATGGGGGTTTCAAGTCCCATTTGCATAGCTTGCCATCAACCTTAGATTATTAGATACCTTTTTAGTTTTTACACCCAAGATAAGTCTGTGTGGTGCTAGTTTCATTCCCTCTTTCAGGTATTTAGACCTAAATTTTTTACATGGAAGATGGCTCTCTTAGGGACTCTGCTCTATTCCCTACGTAATATAACAAATTTTCGGATATTTTTCCATGTTAACATTTTACTTCAAATCTGGAAAGTTAGGAACAATGCTTGCTTTAACCATGAAGAAATGGAATGTAGTTTTTTTGAATGTTACTCTCTAGATTCAAAGTCAAACTAACAAAATTCCCATGGAACTCAACCATCTTTAGCATCTGTTGGACCACTGGGGAAATGCCTCGTGTGTTGTTAGTTGAGAGCCTCTAGAGCTACCATGGTTGCCTTCGCCTCCACATGGACAAGGATGTGGTCCATGCCAATAGCGTTCCCGGAACCGACATGAGAGTCTTTCCCCTCATAGATTATCACCTTGCTAGTCTTCCCTGCGATGTGGCCAACCGAGTGGTTCTTCCAAAAGTGGAGGTGATGGTAGGGGATGGGGTCCACCCCCCCAGAATTATGGAGATAAAAATAGGGGTTGGGGTCCTCCTCCCTAGGATAAGTTTCCTCAGCTCGCTCTTGCCTTTTCTCTAGATAGAAACAAGGATGAAACTAATGTTGAACAACAAAATGATGGTTGGGAGTGTATACCTATGGACACTAATCCTCTTGTTCAGGGAGGATGGGGAGATAAGCCACAAGACCTGCCTTCTCCACGGCCTCCCTCAGCGACCATGTTTGTTGTGCCAACTTAATTGTTCCCTTTATTGCTATTTGCTCTCTTAGTTGTTATGTGATGGTTTTTGGAGTGGTCTTGATTGACCCTCCTTTGGGACTTGCTTTTCCCTGAGGATTGTTTATCCGTGGTTTGACTTTGTTCTTAGGGTTTGACTTTTCCACCCTTTTGTTTTTAATGATTAGCATTGTACTTTAATACTTATTTTTATTAATATAGATATGCTCTTCAATCAAAATAAAAAAGAACATTGAATCCCACCTCAACATTGATGAGATTTAAGGTCAAATTTGGATGATCAGACATTAATATCACAACACTATTAAAGTAATAAATGCAGTAGCTTTACCAAAATGTAATTTTGTTTTATAAATTCTTTTCTATTTAAACACATTTGTTGACACCCTAGGCCAACCATATAATATGTATTTTTGTAAAAACAATGGCACGTGTTTGTGTAGGGTTGTACAAAGGACATTGGATCTATTTTTACGATATTAGCCATGTATCTAGAATATATGTTTTAGGTAAGGCTTAGTGATGAGTTAGCATATTTTCAAATAAGGTAGTGCATTAGGATAAGGTATACCTAACCACCTTTGATGTAGTAAGCTAGTGCCTATATAAAAGGCCTTAGGAAATATAGAGAGTAATGATAAAAGCTAACGCTTTATGATGTAATGCTATTTGAGAATATAATGGAGAGAAGTTTTGTGCATATCTATGTTATGAGTATTGATTTGATACATAAATCCTTAGTCTTATTTCACTAATTTATGTTGATTTCATCTCTAAGCGATGTGTTTTTCAATGTGTGCTCAACTTAGAGGGTATTGGTAACCCATTGTGCACATTGGGTGAATGGTTTGTAAATATGTTTGTATGCCATTGCATGAAGGTATTTACGTGTTGTTAAGGTCATAACCGTGTAATATAAAATTAGCTAACATTTTGATTTTATTGCCATCAATAAAGGCTCTCCAATGAGCTTTGCAGTCAAAAGATGTTCTAGCATGTTACATAGGATGAGATTGATGAGTAGATATATCATAAGACTCTAGAGTTTGCATACCTAGAGTTGCCTACTGGAGAAGATCCAGAATCTTGGATTGATTATTATTTAAATAGTTCATTGTATGAAATTCTTTAAATGAGTTTCCTAATCATCTATTTGAGTAGATTGCAGCCTGGAAAAAAAGGGAATATAGTGTTCATAATCAAGAAATGTGTGGACACCTAAAAACATTGCATTGTTGAAGGCTTGAAACACTGTGGGGACTCCCACAATAGACACTTTTGTATGGGGTCTGATAAAGAGCTATATTCAGGAGTTTGTGATAACTACCTACAATTCTGTGGACAGAGCATTGTCTAATTTCCTTACACCACCTCGAAAGAAGTTCATAAAATAACTGACATCATAAAATGAGCATGTTTGCAATGGCTGAGAACAAGCTAGTTATCATTACCACTTTGATGTAATCCTCTAGAAAAACAAACTTGAACGTGTGAATGAGAAATTCTGTGAAATTTAAAAGTTTGTGCAGTTGATGTATTAGTGATGTTGGACAAAAGGGTTCTAAACTAAAAAATATACTTTAATGAAAATCTATCCAACATAAATGTCCAACTGAAAAGGGTGCAAAATTTTCAGGGTCCTAAAAGAACTTGCCTAAAAATGGAACTGATCCTGAAGAACGTAGACTAAATGTCTGGTCATCAACATTCGAGTGGGGATCCAACGTTGGCTTCTATTAGTTTTTCATGGTTCCCAAAGCGACATTGCCATTTCCAACTTATGCATTTTGGTTTCTTGGGAGCTCTCTCGACTTGTGATTCGGATGGTCCCACATCCTTTTGTGTCCAACAGTAATTGTATATGTGGTCACACCCAACGTTTGAAATTGCCACCTTTGTTGATCAGCCTTTTTTGTAGGAATTTCAACAAAAAGCCTATTCGGATGGAATCCCTGTAGCTCATAGTTTATAGTTTGTCAAATTTTGAGAACTAGATTGTCAAATACCATGTAGCCAAACATAATTTTTGTTAAAATTTAAAATATTACTGTTAAAAAAGAAAAAGGAAATAAGGAAGTTATGAAAGAGCATATGATAATTGCTAAGTTGCAAAATTTCATAATTTATGTGTAGAGGTTATCCCCGTTTTGAAGAATTACAAAGTAGAAATGTCAATATCATTTTTTACCAAAATTACCTCTTTGAAATGTTCTGCTAGTTGAAAAATTCAAGTTTGGCAATCAAAGGTAAAGAGGTAAATTCCCTTGTTGGAGAGAAGCAATGATAACTGTATTTTGTCCTAAGACCTATTTCTCTAGCTATGAAGGTTTAACACAGAAGCGAATATCAGTTGGCTATAAAATATTGAATTAGTCAGAAACTGACTAATATTTTAACCCATAAAAAGGACCATTCACCTTTTTACTTTAAAAGCTGATTATTTTACTCTTGCAGTAATTATGAGACAAGGGTGACTTAATAAGGCATTGCATGCTCCAAAAGTTTTGATAATGGGGAAAGAGGTTAGATGGTGACAAGCCCAAAGTGGTGAATTATATTCAACATTCCTCCCTCCTACTAACAAATACTTTGAAGTGCTTGTGTGTTAAGTGGGTTCCCTTGTCTTGCTATTATTACCAAAAATACATAAAGATATATATTATTGTGGTAATGACTAAGCATGGAGTTCATCTTGAGATGATTTAAACTTGCTATTATTACCAAAAATACATAAAGATATATGTTATTATGGTAATAACTAAGCATGGAGGTCATCTTAAGATGATTTAAACATGAACAGGTAAAATCTCACAAAAATTAATAATCTGATTATAAATATATTTCATAATTTTAGATTACAACACCATTTTATATTATGAAAATTCATTTCATCTACAACCCAAAGGGGAGTGAAAGGCTGGTAGTATGCACAAGCTCACCATTATGCAAGTTGATATCTGTCAGTTGTTTCACCCAGCATCACCAATAATCCCCACAAGAACACTTCCCATCCTTAAAATGATGGAATCGATTGGAATCCCTCACAACAATTTCTCGTGAAGCAATCTCGGAGATGAATTTGGTGGCAGAATGGCAATCACCACACACTCGAAGGTTCTTGACAATCCGTATAGCTGTTCCACAGGATGTGTTAAGAAGTCCAAACACAATGGCCAGTTTCTCACTGTGGTGGTCAAGAATATGATCCTTTTGTTCTTCTTCCACATCATGGAGCACAAATTTTTTGTCAGGCACATAACCTGCCTCCTTTATGCGTCCAGACAAGTTCTCTAACTCTGCATAAATTTTCTGTGTTTGTGGATGTGATCTATCTCCTACAACAAAAACATGTACCTTGTTATTTAACACAATCCAGCTGGATCCTGGCACCTTTTTGGCCTTTCTTTCTTTCATCATTCTTCTAACCTTATCTACATCTTTCCACCTGCCAGCCACTGCATAGATATTTGACAAAAGCACGTAATGAGCAGCGTTTGTTTGGTCTAACTGAACAAGGTGCTCTGCAACAAGTTGTCCCAGCTCTATGTTGTTATGATTTCTACAAGCACCTAGCAAAGATCCCCAGATAGAAGCATCAGGTTTTATTGGCATTTTGCTGATAAATTCCTGTGCATAATCCAGATGCCCAGCACGACCAAGGAGATCAACCATGCAGCAATAGTGCTCCATTGTAGGGACAATATGAAAATTTGTTTTCATTAAATTAAAGTATTGCCAGCCATCGTCCACTAGCCCTGCATGGCAGCAAGCAGCAAGAACACCAACAAAGGTGACACCATCCGGCCTTGTGGCAGAGTTTTGCATTTCATCAAAGAGTTGGAGAGCTTCTTTTCCATACCCATGCATGGCATATCCTAGAATCATTGCAGTCCATGAAACTACATCCTGAGTAGGCATCTTGCCAAACACCTTCCGGGCATCCTCAATGCTCCCACATTTGGCATACATGTCAACAAGTGCACTCCCTACAAAGACATCAGCGAGATGTCCAGTTCTAATTATATCTTCGTGGGTTGCCTTACCCATGCAAAGATCTCCCAAGTTGGCACACGCTGGGAGGACACCGGCAAAAGTGTCCATGTTTGACTTCACACCTGACAGTTGCATTTTTTGAAAGAGATCAAGGGCATTGTTAAAATGCCCATTCTGTGAATATCCTGAAATCATTGCATTCCATGATACCAGATTCCGTACAGGCATTTTTTCAAAAAGTTTCACAGCCTCGTCTATGTTTCCATTACTTGCATATCCAACCACCATTGCAGTCCATGAGACAACGTCCTGCATAGGCATTTGATCAAAGACGCAACGTGCATCCTCCACACTCCCACATCTGAAGTACATATCCACAAGCGCACTTCCTACAAAGACATCAGACTCAAACCCACTTCTCTTTATTTCTTCATGTACTTCCCTGCCCTTGCAAAAATCTCCCAATCTGCCATATGCTGGAAGAATTGCAGAGAAGGTTTCTGAGTCTGGCTTCACGCCTGCCATTTGCATTTCTCTAAACAGCTTCAGGGCTTCACCAAACAATTCGTTGCGAACAAGTCCTGCAATCATTACAGTCCATGACACAACATTCCGCTCTGACATTTCCTCAAAGAGCTTCAGCGCCTCTTCCACATAACCATTCTGTGCATATCCTGCAATCATTGCAGTCCATGTACGCACATTCCGTTCAGTCATTTTACCAAACAGTTCCAGCGCTTCATTCACATAACCATTCTGGACATACCCAGCAATCATTGCATTCCATGAAGCTGTCTCTCGTTTTGGCATTCTGTCAAACACGTGGCATGCATCCTCTATATACATGTTAACAAGACCATTACTGACATAAATATCTGAATCAAACCCACCTTTTATTATAACTTCATGAACCTTCTTACCCTGTTCGAGAGCTTCCAAACCCGCACAGGCTGACAAAATACTAGCAAAAGTGAACTCATTTGGTCTAATACCTGCTTGCTGCATTTCATAAAATAAAACCAAGGCCTCTTTACTGTGTCCACGCTTAGAGTAAGCTGCAATCAATGCAGTCCAGGAGACAACATCCTGACCAGTTACAGTTATTTCATTCAATAATCTTCGACCATCCTCCAAACTCCCATATTTAGCGTACAAGGTGATAAGCTTGGTACCCACATTGATTTCAGGGGTAAATCCAGATAGGATGATGTGGGCATGCACCATTTTGCCTTGTGGCACAGCTTTGGAGTTGAGGCAACTCTGCAACAAACAATTGTATAAGAAAGAGCCTGTATGGTGAAAATGCAAAGTGGTCAGAGCCTCTTTCAATCGGTTCCTCTTACAGAGTGTTATCACATCCTCAGTAGTGAAATTACTATGTGCCTGTTCAGTGCAAGGGATGGCAATCTTGCTAGCGTTAAGAAGAAAAAGGAACAAATTGGTCTTCTTTTTCTGAAACGATGGTCTCACAACTCCAGGATTTGCGTTCATTGTTGAGGAATGCTGATGCCCTTGAGTGATTCCGCTCCATCTTGTATTTCAATGCATTGATTTGAATTGCTTTTCAATGTGTAATGCATGTTTACTGTGTCAAAATATATGATTCTCAATTTGAATTAGGGAGGCTCGAGATTTAGAGATTCGAGGATGGAGTTCTAGGATGGGCAGAAGGCTCAAAATGTGTTCAGGATAAAAAATAATATGTAGCAAACGCCACTGGGGAAATAGCACCATCTGAACAAGGTAAGTTCAAATTGAGTGAATATATCGACAGCTTCTGTTGAGGAAGAACCTTTGGAAACACAAGGAATTCATAGGGTTTTTATCCCTTCAATTTATGTTATCATAAATTGAATGGCGACTTAGTATACTTGTTCGTTCTCTGCGGCTTTATTTTATTTTTTTAAAAAGCCGGCCATCATATGGGTTATCAGCATGAGCCCGGTGCACTTCAGCAAAAGGGAGAAAGAAATATATTTTGGAGGTGAAAATGGGTGTTTAAAACGGGTAAAAGTGAGAAGTGGGTAAGAATTGCAGTCATATTTGTTGTTTGTTGAGTCTAGAAATGTTGCTCTTGTTTGTATGTTAAGTATGTGTTTTTAATATATATTAACATAAAATATATATATTAAAAACACATTTTTATTATACAAATTATATATATATATATATATAAATAAATAAAATAAAATATAATTTTATTATATATTAACATAAAACATATATATTAAAAATATATATTTACCATATAAATTATATAATTCTATTATATATTAACACAAAACATATATATTAAAAACACAAAATATATATATTAAAAACACATATTTATCATACAAATTATATATATAATTCTATTAACAAAACATATATATTAAAAACACATATTTATCATACAAACAGTAGCAACATTTCTAAATGCAACAAATGACAAATTTGATTGCAATTCATATATGAATTGCAGTCAAATTTGTCATTTATTACGCAATTCATATATATGATTTGCAGTCAAATTTGTCATTTGTTGCGCCTAAAAATGTTGCTACTGTTTGTATGGTATGTGTTTTTAATATATATGTTTTGTGTTTATATATATATATATATATGGGGGAAGTATATGAATTTAATATATATGTTTTGTTAATAAAATTATATATATATATATATATATATATATATATATGTATGTGTATGTGTATGTGTATGTGTATGTGTATGTGTATGTGTATGTGTATGTATATATATATATGAATTACAGTCAAATTTGTCATTTTTTGCGTTTAGAAATGTTATTACTGTTTGTATGGTAAATATGTGTTTTTAATATATATGTTCTGTTAATATAATTATTTATATATATAAGTGAGAAGTGGGTAAGAATTGCAATGAAATTTATCGTTTATTGCATCTAAAAATGTTGCTACTGTTTGTATGGCAAGTATTTATTTTTAAACAAATATTTACCATACAAACAGTAGCAACATTTCTGGATGCAACAAACGATAAATTTGACTGATATATATATATATATATATATAATTTTTGGAAGGTTAAGTATTAAAGTTTTTATAATTGATTTGATAAGTAATTATTTATTTTTAAAAAATTTTAGAAATAATTTAATTGTATCACCAAATACATCATGTTTTCTGATTTCTAAAAACTGTATTAAATCTTAGTTACATTTTCTATTTTATGTGGGTTATGTATCTTTCCATATTGGAAAGGACAATAATTATGTTAATTAAAGATTTTAAAAATATATTTAAAAGTAGTTTTTATTGGATTAAACTTGACAATTTAGAATATATATATATATATATATATATATATATATATATATATATATATATATTTGAAATTAACTTTATATGTTATTTTTATTAATGTACTTTATGCATGACTTAATTTGACATGGAAAGAGGACTACACAAAACAAAGTGATATGGAAGGTTATTATTGTCATTATTCTTTAACGTTTATTTATTTGGGACAAAATAGCATAAAGAGATGTTTTGTCTATGGTTTTCAATAATTGAATTGAATGTAAGTCGTATGCCATTTTTTTTTGGTGCTAGGCATGTTTTCATATTGAATAAGTTTATATTTCTATTACTTAAAAATATAAATAAAATTTAGAAACGAATAATAGTTAAAAAGATAAATTACAAATTTATTTCTATAAAATTATTATTGACAAGTTAGAAAACAAAAAATATGTATGTTTAAATAAATTTTGTTTGTAATTATGTTTTAAATTTGATGTTATGTTGACTAGGTAGGATTAGATGTGTACCTTTATTGAAACTCATCGATATAACTATTATTAACAAAAAAATAATAATATTACATAGATGGTTACAAAAAAAAGTGGTTGGTTAGTAATCATGGCCTAAACTCCACATTGAAGCAAAACACAGTTCAAAACTAAAAAATCATCAACTATGCATAATAACCTAGGAGCCATGAGATTATATTAAAAAGTAATTATATCATGTCACATATCCTCTGACACAAACCACAACCCCAAAAGGTGGTGGAAACAAACTTTTGGAGGCAAAGCATCCTTAGGAGTCTAGGTACTCCAAGAAGAAGGTTCAGCTGAAAGAGGATCAAGTGCCACCGGACCATCATGGTTAGTTTTAGTTGATGCTAGTGAAATTATAATACCCTATCTAAGGGAAACTAAACATAACCACTAACCAACCCACCCCTTACATAGGTCATTTCCATCATCACAAGCTAGTAGAGGATTTCCCACATAATGGTGGTGGACTCCCACCCCCTAATGTTGCCACCGCTAAGGAGGAGGAGTGAAAAAGTGGTTGTGGCTAAGAGAGCAACTCCATGATGCAGAAACATCCAAAGGTTCATGCAATATTGCATCAAATAAAAATAGAGTGGCATGTGTTTTTTGAGTTTTTTGAGTTTTTTTCCTTATTGGGGTAAGTTTGTTAACCTCTTAGAATGATGTTGCATAAGTACTCTTTTACTACAAGAAAAGTGCGAAGATATTTTGTCTACTTTTGTTAGTTTGTGTGGACTATTAAGTCATAGACATTGGTCAAAAATGGTTCTTCAATTGTGGTAATATTTAGATGATGAAATTTGATTAGTTCATAAAACTTGATATGCATAACTTCTACACCAAATTTTAGATCATTTAGAGTCACCACAGAAATGTACCATTTAATTTTGTCAAAATAATTGGCAGTATTTTTATCCTCCTATTGTAAGAATTATTTGGTGAGGTCATATCACCTTACACTTAAAACCCCTACACCAAATTTTAGCTCATTTGGATTCAATATGGAAATATACCATTTGATTCTATCAAAATACTTAGAAGGATGTTTCTCCTTCTAAAATAAGAATTAGATGATGAATTTTTTTGAGGTCATATTACCTAACACTTAAAACCTACATGCTTAATTTTAGTTCATTTAGAGCTAATTTAGTAACGTACAATCTGATTCTCTCAAACTATGCATGTGACACCTAACAATATGGTTATCTTATTGTAGTAATATTTGGATTTCTAAATTTAGTGAGATGGTATTAAATGACATGAGAAACCTACATGATAATTTTTAGATAATTTTGAGCTATATTGGTAATGTACCATGTATTTCTACTAGTATACATCATTTGTCTAGTCTATGACACTTGACAAGATGGTTCTTTACCTACAATAAGAATTAGATGGCCAAATTTTGTGAGATGATATAGATTTTAGTCTTAAAGTTGTGTTTCAATTTTTATATCACTTTTATGAATATCTTTAAATTTATGATAGTTTTGGTAACTACCATTTGGCCTAAAAACATCAATTGAGTACTCAAGAGCCACGACTGATAGTTTGACATTTAATCACAAAAACTAAAAGATGTCAAATTATTGTACATTATTTGTAAGGGAATTTGAAGAGACACCCCATGAATCTTGAGATGTCAAGGGGATATAATATTTAGAGAATGAAATTTTAAGTTTTGGGAGAGAAGCAGGAGCTCAGATGGAGCAAAACTCTCAAAGAATGTAACAAAGAGTTGAATCATTTAAGGAGGAATTGTATGAAAGTCTCAAACCCTTTTATGTAATGTAATAACCATTTAGAGGCATGTGTGAGAGTGTGAGTTTGAGTTTATATTCAGATGTAACATTTTAAATATGATTGCAATGAACATGTGTTAAGTGCATTAAGTTTGAGGATGTGTTGAAAGTGTGTCCATAAGTGAATGTTTGATCCAAGCAACACAAATGTAAAGGAAAACCTTAATTGGTTTCCCTCTCTAGTTTTTTCACCAATTAGTATCAGAGAAAGCTTTTTTCCTTTTGGGTTGAGCGTGTGAGGCTCTTGTATGAATCAATTGTAGGTTGTGAAAGTGAAGTCTATTAAGTGTGTTTCAAGTTGTTAAAGTGAAGCTTACATAAGTTTGTTGTAGGTGTTATAGAAGCCCTGAAAGTGTTGAGAATGTGATAGAAAATCTATATTGAGTTCTTTTAGTTTGTGAAAGAAAAGCTTGTTGATTTTGGAAAGATGACACACAAAATGAGGAGATATCAAGGAGCAAAACTCTCAAGGAATAGAATA
This sequence comes from Torreya grandis, assembly GCA_037957365.1. NCBI lineage: Eukaryota > Viridiplantae > Streptophyta > Pinopsida > Cupressales > Taxaceae > Torreya > Torreya grandis. Next base: position 360,193 of record JARHVA010007625.1, on the reverse strand, counting down.
GAGAGTTTTATTAGTTCAAGAGGAAATGTATGAGAGTCTGTAACTATTTCATATAATGCAATAAGCCTTTAGAGATGTGTGAGAGTGATTTTTTATTTTTTATATAATGTTTTAAATATAAATGTAATGAAAATGTTTTAAGTTCATTGAGTCTGAGTATATGCTGAAAGTGTGTTCCATAAGTGAATGTTCGACCCAATCTACGTATATATAAAAGTAGACCTTAATTGGTTTCCCTCTCTAATGTTTGTTGTAAGTGTGATATAATTCTTGTAAGTGTTGGGAATGTGAGAGAGGCTCTATTTTGAGTCTGTTACAGGTTGTGAAAGAGAATCCTGTTGATTTTGGAAAGATGGAACACAAAGGAGGAAAATTACCAGAGGTAGATGACTTGATAAATATTTTGAAAGTATTCCATGTAAGACTAGACATGATGGAGATGACTGCACAAAGTGGTGGTGTTACAGTAGTGAGTGAATAGGATGAATAAAATATAATGATGGGGTTACTGTCCATACATGCAAGGTTATATGCCTTGGAGAAAGGAACAATTGGAAATGAAAATAAATCAGTAGAGATCAAGTTGACAGAAAGAAGTAAGTCTATTTGTGATATTAATTTATTATGTGGTAAAGAGAGCCCCAATAAGTTCATGAAATGGATAATAGAGCTAAAAGTGTATTTTTAAGATAAGAGGATTGAAGACCCCATGAAGGTAAAGACTACATGTAAGAGATTATGTGGAAGTAGAATTGTGTATTGAAAATATCTTCAAGAGAGGAGACAAAGGAACGGTAAGAAGAAAGTAAACATTTGGGAACTAATGGATTCCAAGTTTTTGGATTGTTTTGTACACCTAAAATTTCAACAAGAATGGTTTAATAGGTTTCATGTGATGAGGCTTGAGAGAGATGAGAAGAAGAATATTTCCAAGAGAGGATATAACAATGGTAAGTTTCCATGTGATCAGCCAAAGATTAGTTTTATAAGTAGCAATGAGGAGTTTAAGTGTGAAGAAGACAAGTTTGTCTTAGAAGAAAAAAATAAGGTGAGGCTTCCATGTGTGGAGCCCAAATACGATTTTTCATAACACTAAGGTGAATTAGAGATGTGAGCAACCCATATAGGAATAAATCCTCATGCCAGAGAATATGTAAGTATTATTTATTGAACCAAAATAAGAAGACCCATTTTTGAGGTTGGAAATGAGTTTGTTGGTGTCACATGAGTGGGAAAAATTAGAAGCATCATTGGTTAATGAAGGCAATGAGTTTATCATTTCTATTTGAGAGGGAATAAGGATTGAGGACAACCATGGAAATCTATAGATTTCTTTGACAAAAATAATATATGAGAATGAATAATGCAATGATGAGGAGTTTTAGGTTTCCTTGATGGAAATAATAGAGAAGAATGAAGAAAGCAACCATGAGGAGTTGTCGATTTCCATTAACAAAACAATAGTGGTGGAAAAATTGAGAACTAATGCACATGAGGAGAGTATAGTTCTAGACCTTCTGTTTTCAAGAGAAGCAAACATAAATAAGAATGAGGGGAGAATAACCATAGAGGTTTTTGAAAATGGGCCTATGAGAGTCCATCATGAGGGAGTTATCTATGAGAAGATTGTGAGAAACAAAGAATATTTGGACAACATGTCCTTGAAGTGTGAAGAAGAGATGGAAGTGTGGGAACTCTTGATTCCCTTAATATGTTTTTTCAATGTGAAGGTACAACAAAGGAGATGGATATGGAGATGGTGGACATGTTTCTACCAATATGACTAAAAGCTAAAATTGGTGTTGCATATGTGGTAGAAACCCATATAGATGTTGGAGAAGAGACTCTTATGATTCAAGGTTTGCATTGTTCTGAAATGGAAAAGGAGAGTGAAATATCATTTGCACATGACATAGAGGAAATGAAATAAGGTGAAGTCAATTTTCCTAGAGTCAATACAAAATTTTTGAGAAGCGAATAGGAGTTATCATAAGAACAATGGTATAATCAAAGAGGCTTTGAGAAGTCCATGCTTGAGGAAAAAAATAATATAGTGTAGAGACAAAGGATGAGATGAGATAGTTGAGTTTGATATCAGTCCAAGCATTTATCAAACAGTATGATGTTGCAAGTACAGAGGTGAAGATAATGGAGGCATTAAAAGAGGCCTTCTAATGTGAACAGATTGAGTTTCTTGAACTCACCAAATGTAAGGATGAGTTGATGATTTGTATGAGAGATATAGCATGTGGAGAATAAGATGTTGCAGTAGATATGGAGAGGTTGCTTTACATAGCAATGCAAATAATAAGAGATGAAAAGGTAAAGACTATCCTTGAGGTGATAATTGAAGACATGGGTTATCATTTTGATGCCCAAATGTATGTTGAGTTTATTATAATGATATTGAGAATGAAATAGGAGATTGTAGCCATGATAAAAGAGTTGAAAATAGTGAAGAATAATGGAAATAAGGATAAAACATCAGGTTGGGAAATGTTGAAATAAAGCCAAGAAGGCTTTAGAGGTTATGGTTAGTCAGCAACAACTTTAATCTAGCAAGGGAGAGTAAAATGAAATGAAAAAAAAACATCTTGGTGAAGATTGTTGGATGAAGGTGGGTTTCATCCCATAAGAATATGGAAAGTGGAAAAGATGAGCTTTTGTGAAGGAGGATGAACTATGGTGGGTTTAACCCCATAAAAGTAGGAGTGAGAAGAGATAAGAAAAAGATGAAAAGGAAAAGTGAAGAGAAAAAGAAGAGCAGAGTTGAGAAGAAGAGAACTTAAAAGTGAACACATTTGGTTTAATACCTACTTGCTGCATTTCATAAAATAAAACCAAGGCATCTTTACTATGTCGATGCTTAGAGTAAGCTGCAATCAATGTAATCCATGAGACCACATGCTATCCACTTACACCTATTTCATTTAATATTCTTTGACCATCCTCCAAACTCCCACATTTAGTGTACAAGGTGATAAGCTTGGTACCTACAATGATTTCAGGGGTAAATCAAGATAGGATGATGTGGGCATGCACTAGTTTGCCTTGTGGCACAAATTTGGAGTTGAGGTAACTCTATAACAAACAAATGTATAAGAAAGAGCCTGTATGGTGAAAATTCAAAGTGGTTAGAGCCTCTTTCAATTGGCCACTCTTATAGAGTGTTATCACATCCTTAGTAGTGAAATTACTATGTAATTTTTTAGTGAAAGGGATGGCAATCTTACTAGCGGTAAGAAGAAAAAGGAGCAAATTGGTCTTCTTTTTCTGAAACTAGGCTTTGCTTTCATTATTGATAAGTGTTGATGCCCTTGAGTGATTCTACTTCATGTTGTATTTCAATGCATTGATTTGAATTGCTTCTTATATGATTCTCATTTTCAAATTTAGGGAGGCTTGAGATTTAGATATTTGAGGATGGAGTTGATGGATGGGTAGAGCACTAAAAATGTGTTCAGGAGAAAAAATAACATTTAGTAAACACCATTGGGGAAATAACACCATCTGAACAAGGTAAGTTCCAATTGAGTAAATATATCGACAACTTTTATTGAGGAAGGACCCTTTAGAAACACAATGAATTCAAAGGGTCTTTAGAGAGGGGTCTTATGTTAGGGGGTGTTGTGGTTTTATATATCACCAAAAGTTAAAAGGTTTTATATATATATATATATATATATATATATATATATATATATATATATATATATATATATATATATATATATATATATATATATATATATATATATATATATATATATATATATATATATATATGGTCTTATTATTGTTTATAAATAAGTTTTTGAGGGGTGAGAAGTATAGAAGCTTGAAGATTTGTATAGTTATTCTTAATTTTTTTGTTAGGGAGTGTATATTTATATCTAATAATTTTTTATTTTTTTTCAAATATTTTTTAGTAAAGTACTCCTAATTTTTTTTATATAATTTATATTATACAAAATTTAAAAAAGCATGGAATTACTCATTAAAAAAAATTCTCTTATAATTTCTCTCGAACATCCCTTAAAATAATTAATTATTCCTTCAATTTATGTTGTTATAAATTGATTGGTGACCAAGTATATTTATTTATTCTATTTTTTTAATTTAAATTAAAATCGACCATGATATGGGTGATTGGCATGAACCTAATGCACTTCAATAAAAGGGAGAGATATATTTCGTAGATAAAAATGGGTGACAAAAAGGGTAAGTGGGTAGAGGGTAAGAATTTGAGTCAAATTTGCAACAAGGGTAGAGGGTAAGAATTTGAGTCAAATTTGTTATTTGTTGCACTTACAAATGTTGATGGTAAATGTATGGTAAGTTTGTGTTTTTAATATATATTATTTGTTTATATATATATATATATATATATATATATATATATATATATATATATATATATGTATAATTTTTAATTTTTTTAAGTATTAGAATTTTTATAATCGATTTGATAAGTAATTTATATTTATATTATTTTTTCCTTAGTCTTTGATATTATTTTGATTAAGAATTTTTTTTATAAAGAGATATCATATTTGATTTCTAAAAAATGTATTAAATTTTAATTATATTTTCATATTTTATGTAGGTTATGTATCTTTTCATATTAGAAAGGACAATAATATGTTAATTAAAAATTTGAAAAAATAGATTTAAAAATATCTTTTATTAGATTAAAATTGACAATTTAGAAAACATATATATTAGTCTTATAACAAATTTGAAACTTCTAAGTTTATATGTTATTTTTATAAATGTACTTTATGTGCAACTTAATTGACATGGAAAAAGGACCAAACAAAATGAAGTGATATGGAAAGTTATTCTTGTTATTTTTTAACATTTGTTTAGTCAGAACAAAAGAATCATATGTCAATTTTTTTGCAAATTATGTTTTGATATTGAAAAAGATGATATTTTTATTGTTTGAAAACATAAACAAAAGTGAGAAAGGAGGAATAGCTAAAAAAGATAAATTATAAATTTATTTCTATAAAATTATTATTGACAAGTTAGAAAACAAAAAACATGTGTTTTAATAAATTTTGTTTGTAATTATATTTTAAATTTGATATTATGTTGACTAGATAGATTTAGTCATGTATATTTATTGGAATTCATTGATATAACTATTATAACAAAAAAATAATAATATTACATAGATGGTTACAACAGAAAGTGGTTGGTTAGTAATCATGGCCTAAACTTCATGTCAAAACAAAACATACTTCAAAACTAAAAATCATCGATTATGCACATATCATCTGACACAAACCATAACCTCAAAGGGTGGTGGAGACAAACTTTTGAAGGCAAAACATGCTTAGGAGTTTGGGCAATCCAAGAAGAAGGCTCAGCTAAAAGAAGATCAAGCACCACCTAACCATCATAAATAGTTTTAGTTGATGTTAGTAAAATTATGATACCTTGACTAAGAGGGGCCAAACATAACTACTAACCAAACCACCCCTTGCATAGGTCATTTCCAACAAGCCAACAAAGGATTTCCCACACAATGGTGTTGGACTCTAACCCCCTACTGCCATCCCCACTAAGGAGGATGAGTGAAAAAGTAGTTGTGGCTATGAGAATAGCTCCATGATGAATAAACATCCAAAGGTTCATGAAATCTTACATCAACGAAAAATAGAGTGGCATGTGTGTTTTTAGGTTTTTGGGTTTTTTCCATGTTGGGGTGTTTATTAACCTCCTAGAATGATGTTGCAAAAGTAATCCTTTACTATGGGAAAAGTATGAAGATATTTTGTCTACTTTTGTTTGTTTGTGTGGACTATTATGTCATAGCCATTAGTCAGAAATAGTTCTTCAACTGTGGTAAGAATTAGATGATAAAATTTGGTTAGTTTATAACACTTGATACACAACTTCTACATCAAATTTTAGATCATTTAGAGTCACCACAAAAATGTACCATTTGATTCTGTCAAAAAACTTGGAAGTATTTTTATCATATTATGATAAGAATTATATGATTAAATTTGGTGAGTTTATATCACCTTACACTTAAAAATCCTACACGAAATTTTAGCTCATTTAGAAAAAGTGTGGAAATATATTGTCTGATTCTATTAAAATACTTAGAAGGATGTTTCTCCTTCTAAAATAATAATTAGACAATGAAATATTTTGAGGTCATATTACTTGACACTTAAAACCTACTTGCCTAATTTTAGATGATTTAGAGCTACATTGGTAATGTACCATCTGATTCTCTCAAACTACACATGTGACACCTGACACTTGATGGTTATCTTATTATAGTAATATTTGGATTTATAAAATTAGTGAGATGGTATTAAATGACATAATAAACCTACATGACAAATTTTATATCATTTTGAGATACATTGGTAATGTACCATTTGTTTCTATCAATATACATCATTTGTCTAGTTTGTGACACTTGACAAGATGGTTCTTTACATATGATAAGAATTGTATCCAAATTTTGTGAGATGATATATATCTTATTATAAAAGTTATGTTTCAAATTTTACATCAATTTTATGAATAAATTTAAATTTATGATAGTTTTGGTAACTACCATTTGCCCTTAAACCATCAACTGAGTACCCGAGAGCCATGACTGATAGTCTGGCATTTAATCACAAAAAATAAAATATGTCAAATGATTTTACATTATGTGGTGGTAAGGGAATTTTAGGAGACACCTAGGATGAAACTTGGGATGTCAAGGGGATATAATATTTAGATAATGAGAAGTTTTGGGAGAGAAGCAGGAGCTTGGATGGAGCAGAACTCTCTAGGAACATAACAAAGAGTTGAATAATTTAAGGAGGAACTACATGAAAGTATATAACCATTTTATGTAATATAATTAAAATTTAGAGACATGTGTGAGAGTGTGAGTGTGATTTTTTATCTAGATGTAATTTTTAAAATATGATTGGAATGAATATGTGTTAAGTGCATTAAGTTTTAGGATGTGTTTAAAGTGTGTCCATAAGTGAATATTTGACCTAAGCAACACAGATGTAAAGATAAGCCTTAATTCATTTCCCTCTCTAGTGTTTTCATCAATTAGTCTCAGAGTAGGGTTTTTTCCTTTTAGGTTGAGTGTGCAAGGCTCTTGTATGAATGAGTTGTAGGTTGTGAAGGAGAAGTTTGTTGAGTGTGTTGCAAGTTGTGAAAGTGAAGCTTGCATAAGTTTGTTTCAGGTGTTATAGAATTATTAGGTAAGCAATGACCATTTGGTTAAAATTACACAACCCCCTCCCACTGTTATTATGTATAATATAGGTCAAGAAGAGGCTTGGTAATGTGATATAAACTCTATTTTAAGTTTTTTTATTTTGTGAAAAATAATATTGTTGATTTTGGAAAGATGGCACACAAAAGGAGGAGTTGTGAAGGAGTAGAATTCTCAAGAAATAAAATGGAGAGTTGTATTAGTTCAAGAGGAACTATATGAGATTCTATAACTCTTTCAATTAATTTAATAATCTCTTAGAGATGTGTGAGAGTGATTTTGTATTTTTTTTATAATATTTTAAATATGAATGTAATGAAGATGTGTTAAGCACATTAAGTCTGAGTATATGTTAAAAGTGTGTCCATAAGTGAATGTTCGACCCAAGTTATGCATATATAAAGGCATACCTTAATCGATTTCCATCTCTAGTGTTTGTTTCAAGTGTGATATAATTCCTACAAGTGTTGGGAATGTAAGAGAGGCTGTATTTGGAGTTTGTTACAAGTTGTGAAAGAGAAGCATGTTGATTTTAGAAAGATGGCAAACAAAGGAGGAAGAACACAAGAGGTAGATGACTTGATAAAGATGTTGAAAATATTCTAAGAAAGACTAAAAATGATGAAGATGAAATCAAAAAGTGATGGTGTTATAGTATTGTGTGAAGAGGATGAAGAAGAGATGATGATGGGGTTGTTGTCCCTACATGCAAGGTTATATGCCTTAGAGAAAGGAACAATTGGAAATAAAAATAAACCAATAGAGATCAAGTTGAAGGAAAGAGGTAAGTCTATTTGTGATATTGATTTGTTAAGTGGTAAAGAGATCCCTAATAATATCATGAAATAGATAATAGAGCTAAAAGTGTATTTTTAAGATAAGAGGATTGAAGACCCCATGAAGGTAAAGACTACATGTAAGAAACTATGTGGAAGTGAAGTTGTGTATTGGAAATATATTCAAGAGAGGAGACAAAGAAAAGGTAAGAAGGAAGTGAACGGTTGGGAACTAATGGTTTCCAAATTGATGGATCATCTTGTACACACAAAATTGCAACAAAAATGGTTTAATAAGCTTCATGCGATGAGGCTTTTGAGAGATGAGAAGAAGAATATTTAAAAGAGAGGAAATAACAATGGGAAGTTTCCATGTGAGTAGCCAAAGACTAGTTTTAGAATTAGCAAGGAGAGTTTTAAGTGTGAAGAAGAAAAGTTTGTCTTAGAAGAAAACAATAAGGTGAGGCTTCCATGTGTGGTGCCCAAATATGATTTTTTTAGAACAATAAGGTGAATTAGAGCTATGAACAACCCATAGAGGAATAAATCTCATGTAAGAGGTTATATAAATGTTATTTATTGAACCAAAATAAGGGGACCCATTTTTTGAGGCTGGGAATGAGTTTATGGTGTCGCATGAGTGGGAAAAATTAGAACCATCCTTCGTTAATGAAGGCAATGAGTTTGTTATTTCTATTTTTGAGGGAATAAGGTTTGAGGACAACCAAAGAAAGATATATATTTCTATGATGAATATAATATATGAGAATGAATAATGCAATGATGAGGAGTTTTAGTTTTCCTTGATGGAAATAATAAAGAAGATTGAATAAAGCAACCATGAGGAGTTGTAGGCTTTCAAAAATGAAATAATAATGGTGGGAAAAGTGAAAATTAATGCACATAAGGAGAGTATGGTTACAGACTATCTATTTTCAAGAGAATAAAACATAAATAATAATGAGGAGAGAACAACCATAGAGGTTGTTGAAAATGGGCCTATGAGAGTCCATCATGAGGGAGTTATCTATGAGAAGATTATGAACAATAAAGGAAATTTGGATAACATGTCCTTGCAGTTTAAAGAAGAGATAGAAAAAGTTATTGTGGTAACTCTTTATTCCCTTAATATGTTTGTTAAATGTGTAGATATAACAAAGGAGATGGATATGGAGATGATAGACATGTTTCTACCAAGATGACTGAAATCTGAAATTGATGTTGCACATGTGGGAACAACCCATATAGATGTTGGAGATGAGACTCTTATGATTCAAGGTTTATATTTTGCTAAAATGGATAAAAAGAGTGAAATATTCTTTACACATGACATGGATGAGATGAACGAAGGTGAAATCAATCAGCCTAGAGCCAATACAAAAAGTTTGAGAATTGAATATGAGTTGTCATAAGAACAATGGTATAATGGAATGGGATTGGAGAAGCCCATGCTTGAGGATAAAAAATATTATAGTGTAGAGACAAAGGATGAGATGAGGAAACTAAGTATGATATTAGTCCAAGCCTATATCAAAGAGTATGATGTTACAAATATAGAGGTGAAGATAATGGAGGCATTCAAAGAGGCCTTCCAAGGTGAAGAGAGTGAGTTTCTTGAACTCACAAAATGTAAGGATGAGTTGCTGATTTGTATGAGATACATAGCATGTGAATAATAATAAGGTATATTAGTAGATATGGAGAGGTTACTTTACATATCAATGTAGATAGTAAGAGATGAAAAGTTAAAGACTATCCTTAAGGTGATATTAGAAGCTATGGGTTATCATTTGGATGTCCAAATGTATGTTGAGTTTGGTGTAATGATATTGGGAATGAAATAGGTGATTTTATCCATGAGAGAAGAGTTGAAAATAATGAAAAAATGATGGAAATAAATATAAAACATGTCAGGCTGGGTAATGTTGAAACAAAGCCAATAAGGTTTTAGAGGCAGTGGTCAGTCAGCAATAGGTTTAAACTAGTAAGGGAGAGTAAAATGAAAAAATAAACATCTTGGTGAATATGGTGGGTTTCATCCCATAAAAATATGGAGAGTGGAAAAGATGAGTTTTTGTGAAGGAGGATGGACTATGGTGGTTCTAATCCCACAAAAGTAGGAGTAAGAAGAGATAATAAAAAGATGAAAAGAAAAATTGAATAGAAAAAGAAGACCGGAGGTAAAAAATATTATAACTTAATTAAACCCAACAAGAAATAGCTATAAATGGAGGAAAAAGTGTGACAATCAACTGAAGTACTTGGTGTATTGGAAGTGAACGTCATGGCTATTATACTTCATGGTCAATAGAGTGGTTTTTCTACTTATTCCATCTATGTGAGTAGGATCTCACATTTTATAAACCTTGGGTGTATGATGTAATAACATTTGAAAGGGTTAGTACAATCTTGCACCAACTAAAAATAGAGTGGTGTGTGTTTTTTTATGTTTTGAGTTATTTTTTTATTGGGGTGAGCTTGTTAACCTCTTAGAATGATGTTGCAAAATTATTCCTTTACTATGTGAAAAGTGCCATGATTTTTTATTAGTTTATGTTAGTATGCATGGAATATTAATTCATAAACATTGGTTGAAAATGGTTATTCAAGTGTGGTAAGATTTAATTATAAAATTTGATAAGGTCATATTGAACCAAAAATAATATCATTTGGAATCACCACAAAAATGTACCATCTATTTCTGTCAGACTACTTGGAAGGATTTTTATCCTTATGAGGTAATAATTACATTATTATATTTGGTGAGGTCATATAACCTTACACTTAAATATATTACACTAAATTTTAACTCATTTTGAGTCACCTTGAAAACATACTATCTAATTATGTCAAAACACTTAGAAAGATGTTTCTATTTCTACAGTAATAATTGGATGATGAAATTTGGTAAGTTCATATTACCTAACACTTAGAACCTACATGAAAAATTTAAAATAATTTTTAGCTACACAAGTAATGTATCATTTGATTCTCTTAGAATGCGCATTTGACATCTAAGAAGATGGTTTTCTTTTTGTGGGTGAGAGTTGGATTGCCAAATTTAATGAGATGGTAGTACATGACATGTGAAACCTATGTTAATTTTATATTATTTTGAGCTATAATGGTAATGTACCATTTGTTTCTATCAATCTATATCATATATCTAGTCTATGAAACTTGACAAGATGACTCTTTACTTATGGTAACCTATAACAAGAATTGGATGGCCAGATTTGGTGAGATGATATAAAATGTAATCTAAACTTTATGTTTCAAATTTTATATCAGTTGGATAAATATATATAAATATAATATATTTAGTAATTTTCATTTGACTTGAAAATGTCACCTAAGTACTAGGGATTCGTTACTGATAGTTTGGTGTTTAATCATGAAAACTAAAAGATGCCAAATGATTTTACACTATGTGGTGGTTAGGTAAGTTTAAAAGACACCATATGAAGCCTGGAATGTCAAGGGGATACTACATTAAGAGAATGATAGGTTTTGTGGGAGAGGAAAAAGCTGTGAAGGAGCTAAACTCTCTAGGAACAAAATAAAGAGTTGTATCAGTTTAGGAAGAATTGTATGAGAGTATAAAACTCTTTCATGTAATGTAATAATACTTTAGAGGAATGTGTGAGAGTGTGAGTGTGAGTTAATATGAATGTAATGAATATGTGTTAATTTTTTTAAATCTAAGTATGTGCTAAAAGTGTGTCCATAAGTGAATGTCTAGCCCAATCAACATAGAGATAAAGGAAAATCTTAATTGGTTTCCCTGTCTAGTGTTTTCACCACTTACCAATACATGGGTATTGGAGGAATGGATCCATGAGGGGGTTGGTCAGGGGGAATGCAATTCATAGTGTTGGGATCACACCTTTAGTATTTGAGAAACTCCTTCAAATTATAAAACTCAAGCACCAACTTTTCATCTTCGGTTTGGATTTGCAAAAGAGTTGATGAGAGAAAAATCACCATTTATTAAAAACAAACTATAAAGATGGTTCTTCATTGTTAATACTATATGAAATTATATATTCTTATAGTTGAAAAAAAAAAAGCTCTGAATAAGTTCCATAAAAATATAATGTATGACAATAATTATATTTATCCCCCCAAAAAATTATTTGTTGAGATAAAGGCTTTGGGTGGAAAGATAAAAAAATGTTGTGAATATAATTCCAATAAGACTAAGTCTTAGATAGATACAAAATATATGTTTGAAATACTTGGATCTAAAGTAAGTCGAGAATTTGTGATGGGCAATTCCAATGTGCAAGAGATACTCTCTAGAGGAAGGCCTTGATACACTAGACACTAGAGGAAATGTGCAAGTGTGGCTCAATCTTGGCATTAAATATTTTTTCAAGTATGGTAATCCAAGTCTTGGAAAAATAATTTAAATACCATTGCCTATTTATCTTATGCATAATAGAATAAAATGGGCTCATGATCTGATAAATGAGACCAAAAAAGTACATTTTATTTTATAAACAGTTTTAATGCTTTTATTTTAATTTTTATTCTTTTCAATATATTAAACATGGAGAATTGAGGTTGAGGGGCATGCATTGTACTGAAAATGAAATGTGTTTTAAGATCTAATTATAAATAGAATGATTTGAATCCATTTTTATTTTATTTATGTAAATAATTTAATGAAGTGTCTCTACCAAATGTATAATTTTTTTAATTTTTTTGGTTATCCATTTATTATGTAAAAAACATTTAATTTACATTAAAAATCTATTGTAATTTAAATTTTAGAAATTTAAAATACATTTCTATAAAACCAATTATCATTTCAAAGTAGAAAATACAACTTGAAAAAATAATAGAGAATACAAAATTAATTAAAAATGATTAAAAATGCCTTTGAAACTAATATAACACCAGTTCATGATCAAATATATAAAACTACTAAAATTTCATTCCGTAATTATAAATTTATGTTATTTGGAAAAGAAACTTAAAATCTAAACTAAGAACAATATCACAATACAACTTGATTTTTTTGGTTATCTTTTAATCATTATTTTTGGCATTTATCAAATCAAAACAAATTTTCATAGTTAAGATTGAATACAAATGGTAGGTTATATACCAACCACAAATTTGAAAACATGTTTGATAATATTGTTGTGCAAAAATATTTTGAAAAATATCATTATATAAAATATATATTATTGATCTTCTTATATCCACTTAATTTTATATTAATCTCTCAAGCTATTATAAATATATAATAGAGATAATTTATAATTTTTTGGTTTATATATATATATATTATAAAATTTATAGATTTATTAATAAAAAGTGTTATCATAATTATCTAGTGTATAATAATTATTCAAAAAAGTCATTTTAAAATGATTTAAAATACTTATACATGATGATGATGTCACATAGTCATTTCATAATATGCCTTGCTATTTTTTATGTTTGATTTTTTACTATAATAATCTAATTAATGTTTTGAAGTTATAACATAAACCACTCTTATCCACAATACATTAAAATCTTAATATTGGCTTGTAGTTCCTTATATCATATATAACCTCTAAATAATTAATTGGGAAATATAGGCCTATCACATTACAATTGGTTGTATGAAGCTAACACCAACATTATGGAAGATGGAATGCTACATTAAATATTTGACTTTATCACTTTGGAATTGTATTACAAGGATATGTTTTCTAGGTGAAATATCAAATTCAATTATTCTTATTTTTATAACAAATATTCTTAGTATATTTAATATGTACATGAATAAATTTCATATATTTTGTATGTAATTTATTGAAAACTTTTAATTTCATAATTTTTTTTAGCTATTTTTCATTTTGTTTATGAAAATACAACTTGAATAAAATATTCAAAATCATTTTTCTAAATATATTTAAGAATATCGTTTTAGACATAAATAAAAATATATACAAAATATTTTAAATATAATAAACACTATTAAAAAATTAAAAAAATAATTACAAAGTTGATACTCTTTTTTATTTGCTATGGAAAAATGATAGTGTCATAATAAATTAACAAGTAATTAAATATTTTCCCAATTATTTAACATATTACCTCTTAATTTCATTAATACTTAACAAGCAAAACATTATTTAATATACTACCTATTAATTTCATTAATATTCAACAATAAAATATATTTTTTTCTTTATTTTTAACTTATATGTAATAAATGAGCTAAGCAAACCCAACAAAAAAGGGCAAAGAAGAATCAACAAACATAAAATTATGGATAAAGAACAATCAACAAATATAGATAACATTTAATAATAATGCATGACTTAAGCCAGTAGGTATTAAACATCAATGCAATAAAACTTTTACAAGAAAATGATGACTTGAAAAAAAATGCTTTAATCCTAGAGCATAACAATATGAAAATATGACATGAACTTTTTTATAGATAAATTATTAGAGCATAACAATATGAAAATATGACATGAGTTTTTTAATAAATAAATTAATGTCTACTAAATTATTTTGAAATGTTTTTCCATCAAACTAAGTTAAATATTTAATTAGATTAAAAAAAAAAAAAATCAATTTGTTATATTTCAATTTTTCATCAAACAAATTTGTTAAATTATCTATATATATTTATAATTGAAAAATTTAGATTTGACTATTTTTAATTTAAGTTGTGAGATATATATTATTATAAGGAAGTAGAATATTATTTAAGTTACATGATCACACTAGTATGAGTTAGCTGTAAGTATATGTTTACTTTATGATCATGTTGATTTATCATTTTAGCTATATTTTATGATGAATGTATATCATGAATGTTATGGTCTAACTACCTACTTTGTTGTAAGGTTGACATAGGATAATTCATCTCTCAAAGTGTGACAAAGGGAGAGCATTATAGGAGAGGGTGATGTAGATCAAGATGTCGAAACATGATAGAAAAACTAACTGGTATTTTGCACACACCACAGATAGCTAACACATGTTATATGCATAATGAGTGGTTAGCATAATATGTTTTGATGTTATTTGCATTAAATAATCATTTTAACCATGATTTACGAGTATAATTGTCGGTTATGTAGAATTTGTCTTACATGACTTATTTGTCTGTCCACTAATATTTTGAGATTTACAATATGTATGTGTGACCATTTAATATTTTAAAGACAAGATTAGCATAATTTGACTTAATTAGGGTTTATTGATTTATTTGTCATTAAATCTATCATGGTATTTAGAAATGCTAATTTTATTAGTAAATATACTAATTTGTATAATTAGTGATGGCATATAAAAAATTAGAAAGAGATAAAAATAAGAAATAAAGGTAAAATAAAAATAAATAAATAAAATAGTAATTAAATATTTAAAATAATATATTTGAAAATAATAATAAATAAAACAAAAAAATAAAGAGATTAAATAAAAAAGAATCCTTAAAGCAAAAAAAAAAGGACAACACTTTGTTTCATATAAGAGATTTACCAGTGTAGGGGAAAAGAAAAGGAGGAAAAGGGAAGCGTGGAGAGAAGGTGAAAGAGATCGATGCAAACAATAGCCCTATAGATCATACCATTGTAGATGCTTTTTGGTAGGTATATGAAGCCACTAGAATTACATGTAGAATTTAGCAAAAAGTATGTCTAAAATATGTATATATTGAAGTCTCCATACTATTTATAGCTTGTATAATATCTATGAATCACTATAGTAACACAAAGTCTTATTATAGTTTGTTGCATTAACCATTAAGTCAATATATACATATGCAAGGTCATGTGGCCTAGAAATCATTACACTAATATTAAGGGCATCACTATACATATGCAAGGCCATGTTGCCTGGAAGTCAATGCACTAATATTAATGGTATCGATATACATATGTAGGGCCGTGTTGTTTGGGATTTATTTCTTTAATATGGGTGGCATCGCTATACATATTCAACCTTAATATGAAGGGACATGATTCCCAACTGAATTTAGAATTTTTACAGAATAAATGAATTAATTAGTTATGTTTGCTCTATCATTTAAAAAAGGACTATAAATGGCTTAAAAAGGAAGTCCATAGCTTTTAGTTGATATGTGGAGCCACATCTTGTCCTTGTAACATTTATAAGTGTTCAGATATATCCAACTATGTGATGGTGATTGAAATGAATTGTCATTCATGTTTCATCAGACAATCTAATCTGAATCGATGTCCATGTCTTTCTCACTTTCATTGCAAAACCACTTAAAGATAAATTTTTACCAACTATGAAGTTGAGGGAACGGTGGGCTCAAAAACTGATAAATCTATTCATAGCTTATACATATCTAAACTAATTAAGTTAAAGCACCATTCATAGCCTATATATAAAATATATTTTATATCCATTACCAAGTGAATCGATCCATTAATGTTATACAAATTTACTTATATACATACTACCAAATTTCCTTCCCATACCTTCAAACTACATGCATTTTATTGTCTATTAATTACCAAAAAAATCCAAATCTGTAACAAATTTAGTGTCTTGTATAGTTATAAAAATTACAACCTTAAATTCAACCTATATATATATATATATATATATATATATATAAAATTACGACATAATAAACATGACTTTCAGGATTATTAAGTCATTATATCTCTTATCTTATGGAGTCATTGTATCTCTTACCTTAGAGGCATCGCTTGATTTTATGAAAGGACTTTGATGATTATTTTCCTTAAGGCATCATTTCATATTTTATTCCCAGCCGATTTAATGTATAGATATCAGTTATGATATATAAGGAGTAAAGTAATATGGTTTACATGATATGTTATTAGATACATACTAGATATTAATATGATAATGGTTTACTTATGGGTAATATTGATAATATGGTGAGTAATATGATGTTATCAATATTATTCACTAATATGGTTAACATATGATATATAAGAGTAAATGAAACTATTATGATATCGATTAATACTTAATGAGCTTAAATATTTATTTAAGTTTTAAATAAATAAATAATTAACTAATATGATTATATAAATGGATACTTTTATTTGTGAAAGATTAAATATATATTATACCAAACATTTTTGTGTCTAATGTGCATTTAGATGTGGTAATTTATACATTTTATAACATCTTGATTCACATATTTAATGAATGGCAGGTATAACAATATTATAGACTATATGTTCATAATTGCTTTGTTATTCATTTGTAGACATTTACTATGGATCTTGTATACCTCAAAAGAAATGGAATATAACTTAATAAACATATGGAAATCTGATGTTGCGACATATCTGGAAAACTTAATAGAGTCTATTTGTATCTTAACGCTTGTTGTGTAATGACATAATTTTATGTATAATGCTTTAGCTATGTATAATTTGGAGCAAAAAATATGATCTTTCATTATTTTGTGATAAATTTGATATGCTTAGTATATAGATTGGGGGTATAAAACCCATATTTTAGGTGTAACACTACTAAGCTACGTATTGATGAATACACAAAAAGAACATAGATATACTTATACTTATAAGTGAATGAAAGGGCCAGCTATTTTAACTATAGTTTTAGGGGTGAGTGTAAACTATAGAACTATGTTTAGTAGAGATTTATGTTTTATGTGTATATCAACACCTTTGTAGAGGATCTTGATCATATGTTTTGATTTGGATGGTTAATATGATCATATTCATTCAATGTTTAACAGAGATTTTGAGATAATTGACACTCTTGAACCATAATTATATGTATTCATATTTACAAGCAATATTTCCAACTAAAGAATTTTGTGTATTGGGAGAATATAACACATAAGAATTGGTCATATGAACTAAGGGTTTTGAACTATGTTGAATAAATTTCTAGGCTCCTAACCTAGCATTTAATGATAGATGCATATTTTTTTTAACTTGGCATGGGTCTTCATTACCTTAGGGTAAGTTGTGTGATTTGAGATCCTCAGTTGAAGTTATAAATGACTATAGGAAGCTCTTGATTAAAATGTATTATGAATAGTGGTTTAGTAATTGCCTAATATTACCGTACTTACATCGGGTGCATATTATGATGTACAAGTGCTCATATATAAGGATTATACCTATAGTTTAATATATGATCTGAGTAAGTCATTAAGTTTTTTAGGAATAAGAAACCTATAACCTTTTTTATAAAAGTCTCTTAAAAACAAAATGAATTGTTGGAATGAAATATCATAATGGTTTTATGAGTTCTCTAGTTCTCTATAATGATTGATTGACTGTTAATTATATATATTCAATATAGAATACTTGTATACGACACATATTATAAGAATGTTGATATGTATAAATGTTTGGTTATACTTAGCATGTAATGGTGCATCATAATGCATGCTTATAAGTTATATTTATTGAATGATAGTATGCAGTATAAACTTAGGGTATACCCAAGTGGTATAATTTCGTACTTGATTACTTGTTGTTATCTATATGGATCATTTGATTCTTGAAATCATAAGTTGAGTTATGTGATTTTATGTAGTTGTGATCTATGATAGTATGAGATATCATAAAATTTTACAGTATAATATTATGTTGTACTCAGATGGTACATACAGTAGTTGTTATGTCTACACTTACATCTATGTTTGGCTAATTTAATATATGCATGATGGTTATTATATGTGAATAGTCTATTTTGTGACAATTGGTAAGATTTTGTGTATATGTGTATAAAATATTTAGGAGTGTAGCATATGCTAAAATTAAATATTATTGTGTTCTTTGGGAATCATGACTTGCTTTGGTATGTCTATTTTATATAATAGAAACTTATGTTTTCATGTATTTAAAATTGCTTATATGACTATTTGTGTAAAAAATAGTAGTTATTTCTTAGAATACTAAACTATGGTAATATGGGTTATCATTGGGTGTAATATGTTTGAAAACTAATTATAATAGTTAAAATCTATATTTAATGTGTATTTTATCCAGATGGTATAAACTATTTCATACATCATTATTTCTAGTATGGGATACAAAATAATAGAAGATTCATTCATACGTTTGACGAAATAAATGTATGCTTTGCTTACTCTTATGTTTATCATGTTATATGATGTGTTTGATAGTAGGATGTAAATAAATCTTGTGGTTGAATTATATTTTACCAATTTGTATTGTTGATACAGAGTAAGGAGTGAGATGGACTTCACTAGCTTAGTAGTATCATAATGACAGATGAAGGCAATTTGATCAAGTGGTATTTATGAATTTAATTAATCTATAGATCATTATTATTTAGTATTCATAAAATATTGAGACAAAGTATGTTTAGTTAGACATTATCATTTCATGAGTATTATTTACATGTTTGTGCGATATCTTGTAATAGAACAATTTTCTATGATACACTATATGTTTAGTTTATAAATCATACAACACATGGGTATTTACTTGTCTCTTTAGATTCCAGCACCATCAATATCTACTCATCTATGAAAGGTGGACCATTTCTTGATGGGATTAGTATGGCTGATCATTGATCCACGGTTGGTGTAAGAAATCACTTGAATGATGCTCACCCTCTCCACAATAGTATTACTTATCGAGATGACACTTGAGATTGTCACATATATTGGAAAGTCTGGGGCACTCATAATACAAAGAGCCATATATCTTATATGTACATTGTATTATATTATACTTATTATTGAATAATATTATGGAAAGTTGTAATTATTTATTATTTGACTTTAATAGTAGTGGTTGTAGACTCGTTTTAATTGTAGCTGAGTTAAGGTGATTACTTTTTATATTTGCATTATGACATGTAATCTCATGATATTAGAGATTGGTGATATGTGATGTACTATGCTTATTTATATTATCACACTTTGATTATTTATTGTGATTTTTTTAGATTCTTGTGGTGTAATATATTTTTAGTTTATTTATTTAATTAAAAAAATTCACGTATTTCTGTCTAACCTAGCGGGGTTGTTATATGTGGTATCAGAGTTGTGGCTTGAAATCCAAGACCTAAGTAGTCTATTAGAATTTTCATGTCTTTCAATTCACCAGTGTGAACCTAGTGACATGAATTACTGCATTGATATTTTGGATTTGTGGTGGTTCAGTATGAAACCATGTTACACTATGATTGAAGTTTTGAGATTTAGTATATCCTTCTATAAGGTTTTGTGTCTCTTTTAAGTATGTGACATTCATGACACATGTGTGGGGAACATTAAGTGTGTACCCTTACGATCACCCATACCTTTTTGAGTTATTTAGAGGATTAGTTTATCGAGTGTCCCAATGGTGATGGTTGAATACAAGGTTTGGATATGTAAGCATATAGCGTAGTTCATGAAATATGAACAAAAGATTTATACCATAGTTTGATCACTTATATCTCGAGTATGATTACATCCTTATTGCTAATCAAGTCACCTTCACCATTTGTGTTTTGGTGTTGTGAGTATTTACTTCTCACTTAAATTTATGTGCTTTAGTTTTTGTGTCTTATGTTCACTAATCCTTGAAATTAAAAATATCATAAGACCATTTTTAGTTAGTACCACCTAGTGTGGTGGGAATTTTCTTATAGGAGAGTGTGGATGTATTGGTTGAGAATTCTTATGTGTTAGGAGTTTGTTTATGGTTTGGTACCCTATTAGTTATCTTAGAGGAGAGTTATTATTCTTAATCGACATCATTATAAGCTACCAAGAGGATTCATATTTTCATGATGTTGATTTAGTGTTCTCTTAAATGGGAATTTGTTTCTGAAATGTTGTTTGACCATATTTCCTTGAAGTTTGTGGGAGAATGAATTCTACTTCTTGTTGTGATAGAAGTTGTAGGATTGAATGGATTGATATCTTTTTAGTTAGTAATTTATTTCTTCTAGTTGTGAAAATAGATTGTGAAACTATACGTACAAATTAGGTAAGTAGGTAGTGTTTTGGCAACATAGAGTTATTGTGTTTTATTTTTACCTTGTGAGGGTATGTACGAGTTTTTGAGATGATAATTTTCTACCTTTCACTTGTGACTCTTTAGGGTCACTATTTTATCTAACTTGTGATTAGACCATGCGAAGTGGAAAAAATTGAATTTATATTAATTTTAGATTAAGAATTATAAGTTGATTATAATTGTTATGTTATTATATACCCTTTTTTAAGATTGATATTATTATATTTTATTAGAGAATGATATTTTGTACCTTTACTAGGAGTGAGTAGGGTATATGATGTGCAGAACATCAAGGTAGTCTAAAAGGGTTGAGATAAACTTTTAATTTACTGCATTCTAACTAAGCAAGTAGGGATATATTATCTCACCTATTCATTTATAAGGTTAAAAGGGTGTGTGATCCTTCACATATGTATGTTATGTTAATTTTAACATTATTTCCTCTTAATAATGAATATAACTCTATAGGTTAAGCTGTGAATATGATACTAGTTATGTTTGGCTTATGGTAACTTAATACAATTACAAATTAATTGTATGATTTTTCTAGTATGTATGTTGATACATTTAAAATATTTAGCATGTATTATTTCTTTCTATGATATGATAGGATATAATTATGATTCATTGAACATTGTGCATTTTTTGGAGATCATTAGGTCATGGGGACCTAAGGAAAGAGTGGTGAATTAAGAATGTGAGTACTAAGAAATATGAGTGTATCTATTTAGCCTCACATTGACTCGATAGTTATTGAGTTTAGATCTATCAAACAGAGTTGTCGAATTTAAGATTGACAAATGGACTTGTCAAATTCAATAATATGGCCATATGCATGTATACAATGGAACATTTATTCCTTAACTTTGTATAAATTGGAAATGTAGTATTTTTAGTTCATATTTCATTGTCATACTTGTCAGGAGATCCATAGAGAAGTGATAATATTGAGATGTTATACTTATTAGGACGATGTTGGGTAACGATAGTATTAACTTATGCACATCATTATTGCCAGGTTCCCTAAATACTTTTCTCCATAATGAGAAAAAAATTCTTGGATTAAGAGAGATTGGTAGAGGGGTTGGAATAACTTTTAAAACTCTCCCTGGTCATTTGTTTTGGCTTTTTAGATGATCTAACGAATGTTTGAAATGTAGTGAAACTTTCACTGAGATATGTATACAAGCTTCTCTTGTTACTTCTGGACCCCAAGGTGGTCATGCTAAGAAAAAATAGAGTAATTAATACTCTCAAACCATGTTTGCATAATTGAGAGATGTCACAAAGCAAGGTCTTCTAAGACCAATACTCTGGGAATAGTATAACCTGCAGGAACTACAATGAGTTTTATAGGTAATTTTTTTATTTATTGCTTAATTTGATATTATATATCATATTTTTTTCTTTACTAAATAATATTTTTAAATTTAGAACTTATGTTTGAACAAGAGTCATTAGGGATGATGACTAGATTTAGGAGGAAAAGATGTTATATCCCAATTCTTTACTAGGCAAATTTGCTAGATTATCCATGGATATCTATAATTGACAAATTTAGATTTAGATATTTTTATCTAAGCTTTGAGATATATGTTGTTATGGGGTAGGATATTGCTTAGGTTACATGATCACACTGCTATTAGTTAAATGTAACTATATATTTACTTTATGATCATGTTTATTTGTCATTTTAGCTATATTTTATGATGAATATATATCATGAATTTTATGATCTAACTATCTACTTTGTTATGAGGTTGACATATGATAATCCATCTCTCAAAGTGTGATGGATGGAGAACATCATTGAATAGGGTGATGCGGATTGAGATGTCAGAGGATGATAGAGAAACTGATTGGTACCTTGCACACGCCATATAGATCTAACACATGTTAGATGCATAACGAGTGGCTAGCATAATATATTTTAATACCATTTACATTAAATAGTCATTTTAACCATGATTTGCTAACATAGTTGTTGGTTCTATGGAATTTGACTTATATGACTTATTTGTGTGTTCACTAATGTTTTGAGATTTGTGAGATGTTCATGTGACCATTTAATGTTTTAGAGATGAGATTAATGTAATTTAACTTAATTATGATTTATTGATTTATTTGTCATTAATCCATCATGGCATTTAGAGATGCTAATTTTATTAGTAAATATATTTATTTATATAATTAGTGATGGCATCTGAAAAATTAGAAAGAGATAAAAATAAAAAATAAAGGTAAAATAAAAAAATAGAATAAAATAGTAATTAAATATTTAAAGGAATATATTTAAAAAAATAGTAAATAAAACAAAAAAATAAAAAGATTAAATCAAAAAGAATCCTTAAAGCGAAAAAAAAGACTACGCTTTATTTCATATAAGAGATTTATTAGTTTAGGGGAAAGAAAAAGAGGAGAAGGGAATTACAGAGAGAAGGTGAAAGAGATGGATGCAAGTAATAGCCCTTCGGATCATACCATTGTGGATGTTTTTTTTAGGTATGGGAAGCCACTAAAATTATGTGTAGAATTTAACAAAAGTATGTCTAAAATATTTATATATTGAAGTCACCATACTGTTTTCGGCTTGTATAATATTTATGAATTGTTATAGTAACATAGAGTCTTGTTATAGTTCGATGCATTAACCATTAAGTTAATATTACATATGAAAGGTTGTGTTGCCTAAAAGTCATTACACTAATATTAATGGCATCTCTATACATATACAAGGTCGTGTTATCTATAAATTTCTATGTTAATATGGATGGTAGGGTAGATGCAGGATAATGGAGGACAAAAGGGGGGTATAAAGTGACACCTTTTTTTTTTCTTCTGAAAATAACAATAGCTGAACTTGGAGAGAATGTTAGAGACACTTCGAAAAGGAATTTAACAATGACATTAAAACATGAATTGTGTCATTTTTAATTTAGTTTCTTAATATATAATTTTAAAATACCTAGATGATAAAAGTGTGCAAAATAGATGCATTTATGACAATAGATTGATAAATTTTTATAAAAAAATGAGAGTGCATGTGTATAAACACACTTTTTTTAAGTAAACGATTGAATTTTTGTATGAAATTTCATATATAGATAGGTGAAATGTCGGAGATTGTTTAGAATATTTTTTATTAATTATATATATATATATATATATATATATATATATATATATATATATATATTTAAATAATTTTACAAGTCAAGACAACTAGAAAATTAAAACTGCAAGTGTACAAACACAACTTTTTGACCTTAACTTCATGATTTTTTTTTAAAGCATAGTTGACAATGTGTAGATTGTTGAGATATAAATTTTATAAACTTGTGATTAATATTCAAAAAATTACAAGGAAATTCGTGATGATATGTATATATGTCATAATAAGGTATGCTATGTATAAATTAATTAATAAATTATAACTAATATTTTAACATAAAAAAAATATTCTAAAAATACACTTTCTCCTCTACAGACTCATATAATTTAAAAAAATAATAATAATAAAACCTATCGGATCAGATGTGTCAACAAAGATGAAAAAAATACTTGATTTATTAAAAACTAAGTGGGCTACTCCATGACCAGTTTCAAGGTAGGTTCGGATCTCTCCAAGCTTGTACCCAAGGTAGATTTGGAGGGAAAATGAAAATAATTGAAATGTTTCAAGGGCATATGCAAAGTATGAGTTTAATTTTAATTTTATATTATTATAATTTAAATTTATTTTACTAAATATAATAAATTATGGCCACTCAACATCTTCTGAAATTGATTACTGAGCTATAAGAGTTACCATTTAGAAGTTAATTTTTCAAATTTTATTCTATCCAATACTTAGTTTTCAAAATTTTAGGATCAAAAGATAGAATGAGAACCAAGGTTACAAATCATGTTATATATGTAATATATCTACACCATTGATTATGCCCCATATTTCACCTAACTGAGTATGCCCTACCTACTTTACCACTTGAGTATGCCCTACCCGATTGAATACCCAAGCTTGAAGGTGGATTCTTAAATAATTTATGGTTTTTTATATCAATGAGTCTATAAATATGCATAAATGACTACCCTATATTATGTAACTTGTAACATACCTATAGTCATGATATGTTCACTTATACATGGCATCTATCACATACCTATTACATATATGTATGCATTCACTCATACATGACATTTATCTGCAATCATGATATGATAACTTATAATTGAAATGAATATAGATAATAACCCTAATAGACTCCATTTAAAATAGAATAAATCAACACACCATTCAAATTCATTCTAAAAAGATATTGCACTCTAAAACAAATGTCAGATAGATGGCCAATCCATACATTCTTCAATTCTAATCTCATGCATTATTCCAAAGTCATGTAAAATAAATTCATATTATAGCACTCCAAATTCACATAGGACACTCCCTTATTGATCATCATCATCATCCCTAATCAATCCTTCATTAACCCTCATATTCAAGCTTATCATCCTTATTCATTTCCTCACCAATTCTCATTATCCCTCATTATCTCTAATCACTCCCTCATTGTCTATCATCATCCTTCATTATTGATAATCACTCCCTCATCAAACCTCATCAACCCTTATCATCCCTCGCTATCATTGATCATACCTAAACACTTCAAGTCATTAAACCTCATAAACCCTAATCGCACCTAATCACTCTCTCATCATCTTGAACATCATCCTTAGTCTTACCCTCATCATCCCTCATCATCCTTAATAACTCCCTCATTAACCATCATCATTTCTTATCATCACTAGTTAATCCTTCATCATCTTTCATTGGACCCCTCATCATCCCTAATCACTCCCTCAACAACCCTCATCATCCTTAATAATCCCTAATCACCTCCTACTCATTTCTCCTCATCCCTCAATGTTCTTAACATTTACCTCATTGTCTCTCATCATACCTAATCACTCTATCATCATCCCTAGTCACACCCTCATCTAATATAGTGTGTTCCAATCTAGTAGTTAGTATAAATTTGTTTCAAACTGAATAATATCTTTTTTAGATGAATCTTGAATGGTGTTTCAATTCTTTTTATTTTGATTGGAGTGTACTAGGGTGATTATTCTCATTCATGTCTAGTAGATTAGATAGGGTCATGATGGATTACTCTAGGGAGATTGTTGAATGATTTACATGGTGAAAATAAGATAATACCCTCTTTGCACTTGCATGGAAAAAATTCATTTTGAATGATGAGGGATGATGAAAAATGATGATAGATAAGAAAATTATCTCTTTGCACTTGCTTCATATGAGGTGAAATCATTCTTATAGATAGTTATTTCTAAATCATTGAGTGAAAGGGCCAGATAATTTTGGATCTTCTCATGTTTGTGAGTTATTCTCAAAGAATGATGTGGGTCATGAGTATAAATTATTAGCATTTGTGTCATTGAATTTATTATGGTATGTTTTCTCCTGGCATTGAAATCTTTGCGCTTATGTAGGAATTATGATAGGAAAGTGGAGAGGGGGTTGAGATAAACTACCAATGCTTGCGTCATTCCTCTATAGTGTGGTTTCCACAATGTATGTATAGTGTTTGTCATTTATGTTTCATTTTTAGGGTTTTACATTAAGGGTTTAGGGTTCAAAGTTTATAGTTCAGTGTTTGGAGTTGGTTGTTTGGGTTCTGGCATTTAGGTTTTAAGGTTCATGATTTTGAATTTTATGTTTAAGGTTTAGTGTTTAATAGTAAGGACCTATATGGTTAAGGTTTTATGGTTTAATGTTTAGGATTTAGGATTTTAAGCTTATGGTTTGGGATTTAGGGTTAAGGGATAAAATTACTAATGGTCCCCATAAGTTGCCTAAGCCCCTTATATCATAATTTTGTCTGGGAAAATAGGGGAAGTAACCTCTATTTTGTATCAGACATAGGGCACTCCCAAAAGGAAAAATCCTATAGGCTCAGTATGAAAATGGTAAGGAAATGAATTAGAGACTATCAAAACCTTCAAAAGAGATGTAGGAGGATATGTTGAACATGAAAAAACACATGGGAATCCTCACAATCATAACAAATAATTGCAGGTGTTGATGAGTAGCTATGTGCGAACTAGGCCTACTAAGCCTTAACTAGGCCTAAAATCCTTAAGTAGATGTAGCCTCACTTATAAGACCAAGTGAACCTTGAAGATCATTGGAGGACCTCCATAGGGATATATAAGGTGTGTGAGAACATTTATTTTGTAGATAAGGCCACATAGAGATCATTTATTGGCTCAAGAACATGATAGGGTGCACATAATTCCTTGAAGAGCTCGAGAGGCCAAGTTTGGAAGCTCACATTAGTACAGATACATAGTATGGGAGTTTGAGGAGCTAGGATAGGTTGGAGAGGGTCCTAAGCAATGATCTAGTGTAATTTATTTAGGGTTTGGATGTCACAATTCTATGAACTATCCTTAAGGGGTAAAACTAACCAAAACCCTCTAAAACCTTCGTTAATTACCCGATTGGGAAGAAGTGGAAGAAAAGGCATCTTGAAGGGCTAGTTTGACTAGGAAATGATCTTGGACTTGTAGAGGAATCCCTAGGTCTCCTTCCTATCAAATTAACTTGTACCTTATATGTACAAACATGGATTTTATTGATAATTTTTTATATCTTGTAGGTATAGAAGATTACCAAATGATGAGGATCACTTTGGGAGATATAATGAGACTGATCCAAGAAACAATTCATGTGATAATTTAGGGGATGGTTCTACCCTGATTGGTGGAAAAACTTTTGATAGCCATAACTTTTAAACCATAGCTCCGTTTGACTCCCTGTTTGAACTGTTGAAAAGACAAGAATGAGGAGAACATGATGAGATGGTATGGAGATATGATCAATGGTTTTTGACCCTTAAAAACTAATATAAGTGTCAAAATTTCAATTTTAATATTACTATCTAAAAATAGTAAGTTTCTAAAAATAGTAATTTCTCAAGTTCTGTGTTGTTGTAAATTGTGAAAGTAAAACCGATTCATCTCCCTTGATATTGGTGACCTTCCACATTCTCATCCAACCTTCAAAGTATGTATAAATAAATATGTATCCTGAGAAGGAGATCAGACATCTCTTCCCAAAGATAAGCATATGTTTGTATTTGCAATCTTGTGAGTAATAAAACATCTCTTCTTAGAGAAAGCATTATTATTGTGTTCTTGAAATATATTTCAACCAAAAATTTTGAGTTTTGGATCAGTGGTATTAGAGTGGTTTGTCTTGAGAGTGTATGATCGTGAGGACAAAGTCAAGTTATAAGAAGCTTGGGTGGAAAATAACAAAGATAGAAAACTATCCACTTATTTGCTCCAAATGACCTCAAATGGTAGACAAAATTGAGACATCCAATCCATTCAAGGAAATTGTGAATGAAGCCCTCCAATAATAGTAAGCACAGATGCTACAACATTTTTCCCAAATTCTCCAACAAATCTTGATGGAAAATTCTGGCTCCTCATCTACACTCACTGGCTCCACATCCATGAAACATCCTTTTAGTACCCTAACACCCTTCAAGGTTTAGGTGAATTTTGATATCCCTAAATTTAAAGGAAAAATAAATGTTGATGTAGTAAAAAAATTGGTTGGATCAATTGTCTTCCTATTTTTTTGTAAATAAATTCATCGATGGAGAGAAGATCACTTTTGCTCTTTTGAAAGCATCATTACCCATCAAAAATTGATTGGAAGTGTAAAAGAAGAGGTTCAATATGGATGACATTATCCTTGAGGTGGAATCTACCTAGGATGATTTCATGGAAGTTGTAAAGGAAGGATAGTATCCGATTGGAATATATGATGATTTATACATACAATGGCAACAACTTCACCAAGGTAAGGAACAATCTGTTGAAGATTACATTGACATTTTTTTATTCTTTATCTATGAGATTGGGCATCCAATAAAGTGAGAAACATAAGACTCTCAAATATCATGGTGAACTACAATTGTATATATGGGGGAAATAGAATTCTTCAATTTGGAAACCCTCAATGAGGCATACAAGTTCATAGTAAAGATTGAGTAGAAGCATGAAAAAAAATACAAAGAGTCAACCTTTGAAATGGAAAATTGACAAAGAAGGTCAAAAATGAGGCCGAAATTGGAATCAAAAGGAGTTCCAAGATAATAAACCCCAAAAAGGGAAGACTAGGAAATGGTGTGATTACCACAAAACTAGAACTCACTCCAAAGAAGAATGTCGAGCCATTAAGTCCCTGCTTTATGAGTCACAATCCTTGACATCTAATACCATACCTCATACACAACCTAAAATCAAAGAGGATGGATAAAAGATTGTATATGCTGAGCCTGATACCATCATTGCTTTATCATAGACCCACGAGGAAAGGCCAAATGACAAGGAAAGGTTGTTTCACTCTATATTATAGGTGAAAGGTAAGTCTCTACATTTCATTATTGATACTGGGAGTCAAAAGAATTTAATCTATACTAATTATATGAAAATTATAAATCTATCAATGAAGCCTCACCAAAATCTATACAGTATTGTATGGTTGAGCATAGGGACAGACCTCCGTGTCACCCACCAGTGTCTTCTTTCATATGTAATAAAACCTTTCCAAGATGAGGTCTTGTGTGATGTCATTGAGGTATTTATTTATACATATTTTAAAGGTAGGAGGAGGATGTGGAATGCCAAAAATATTGAGGGAGATGAATTGGTGTAACTTCCATGTTTTATAATAACACATAATTTGAGAAATTACTATTTTTAAAAACTTACTATTTTTAGACAACATTATTAAAATTAAAAATTTGGACACTTTCATTGGAGTTTTAAGGGTAAAAAAACACTAAAAATATCTCTATACCATCTCATCATATTATCCTCATTATTATATTTCCAATGGTTCAAATGGGGGGTCAAACAGAGCTATAGTTTAAAAGTTATGGCTCCCAAAAGTTCTATAACCAATTAGGGTAGAATCATCACCCAAATTGTCACCTCAAGTGTTCCTCAGATCATTTCTCCCTCCTTGAGAATAAATGGTCCCCATTTCATAAATATTACTCATCAAGTGTGGCATTTGTGTCTTTATTTTATTCTCTATGATCCACTCACCTTGGTGGCTAAGCTTGCCCCATTTGACCACCCGATAAAGTGTAATAGAGTGCCCTCTTATTGTCTTCATCCAAGTGTCCACAATATGATCCTCCTCTACTGGAGAAAACCTTAATGGATCAAGTTCATCAATCTAATTTTTTTTTGATATGAATTAAGTGTCCAATAGAGGTGGATGATATGGTTTAAGGAGTTCCATGTTGAATATTGGATGTAGACCAAGGTAGGCTGGTAGGTTCAACTCAAATGCATTTTATCCAACTTTTCTAGTGATGGTGTAGGGACCATATCATAGAGGTAAAATTTTTATATGTGGTTATACAAGTCATTCCTTTTGAATATAAAACCAAACCTTGTCACCTATATCAAAATGGTGTGTAACCCTATGTTTGTTTTAGCTTTGCTTATACGTCTGATTCATCTTCTCCAAGATGTCATGAACCTGTTGCTGGATGTGTTGGATTTTTTTAATGAATTTTGTTTTTTTTGATACCTCAGATCTTACATGAAGTGTGTATTCCATGCTGGAGAATGGAATGGCCACATCAATTATTTCCATGGGATAGAACCCAAAGCATACTTGGAATGGACTATGCTTGGCGGAGCTATGCAGGGCTTGATTATGTCCATGTTGTATGAAAATAATCCCCTCATCCCATGTGTATGGATATTTGGAGTGATACATCTAAATCATGTGAATAATCAAGAAGTTTAACACTTCTATTTGGACATCAATATATGGTTGGAAGGCCATGGACTTCATCATCTTGGTATCCATCATTTTCCATAGAGTGGACTAGAAGATACTCAATAACCTGCTATCTCTATTTGAAACAATGGACTTGGGGAGACCAAAATGGAGCCATACATGACTAAAATATATTTGAGTAGTTTGCTTAGTAGATATATTTTTCTTATAAGCAATCATGATAGCCATTTTTAAAAAATGATCAACTAAAAAAAGAATACAGTGCTTGCCATGTTTTGAAGTGGACAAACCTGAGAGAAAATACATTAAGACAGATCCCCAAGGCCTGGTTGGTTATGGAAATGGTGTGTAAAATATTTTATTATTATTTTATAGCTTGGATATTACACATGGGGTGTGATATTTGAGGTAACTTTCCACATCCTTCTACATATAGGGCCAATAGAAGTGATTTTGAAGAACTGCCAATGTCTTCTCTACACTAAAGTGCTTAGCTATTCTGTTGAAATGTGCTTCCCATATCATCTTCTTTTAATCTATATATAGAACACAGATGTGCCCCATGTGATAGAGGACATATTTGAAATATAAATCAGAGACATGTTTACCTTCTTGAAGTGCCTAATATGTATCAACAAACATAGGATTTGCTTCATACTGAGCACCCTAGGTGGTAGTCTCATGTCCACATAGATCAAGAACTATTGTGAGTGAAACAATTGGTGGGTGGATTAGACAATCTATGATAGTATTTAATATCCCCATTTTGTGTTTGATTATTATATGGAATTATTACAGATATGTGGCCCACTTCTAGTGCCACTCATTTCATAGTTTGCTCTACATCTGGATGAATTCTAATGATCTATGGTCAATGTGGATGACCATCTCTTTTCCCAAGATGTAGTGTTTCCATTATTTTCAAGCTTATACAATTAAATATATCTCTTTGTCATATGTTAGGTATTTTCTAACTATATCATTGAAATTTTCACTATGATATGCAATAAGATGGCCATGTTGCATGATGATATCTCCCATGGCATATTTAGTTGCATCTGTCATCAACTTGAAAGGTTGATAAAAATATGGTAAGGAATAATAGGAGCTAAATAGAGTCTATTTTTCAAATTCTCAAATGCTCTTTGTTTTATTTTTCCCCATTGAAATATAGCTCTAGCTCCTCCTTTAGTGACTTGGTTTAGTGGCCAAGCAACATGTGAGAATTCAAGAACAAACCTGTGATTAAAATTTGCAAGACCCAAGAAGCTATGAAGTTCTATGAGGGTCCTTAGTGTAGGCCATTCTTGAAGAACCCAAATATTCTCTGGGTTGACATGGATCCCTTCTTCATCCACAACATACCCTAGGTACTAAATTTTTTTCATCTTAAATGTGCACTTATCAATATTTTCATACAACTTATGCTCTCGAAGAGTTTGTAGAACCTTATAGACATGTTGATGAATATGTCATCTAGGTAGACAACCACTAATGAGTTGGTAAAGGGTGGTAAGATGTCATCCATCATCCTCATGAAGGTTTCAAGTGCATTAGTCAAGCCAAAAGGCATAACCAATGATTCAAAGAACCCCTCCTTGGATTTGAATATAGTCTTCTAGACATCGATGGGATTGGTAGGAGTTTGGTGATAGCTAGATTTGAGATCAATTTTGGTGAAGAAATTCACACTACAGAGTTGGTCTAGCAGGTCATCAATTCTAGGGAGGGGGTAGCAATTCTTCATAGTGATTTTATTCAAGGCTCAATAGTCAATGAAAAGCCTCCATGTTTCATCCTTCTTTGGTGCTAGGATAATTAGGCTTCCATAGGATGAAGAGCTTGGCTTGATGTGACCCTTTTGGATCAATTCTTGAATCTAACTTTTTATCTCATCATTCTCCAAACTTGATATATAATACACATGGTTGTTAGGCAAAGGTAATGCTAGAACCAAATTGATAGAATGTTTTACCTAAAAATGAAGTGAAATTCCCATGGGTGACTTGAATAAGTCATCATAATCTCCCATGATTTGACCTATTTTCTTCTGTTTTTGTGTTGATTATGTAGTCAGGGCTGTAATATCAACCTTATTGGATCTTTATGGCTTGACCACCATGAAAATGGATTGCTTTGTCTTCTCCACTAATCTCTTACATTACTTAGCACTAATCAGGGAAATAGGTGTGGGAGGTGGTACCTCTGGTACCCTATAGTGCCACATTCCAAGAGTGAGGGTGATCCTTTGGGTTCTTGATTTATAGATTCCATGTTGATCATACATGAATGGATGACCAAGGATTACATCACAAACATACATATTGAAAACATCACACAATGCCTCATCTTGGAAAGTTTTTATTGTATATGAAAGAAGATACTAGTGGGTGACACAAAGGTCTCTCCCTGGGCTCAACCATTCAATACTATATGGCTTTGGTCTTCTTTAATGGTTTAGGGTTTATGGCTTAAGGTTTAGGGTTTAGGATTTAGATTTTAATGTTTAGGGTTAGGGGTTAGGGGTTGGGGTTAATGGTTTAGGTGGAAATGGAGTGAACTAGGGTTATTAGCTTCATTCATGTCCAATATGAGTGATCATATCATGACCACATGAAGATGTCATGCATGAGTGACCAAATACCTACATGTAGTACCATGTATGTGGTAGATGTAATGTATGAATGACTATATCATTACTATATATGATATAGGTTGCATGTTTCATGTTATTCATTTATGCATATTGATAGACCCATTACTTAAAGTTCATTTTCTATGTTAAGAACAAGGTTGTTAATAAGATTCCAAGGCAAAAATAGAAAACTCCAATTATAGTACATGTCCAACTTGGTTAATTGAGTATATACCTCTTATGAAGGTCTAATGTTATTATGTAAACACTATAAAATAATTACAAGTGATTCAAAGCACTTTATAGCTAAGCCAAGTCAATATCCTTCCAAGTAAGTAGATTATACCATCCAGACCTAAAGAGTAGAGTTTTCATTGAATTCTAATTCTTAAGAAAGCAATATAGGAATTTGGTTTCTTATCCTTAGAGATAGTCTCCAAACATATTAATAAAGCTTTATAAGAATCCTTTGATGAGCTTAGATTAATAATACCTTTTAAAGACCAAACACACCCATACACAATACTATTATAGTGCTTAGGACTTAGTCAAAATTTTAGGCACTTTGGTGATCTAATTGGCATTTTGAGCTTGTGTATAGACACATATGAGTCTTGTATCATTGTTTTCATATTTTCATTAAGTTTTTGAA
Source organism: Torreya grandis (assembly GCA_037957365.1). Classification (NCBI taxonomy): domain Eukaryota; kingdom Viridiplantae; phylum Streptophyta; class Pinopsida; order Cupressales; family Taxaceae; genus Torreya; species Torreya grandis. The sequence goes on along the minus strand of JARHVA010007625.1, from coordinate 326,039 downwards.
TTTAATGAGTCCAAAAATAAAGGTAGTTTTAGACCTCTTTGTATCAAGTCCTTAAGAGGTAGAATTTGGCCTAATATGCCTATAAAGGGTAGAGTTATTGTCATCTAAGTTTTAAGTTGAAGTTCTTCATGCACTAAGAAGATTGAGTCAAATAATTAGTAAAAAGATCATAGTATTGTTTTAAAAAGTGAGGATGTACAATTGAGTGCTTTATGAATCAAAGAAGGGTTTTGCTTGAAGGTAGATTACTATCTTAGGACTGAGTACCCTATTTTAAGTCACTGAAAGTGTCTTTTGCTCTAAATACAAATGATAAGAAGTCAAGAGATAATACTAAATAATAAGGTCATTAGTATTTCAATACCAATATTTAGAAGACCTTTTGTGATAGACTAAGAGATAATTTATGGTTAGGAAGAGACCTAATTGCGAGCAAGTTTCTAGAGGACCTTAAAGTAGATGAGGTTGAGTAAGTGGAACACTTAGTTTGATACTAGTAGGGAATAGTAAATATCAAGATATGTATTGTGTATTTAGGTAGGGCATACCCCTTCAGATCAAGCTATGGCTCAGTTATTTAATTAGGTAGAGCATACTCAAGTAGATAAATTAGATAGGGAATACTTGTAAAACAAATATGTAATCCTTAATGGTATATATATTTTACATACGTAACATGATTTATGACCTTGTTTCTCATTCTATCTTCTGATCCTAAAATTCTAAAAACTAAGTATTAAATGGAATGGAATTTGAAAAATTATATTCTAAATGGTAACTCCTACAACTATGTAATCAATTTCAGAAGATGTTGAAAGGCCCTAATTTGTTATATTTAGTAAAATAAATTTAAAGTCTAAATTTACATAGATGGATGTTTCCCAACGTTTTCCAAATATTATCAGATTAAAAACCCCTTTGGGAGATTGGACCTAGAGCACATTGCATGCTTACCTTTAAGATCATTTCCATGAACATGGTAACTTGGAAAAAGACTCTCCAGACAAGGCAAAAAATGCTCTATAATTAAAACCATATA
>JARHVA010007625.1:267500-317500 GCA_037957365.1 Torreya grandis | reverse complement strand
AGGCTATTGAGTATATAGGCCCCCAACATGTTGTCCAAGTCATCATGGACAACACAAAAAAATGTAGATCAGTTGGATTGATTATAGAGGGTATATACAAGCATATATTTTGGACACCTTGTGTTATTCACTCCCTCAGCTTGATTCTACAAAAGATTGAAAAAATCCAATAGATAGAACAAGTTTATGTAGAGGTAAATGACATTCAAACATTTGTAAAAAATCATCACATATTTCAGAGCATCTTTAGAAAATTTTCAAAGTTAGAGTTGTTGAAGATAAGAAATTTGAGAACAAATTATTAATTTCAAAGTTCTTATCTTTGAAGTTATAAATTTCTAATAATTAATTATAGTTATTTATCAATATTTGGAAAATAAAACTTATAATTCTTTTTTTTTTTTTTTAGATTATTGAGACTAGATTTACCTCTCACATGCTCATCTTGAGATGATTTGTAAAGGTTAAAGGAAGCACTGGGCAGTATGATGATTAGGAATGTTTGGAGTGTGTAGAGGCAAGAAATCACCACCAGCATCAAAAAATCAATAAAATCAAAATATAGATCCTTGATGATAACTGGGGGACCAAGATTGAATATGTGCTCAGTTTTATAGAGCCTATTCTATCTATGATTTGATTTATAGATACAAATGCAGCTTGCATGGGAGAAGTTTATGATGAGATTGAATCCATGCTTGAAAGTATGAGAGAGATCATAAAAAATAAAGAGCAAGACCTATAAGAAACATTTGATAATGAAATCAAGTCTTTGATCATGAAGAGGTGGATTAAAATGACCACCCCATTACAACTCCTTGCTTGTGCTCTCAATCCAAAATATTATAATAATGAAATACTTCAGCTACTTAATAGGTAACCACCATACAATGATGTAGAGGTTTCAAATGAAACTAGGCAAGCATTCAAAAGTCCTTTGTATGATCCATCTATAGCTAGTGCAATCTGCAATGAAATGGATATGTTTATAGCTTCAGAAGGCAACATGGGAGAAACTAAGAAATTTTTTAACCAATCTAACTTATCTCTAATCAGGTGGTGGTATGTACATGGCCATGATGCCATGTACCTATGATTCATCACAATCAAAATTCTCTCACAGGTATTTAATTTGTATTAAATCAAAAAAATTATTAAGTTATTGACATTTTTTTTGCATTGTTACAATTTTTAAATTCAAAAATTCTAATAATTAACAACCTTTTTTGTGATAGGTGGCTAATAATTCTTCATCAAATCAAAATTTGAGTACATATGGATTTAACCATTCTCCTAAAAGAAATAACTTGGCATCCAAGAAGTTAGACGATTTGGTATTTGTGCATTCCAATTTGTGCCTCCTTTCACACAAGTATGAGGACTATATGGGAGTGGCATTCATAATTATGAGTATGAGGACAATATGAATCTAGATGAATCATGATTTATTCTAGATTTGAATTTTTAATGTATTTGCAATGTCTACTTTGAAAAATTTGAAGCAATGATTGAACAATCACTATGTATATTCAAGTGTTTTACTAAAAAAATGAGTAATAAGCATTGTTTATATATATATATATATATATATATATATATATATATATATATATATATATATATATATATATATATATATATATATATACCCATGGCATATACAAATCAAGGTTTTTGAAAAATGGCGTGCCCATGTACCTTAGTCATACCCATACCCATACCCATACCTGTACATGTATCCAAACAACATAGGATATCCGTGGATGCTTGGTGGAAATTTGAATGCTATCCTAAAATCTTGAATAAAATGAGGGAGAAATTTTAGAGGTTAGTCAATCAATGATGAACTTTTGGATATTCCAATTGGACCTTTCTCTTCAGGTCCCAATACCTTCAAATGAGGCTTTCATTAGAGTAATGGAAGGTGAGGTGATCAATATATTCATGAAAAATGGGAAAGGTTCATGTCCAAGTCTAGAATGGATTTAACTACATTGTCATGTTCTCTCAAGTCTTGCACATTGGCGGATGAGATCACCGACCCATTTCCTTGGAGGTTAGAAAATGTTTCCAAGCTCAAGGGATTTCCTTTTAAATTTGAAATAATATGGACTCTTGATCTAACATTTAAACAAAATTGAAAATAATGATGGGATACTTTAGCTTTAGTTCTAGAATGTTTATTATCTCTCAAAAGTTGAAGAATGTTAAAGCGAAGCCAAGAAAATGGAACAAACCATCCTTTATCAATATCTTCCAAAATATGAAATCAATAGAGGAGGAGGTGGCCATAATTTGAAGAATAATTATGGAAGAAGGAATGTCAGAAAATAATAATTGGGAGAGAAATTTATGAGAAGTTGTATTACTTATTGAAAATAGATATTTATTTTTTATTTTTATTTATTTATTTATTTAATTTATGAATAGATCACAAAGTTTAGTGTGTTGTTGTTAAAAGAGAGTGATCAAAACACAAAGTAATTATTTTGAATACAAACATGAGAAGGAATAAAAATAGACTCATATGGTCAATTACTCTATACACAAAGGTTATAAAAGACAACGAAAATATCAAAATTGATGTAGTAATTTTATCTCAAAAATTATTACTCAAATATGATGTAAACAAGTCTCAACATTAGGATGCTCATCTCTCAATTAGATAGCCCCCAACTCAATAAGAGGAGGTTAATGAGGATGTTATAAGTTTGGGTTTATACAAGGTTTGTGTCATGGATGGTTTCTATGTTTGGTTCTTTAGAAGTTTTGGCACTTGGTAGGAGAGGATGTAGTATAGGTAGTGCAAGATTCAAGGAAATATTATCTTTGGAGAATGGAACACTGTGTATCTAACCTTAATTCCAAAATAACAAGATGCATGATTTTTAATGCTTGCCACCCCATAGCTTTGTGCAACACTATTTATAAAAATGTCTTAAAAGTAATGGTTAGCAGGTTGAGTATTTCTCCCAAACCTTATTTTGATTGAGCAAGTAAATTTTTTTTAGGGAAAGTAAATTCTAGATGAGATCAATAATCACAAATGAATTAATGCATTCAATTTTACAGTCTAGAAGGGTATTTGTGCTAAGTAAATTAGACATGAACAGGGTCTTTGACATGGTCAATTGGAATATTTTAGGTGGGATTCTGGAAAAAAATGGGTTCTTGGATAATTAGAGGAAATGGGCGTGGCACTACCATAATTCTCAATCTTTGTCATCTTTAATGTGGTTCCTATAGTTTTATTTCTTGCTTCTTTTTGTCTTTGTCAAAGATATTCTTTGTCCCCTATCATTTTATCATCATTTTAAAATATCTTAGCTAGGATTTGAATAAAGAATAGGAGGAAAAGAAAATAATTAAAATTTAGATCACTTTTACAATCAAGATTCTCCAACATCTTATAATTTTAGGTGACACTCTATTGGAAATAGATCTTTCTCTTGAGGAAGATATAAACATAAATAAGATTTGACTAGGGGTAAAATGGTAGCAAGAATAATATAATTATGAAAAACTAAAGGTGTAATGTAAAGGATAGGTTCTAATCTAAACTTTGGAATATCCAAGGCTTTGATTGGGCCCAACTCTCAAGTTCTACTTTGGCAATTCCCCTATTTATAAAATGATTTTTTTTTTTAAATTTGTGTAAGGATAAAGTATATAGAATTCATTCAAACTTTCAACTAGGGAAGGAAAATGGCTAAGTTTGGTAATGCATGGATGGAATAATTTTTTCTGATTTGTGTAAAGATATAGTATATAGAATTCATTCAAAATTTCAACTAGGGAATGCAAATGGCTAACTTTGGTAATGTAAGGATGTAGTATATAAAATTTATGCCAAACTTATATAGAATTCATGCCAAACTTTCAACTTGGGAAGGAAAATGGCTAACTTTGGTAAGTCTCTTCAAACTCTTAAAAGCATCACTTCAAGCAGTCTTGATATACATAATGTCTATCCCCATCATCTATTTTGTAAAACATCATGAATTCAATGCAATCTTATTGAGTGAGATGAAAGAAAAAAATATAATGCCCCTTATAGCATGTAATCAAGTGTACCTTCTAATAGAATGGCCTAATATCCATGAAAATTTCTTAATATTTCTCTTCGAGTGAAACTATCATGGAGAATGTGCAAAAAGGAGAGGCATTAGAGTACATTTTTAAGGGATAATAATCTTGACTCAAGCTCCATAGAGAGATTATTTTCATAAAAATATCTATTGCCTTGTTGACTATTTTCATAAAAATCTCTATTGCCTTGTTTTCCAATCAAAATTTAGAGCTCTTTGGAGTGATTTTGACCTCACTATCACATCTATAACATCCTGGAAAGTCAAAGTTAGTGTCAACTATTATTTCATCTAAAACAAGCTCTTGGAATTCAAGTTATCGAGGTTTGAATATAAGCATTAATAACAACTTGAAATGCATTTTTTAAATATTTTTTCATAATGCTCAAAAAATAATAATAAGAAGATTGTTTTTTAATTGAAAAATCATTAAAATTAAAATAAACAATAAAAAAACAAAAAGTAAAGTTAAGATTTGATTTTTTAGCAAAAAACAAAAAGGTAAATTTTTATTTGTACACAATGAAAGTTGAGGTGCATAAATACGCTAAATTTTTTTAATTATTTTTTTAATCCAGGGAGTCAATACATTCCCTCTTAGCACTAGAGTGTAATGTAGGAGCTCAACCCACTAGCCCAATGCTGGTGCACCCACTGCTTACCATTGTACTATCTTGTAAAGCACCTTTGTTACACTATTATTTTGATATCACCCACCCTAGTGATCTTTACATTGTGTAGACTCTAGATTGACTACATATGATTTTGGGCCCTACAAATTTAGGTATCTATTAACCTTGAGCATCTAATGTGTCTTTTGGAGAGCCACCTCTATGTGGATCTTTATAAATAGCAATTTTTTTTAAAGAAATGCATGGGCCAAAGACAAGCCACTATTTGACCTTATCCATAGGCACATTAAAAAAAATAATAAAAACAAAACTTGTGTGACTTAGGCTAAAAATTGATCTATTAGTTCTTTGGATCTCATGGTATTGCTTTACACTCTATGGGCCTTCTTTGAAGTCTCTAGATCTAATGCATGTTCTGTGACCCTTATGAACTCTCTTGTGACCCTGTGCACTCTTCAATCACCACCTTGTGTGCTCTAGTGGCCTTGTAACCTCTTATGTCATTTCTCACTATGGTGCCCACTCTACTCTCCAGTGGCCTTATGTGCTCTGATGACCACCTACACTCTTTGGTCGCTGGGCTCTTTCATAATTTTTTGAAATTCAACACTTAAAAAGATTTATGCCAAACTTCCAACCCATGCTAGAAAAGTGATATGTTATCTATTTTTTTCCTTGGTTGAATAAATTTTATTTTTCATAATGTTCCCCTCTCCGTTGGACTATTTTTGATAGTCTTTTTTTAAGGCCATAACTTAGTAATCCAAAACCCTGTTTTAGTGTAATTTTTTCATTATGTGCATTTTTTTGGTAAACTTTGTAGTGGTGAAGATGTATCCTAAAGATTCAGCTTGGTTTTCTTGTTATTAATAGTTTTTTAATTGTCACTTAGATTATTCCCACTTCAAACTACCATAACTTCTCTATAGAAAGAATTTCTTAGTTATTTGTTTCAAAAGTACATATTTTTTTGAGACCTTTACATCTGTACTAATAATAGAGAAAAGGGTAATTATCACTAGCATCAACTACATTAGTTGTAAATACTATATGAAGGAAATGATTTTAAATAAGGTCCTCTACGAAATTACCATTGGTAAAGAGTCTAGGTTTATATATTTTATCAAACAACCCAAACAAAGAAATTGATTTGATGAAAAAGTAGAAATATCAAATCATAGAATCATGGATCCATGGGATGTTTGGGAGAACTTGTAGATTTTTAAGAAGAACAACAAGATGCAAGCATATTAACTTGAAAATTAACTTAGTGATCTTAGTCTAAAAAATTATCCTCAAATTAAGGATTTCATCAATCAGGTCAAGCACTTGAGATTGCTTCTTACTGATTTAGGAGTTACTAAGATTGATGACCAAACTGTCATGAGTATTTTGTCAAAATTGGGTTAGACTTAGTTTTAATATCTAATCGCTACAAACAACAAGATTCATTGGGGAAAAATATATGCTACTAACCTTTGATAGGTTTTGTAACCAACTTAATAGATAACAAGAGAAGATAATTCTTTTTAATGACATCCAAGCCATAATTTCTAAGCAACATGTAATGGTTGTCAATGATAATAGTGCAAAGTCCCATCCTAATCTAGGTAAAGGAAAGAGTCATACAAAAGGATAAGGTAAAGAAATTATCAACCTAAAGAAAATAAATTGACTCAAAGAAACCATTCTACCTAATAAGACAAAAGAAAATGGAAATAGGCTTTGATTGTTAAAAATAATTTTTACAATTGTTGTGGTACTCTAGGCCATAATGAAACATAATAAAATAAAATAGGGTTGTAAAGATGAAGAAAATGAAGCTCCTTACCTCCAAGGCAAGTGAAACAGTTTTTGAAACAACAAATGGATCATCAATGTTTGAATGAATTTTAGATTCATGACCCTCTCACCACATGCCGCACAAATTATATATTTATGGGAAACTATAATATTCTAATTGTTTAAGGTGAAGGGTCCATTAAGATAGAGTATGAGATGTTTAACAAAGCTCTCCATGTTACAAAATTATTTTCAAAATTACTATCCATATATTAAATCACACATTTAGGTGAAAGTAAAATCATTAAGTTTACTCCTACCAATGTTATCAAAAAATGCAAAGGAATAATTAGCTATTGTAGCCATTAATAAGGTTGATAATCAAGAAAAATTATACAAGTTTGACATGTTTGTGTTTGATCAAACTTTTCAAGTCATGATTGTGCATTCAAATGATTTGAGTAAATTATAACATAAACATTTTGGTCACATGAACAATCACTCATTTTATGGAATTAGTAATCATAAGGTACAAGGTTTGCCTAAAGTTTCCTTTATAGATGGATTTTAACTGAGTTGTGCACATGGAAACAATACATAGAACATTTTACTAAATGCAAATATTGGAGGGAATGTGACATATTATAGATCATTCATAGATATCTCATGTTTCATTTTAGAAACATAAATATGTGCTTACATTTATTGATGATTTCTCTTGTAAGACTCAGGTCTATTATTTGAGAAAGAAAAGTGAAGTCTTTGAGTCATACAAACAATTCAAAGCCCTTATTGAAAATATGTCATAAATAAAAATTAAGCATTTTAGAATAGATAATGGAGGACAGTATGTCAGCAACCAGATGATTAACTTATATAAACAAGAAGGCATCCAACTCCAGTATACATTAGAATGGTGTTCCTAAACACAAAATCATACACTCAAGGAAATGACCAATTGCATGGTGCATTCCAAGGACTTTCCTCAATTTTAGGATGAGATATTAAGTGTGCAAACTACATCCAAAATTACACTCCCCACTCAATAATGCAAATCATTATTCGTGAAGAAATTTGTTATGACATTTAGTTAGATCTTTTAGATTTCTAATTTTTTGGGTGTAATGCATGGGTGCATATCCCAAATGATACACATAACACTATGGAAATGAAGGGTCATTCTTGTATACTTTTTGTCTAGATATTGTAATGATGTGAAGTCATATCATCTTATTATACTTGACACCACTCAAGTTATTTAACAATATGTGTGTTTTTTTTATAAACAATTATAGGATTACGAGCCAACACCTTCCCTCCTCTTCATCCTCTTCCTTTAGTTTCTTCTAGTCTAAGAATAACTTCTAGATTATCATTTATAAAAGAGGATAATTTAGATTTATTCAATTTTGAGTGATAATAAAATTAATATGATGAGTCACAAGGGGGAAAACAATCTCCTCCACTACCTAAAGATCATTTTGTTCTACTACCAATGCCATAAGTAGTCTAGAGAAAACATGCACAACTAATACACCCTCAACCAAAATGGGTTCGTAAAGTTTACCATAAGGTTTATGGATGGGTAGGGAATCCTATGGATCCACATGAGACTAAATCATGACATCCATTATATGTAGTGTACCTGACATAGTTGGAAGTAGGTCAAGATATAGAGGCTTAAAATGAGGCATGTGGACACCCTAAATGAAAAACAACAATGGCATAATAACTCCATTATTTGAAGAAGAATGACACTTGAAACTTGGTTATAATTTCAAAAGGAATATAAATAGTGAGGTAAAATGAGAGTATCAAAATAAGTATGCAATAGATAGGTCAATCGATTAGTAAAAGGCCAAAATTATCACAAAAGGTTCCTCATAAGTTGAAGGTATTTATTACCATGAACTTTTTTCTTTAGTTTCCAAGTTGAAATCCATCAAACTTGTACTATCTTTGGTTATAACAAAAAAGTGGGAAGTCCATTAGATGGATGTAAAATGTGATTTTCTACATGGTGACTTGCAAGAAGAGATCTACATATCATAGCCTCTTGATTCCATCAATAATCAGAACGACAACTATATGTGTACATTAAATGAGTTCATGCATGGTTTGAAACATGGTCCTTAATCTTATTATGATAAGATTGATAGGTTTCTACTCAAATCAAGTTTTACACGAAACCACTCTCACCCCACACTCTACACAAATAAAGTAGACATGCAAATCTTGATTTTGACTAGATATGTGGATGACCTGATCATTATAGGGATTCTATGAAATAGATTAATGATGAAAAGATTTGGTTAATTAAGTATTTTTAAATGACTAACTTGGGATTGTTACATTATGTTGAATCTAAATTTTTTGGACTAAATGCAACTATAAATATTGCTATGTATGGAGGAGTATGCACAAGACATAATACGTCTTATTAAGAAATATGGCAAAGTCTAGAAAAGGATGGTGTGCAAGGTACATGTAATGTGCACAAAGGGTGAAACATAGTGCACATTATAAATAAAACACACTTTTAGATTAACAATGCTAGGCTATCAATAAACACAAACACGGATCAAAGGAACCACATATGCTATAGGTGGAAATAACCAAAATAATGATCACATGGATGGGATGAGATATAACTTGAAGGAAAGGATATTTTGATTATATGCGCATATAGTCGTAAAGAATTTGGTGAAAGGACAATTGGTAGATGAGTCAAGGTTAGGAGCTAAGGGCATCTGGGAAACCTATAAATATGACCCTCAACCACTCATTTAAATCATCTTGATAAGCCACATGATTTAAGAATAAAATTGGAGATCAAAATTAAGGGTTTAAGGATAAGAAAATGTAACCCTTGAGGTTCATGTATAAATTTTGACCTTTATTGGTGATGGTTTTACACTGTGTGATGTATGTTGTATGATGGTTGCATATTTATGTGAATATAAGATGGATTTTGTAATTTTTAAAATTCTTGTTGCCTTATTATTTATTTACATGGATGATATTTACTTTGTTTTATCATATAATATGATGTGCATGGTTGTGTATTTATTATTTTTTTTTCATAATAGGGTTCTCTATGTTCTCTTGATATGCCTTGGGTGAGCACTTTTAAAGTCTTTGGGCTTAAGTGATATGCCATTGCTATAAGTGTGAGCATTATTTTATATGTTGAAAATGATCATGCATATGTAAGACTTTGGATGATCTATAAAAAACACAACACTTCAATTTCATTGTTGGGACCCTATTTTTATAGAGTGTGGAGATCAGGGGATTATGTTTGGAGAGCTTCCATTGGGAAAAAAAAATTGTTGTTGAACCCCTAGGTGTGGTTGGATAAGTAGTGCACCACATAAGGGATAAGCATGGGAGAAGAATAGGATGGGTCAACTTAGCATAAATTAAAGAGAATATTTAAGACTCTATGGAAAGGGAGGAGAGATTATGAATTATGGACCCCATAAGGAAGGGGGAACTAAATCATCTAAATGACATGAAGCCCCACTAAAATAAAGAGGGTACATGATTAATTCATGAGGATAAGATAATTTCTAAACTAATGGATAATTATTGTGTGCAAAGAATCCCTGGGTGGAGAGTCAAATTTTTATAAAGGCCATGAATCCAAAAGGAAGTGGAGGTTGATGCACAAGTTAGGGGGATATCAACTCTATATTCACCTATACAGATGTTTGAGTGTGTTATGTTTATTTTTATGAGTTTTTAAAAGAAAATGTAAGTTTGACATTCTAAGTGAGGATATTTGTGGTGGAATGTGATATTCCATTCATTGAAGTGTTTTTGAAGAGTTGTGAAAATGAGCACACCAACAAGAGGGGTTGGTACACAAGTTCCATTGGTTGCAGGGAACATTTACTCTAGAAATGTAACAACTACTATGAAAGGGAGTATAGGAAAAAAAAATGGAAGAATGGGAAAAAATACCTTGGGGAGTGGTGTGAAGGTATACCAAACTATAGAACAATTGACATTATTCTATGAGATTTTGATGACATTGGCAAAGTATCATGCAACTAAGGATACTAAAGATCACACCTATATGTGAGACACTTTTTGGCACATAATAGGGGTGAAATTTTAATATTAAATGTCAATATAGTTTTCCATGAATCTAATGGATAATTTACATATTTGGTATAGTAATTTTAATCCAACTCAAACCATAGTGGATTTTAGCTAGCTCAAGATTGGATTCTTGGGGGAGTTCCATGTGTAAGAGTTTGAGCAACAAATCTTTTATTATTTGAAGGAGGTAAAAAAAGGAGTTACTAAGAGTATGTGTGCATATAACGTGCATTTTAATACATTGATTTCCAAGTTTCCTTATGAGGTACATCCATTGCAACATGTGTAGTGTTTTTTCAAGGCATTGCTACCAACATTTTGAAGATAATTTGCCATGATTTTTTTGATGTGTGAGAAACAATGGATGACACAATTATATGAAAGTCAAGATAAATTTGATACTATATTGAGCCCCTTTTATGAATCTCAAAAATCAAAGACAACTATGCATATCCAAACACTATTTACAAACAATGCACAAGCGTCACAATGAGGACTTCAATGTATAGATTATGAGATAAAAGGCCAAATAAAGAACAAATTCATGCATATAAAGGTGGAAGTTGTTAATTCTTTTTGTGAAGTAGACAGTCAAGAGGGACATGAGAAAATAAATTGTGTGTTGGTTCAAAAGGCCATGCATGTCAAGGGTAGATGCAAGATAGTGGGGGACAAAAGGGTGAGCTTAGAGTAACAATTTTTTTCTTCTAGACATAAAAATATTTGAACTTTGAGAGAATTTTAGAGACACTTAGACAAAGCATTTGATAATAATGTAAGAATATTAATTATGGCATTATAAATTTAGTTTCTAAATATATAATTTTAAAAAATACCTAGATAAAACAATTATGATAAATTGATGTATTTATGACAATGACATAGTAATTTTTTTGTGAAAACATAAGGAGACTGCATGTGTACAAATACTTTTTATGAGTAAGCGAATTAATTTTTTCATGGAATTTCATATATGGATAGAGGATTTTAATTTTTTTGAGAATATTTGTATTATAATAATAATAATAATAATAATAATAATAATAATAATAATAATAATAATAATAATAATAATAATAATAATAATACAAGTCAAGACAACTAAAAAATTGAAATTGTGAGTGTACAAACACAAATTTTTTACCTTAACTTCATGATTTTTTTTCAAAGCATATCCAACTATGTTTAGATTGTTAAGATATAAGTTTTATAAACTTTCAATTAATGGCCAAAAATTTATAAATGTATTTATAATGATATATGTATAGACCATAATGAGATATGTTGTATATAAATTAAGTAATAATTAGAAATAATAGTTTAACATTATATATATATATATATATATATATATATATATATATATATATATATATATATGGGTTTGTAGACGTTATCCCTTCTACCTGATGAGATGTGTCTGTGAAGATGAAAAAAATACATAAATTTCCTAACAAGTCATGTTGTCTAATCCACAATAGGTTTTAGGCTAGGTTCAAACCCCCCAAGCCAAATTCTAAACCAATTTTGAGGGGAAACTAAATTTTTTTAAATAAAAGTCTTTAAAAAGGGCTTATACCCTTCTATAAAGTGTGTGTGCCTATTTTAATGACTATAAAGCTTTATAAATGTAAAAGGTCATTTGAAAATACTTTTAGAAAGGGTGTATGCCCTTTGTAGTCTATGAATTTTACTCATTTGTACATAAATTCACTAATTATTTTTTGCATTTACAAACTTAGAATTAGTTTTTATTGCAGACATTATAAAAATTATGTAAATTCTCCATTTAATTTATCTCAATTACTATACATTCTTTAATTTTTATTCTATTTGAACTTTAAAATGTAAATATAAATCATGGGGTTGATTAGTTGTCAAAAAAGACCAATTAAGGAGTTAAGAATGGAGGAAATTGAAGTCCAGAGAGAAAAAAAGAAAAATACAAGCAAATATGAAGCATTCATTAGATCTTCTAGACAAGTTGAAGGTTCTTCCTTCACATTACGTAATTTTTCAAATGAAAACAATATGCTAAATTTCATAGAATTCAAATTAGATACATAATCAAATGAGATAAATTAACTTAATCAATTCTTGTTGAATAATGAAATTCAAAATGTATAACATTTAACTAATAAATTTTCATTGCATGATGAAACACATGGAGAAACATAATATAATAAAACATTCATTCATAATGAAGTTTTTGAGCATGATGATAATGAACATTATGTAATGATCCCAATTCATATCTCTCCTAATGAAGAGGAATTAACTTCTATTATAGATTTTTATGTTAACAACACTTGAATATCCTTTTTATGGTTGAAGTGCTAATACCATTCAATTTAATAAAAATGTAGTTCCTTGACCCATAACTTCAAGGATAATGTGAATAAAACCAAAGTATTTGATTGAAATAGATGAGAAAATATTAGAACCTATGAAAGGTAAAATGTGAACAAGAAAAACTCAACATCTTGCTCAATGTGTATGGGAAAATGCATTTGAAAAGAAAACTCATATAAAATGATGTCAACTATTTGTTCAAACAATGAAAATACAAAAAATACATCATGTGATGCATAATTTAGGGTTAAGAACAGGCAATACAATGGGAAACAATAATGTAATAGTAAAGAATTCATTGAATGTAATAGGTAACAAAACTATAAAAAAAGATAGTAATGTGGCAAGACGAGTAATATAAAAATATATAGTTAGTAAGTCAATATCTAGAAGTCGATTTATTAGTCAAACAAGTAAATATTTGAACTTGAATATGAAAAATTTAATAAATGTTGTAAAAATAAGAACAAGGCTTGATGCCCCTTTATTCACAGACTATTGGGCATTTAGTGGTAGACTTTGATAAGTTGAAGGAACAAGAAATTTGATTACTATTTTTTGGCATGATGACACAAGCATCTCATCTAATGTAAAAGATATTATTAAAAGAATAAAATGTTAAGAAAACTATGAGATACATGCAAAAAATTTCTTGGACATGACACAAACATAATTTTATAAAAAAGTTTATTGAAAAATTTAATAAGCAATTGATAATTAGCCAAAGGTAATTTGAGATATACAAGTATTTATACGTTAAAATCCACCAAACATGCACCACATGTTGTAGGATCTAGGCTGAATTTGCCATGAATTTTGATGTTTTTCATCATATATGTCATACTTTACATAGTAATGAGATTATGAAGGAATGTATGGTGGCTTATCCATCTAAAAAATCAAGAGAGTTAATCCCAAGTCTTTTCTGTAAAAGCCTTGAGGGATAAATTTTTTTTGCTAAGAATGTTTAGATGAAATATGAAATACTTTTGGTGGTTTGTCACATTTGACCAATGGTATAGATGAATAAATTTCACATGAATTTAGAAAGTAAATGGTTGTTTTTAAAAAGTACACATATGTAAAGTATGTATTAAAATATGGAAAAGAGTCATTAATATGTGAGTTGGTTATGACAAAAGTATCTATATTTGATTTCATGTTTGTTTTCAAAAATAATATTGTCTAGTAATATGTAACACACACACACACACACCAAATAAAATAATTAGATAATTAATTTAAATTTTACAAGGACTTCCCAATTGAGACTATTGTTTCAGTTGTGGATTTTTCTAAAAAATACACACTAAAACCACATAATGAGGTTCAATCTCAATACTATAATTCAATTCAAGTTGAAAATTTCATGAATATTACATTTAGACATGCATATGATAACACATTAGAAAATAATAAGGTTTTGAGGGAGTACCAATTTTATATGAGTAATGACAGAGCACATTCTCTATATTTTTTTCAAGGTGGTTTTGAGATATTTTATACAAATATGATTTTATAAAAATATGACTACAATAGAAATCATGTTCAATACATACTACATTTGGTCAGACAATTATGTATAATAGTTTAAAAATTCTTGAATGTTTTATTATTTAAGAAACATGCATAAGAAGAGTGGGGTTCAATTTTTTTTGAGTTTTTTTGAGGTTGGGCATGATAAGGGGGAATATGATGGCGCATGCACATGAAAAAGGACTCCTTAAAAAAGAGTAGGGAAAGCACAAGGATGGTGTTGATTTGATTAATGATACAAGTATTATGACTTGGTGTAATGAAATAATTTCTTATGGATTAGATAAGTTCTCATGTGCAAAGGTTATTTTGATTAATGGAGGGATAAAATAATGGAATATATGAAAATTAAAATATAGAACTTGGATCAAGTGAGTTTCACTCAATTCAAAGCTCAAATTCTAGTTCATGGACTATTAATACTAGGGATAAGGCATGCTTTTGTTCGGGCTAAATGGAATTTGATTGAAATCAATGTGAGTCAAAAGAATGGGTTAAAAAATAGTATTATAGACTCTTAACACCTATATAGAATAGCAATTAATTCTAACCACTAGGGGATCAAGAAATGGCATCAATAGTTAAATTTTACCACATCTTAGGTATTGTGTAACAAGGTAAAATTTATTTATATTTTAAATGTAGCCTTAAACATTATTGATATTTTACCTTTTTCTTACGTGTCCTTAGCAATTGATTATACTTTAAAGAAATGACAAGTTTTTGTAGTAATTACACCCAAGGAAAATGATGAGATACCAAACTACTACTTGTCTAGTTGTGTAGAGACAAAAAAATAACCATAACTATCATAGATGGAAAAGTCATGGTTTATCCTACTAGATTTGTGGTGGTTACATGAACCTAACTTTGTAGATAATTTCATAAAAAACTAAAAAAATTGTTATTTGGGGGCTTTGAAATGAATAGGGTGATATTTCATTATTCAAATTTGGTTATCAATACAAATATTTAAATGATAAAATTCCATGGAAAACCTCAAAACAAAAGTTTGTGGAAAATTTGTGAATCCAAGTATGAAGGAATTCTTTAAACACTTAAAAATAGAGTTGATTTTGAAGGTACATTGGATTGACTTGGCAAGGTTAATATCTAATGCAACTTACCATTTAAATTAATAAAATTAATTTATTTGATTATGTATTTTAATTTAAAATTATTTTTTCATTATGTGTTTATTCCTATTTGAAATCATTACTAGCAAATTTAATGTATGTTAGTGGTATCAGATGATTTTCTATATTCCTATGGTTGGTACTGTGAATAGAGAAGATTATCTTCTTGAAATAAAGAGCAACCTAAAAATAACACATGTTGAGTAGATAATTTATTCCTCCTCATGAGGGGAATGAAATCATTTGGTGCGTTCTTAGAAGACTTAGCTATGAAATTGTAGGAGTTAACAATTCATCTCTACCACTCATGGTTCTCCTACAATGCTTGTGTAAAGTTCATTATATTTTTACCCTTAGGGATGAGAATATTATCTTAAGGGATGTGTCCAGTTTCATAGAAAACTCAATTATAGGGATCGATGAACAATGGATGGAGGTGATCCCTACATTTATATGCCCATCTAGACTTTTCCATAAAGATGATTCATTAATTGGGGTAGCGAACCAAGAGATATACATCATATTGACAAAAATTTGGTCCCTAAAGTGAGATTTGGTTGAGAGATAAAATGTGTCATTGTGTCTCCCTCATCACAAGTGACACATAATCCTCCAAGGGGTGTTTATAGGACTCATTTTTGTAACTATATAAGATGCCATTTTTCCTCTACAAGTTATGGTTCTCTTACAATGCTTATGTAAAGTTCGTTCTATTTTTCCACTTAGGGACAAAAATATTATCTTAAGGATTCATCTATCCATGTAAATTTTTTGAATCTAAGGCTTGATAAATAGTGGATGAATATATATATATATATATATATATATATATATATATATATATATATATATATATATATATATATATGCCCATCTAGATGTGTCAGTGAAGAAGGTTCATCAAGTGGGAAATTGAGCCAAGAGATATACATCATATTCATTAACTTTTGGTCCCTAAAGAAACATTTGGATATGAAATAAAACATATCATTATGTCTCCCTCATCATGAGTGGTATAAAACCCTATAAGAATTATTTAGAGGACTCACATGTGCAACTAAAAGAGATAATGATTATTCTCTACCATTCTTAGTTTTTATGAAATGCTTATACAAAGTTCATTCTATTTTTTTAATTGGGGGAATGAAGATTATATTAAGGTATGTGTCCAACCATGTGAATTGTTGTCAACCTAGAGTTGTGCCCTGATTCGAGGACGTGTGGAAAATGGCCAGTCCTCTATCCGACTAAAACAATGGGATCTTCTCACGAGGGTGGGTGCCTCGATAGTGAGAAGAACCTCTAGAGAAGGCTAGTTCCTGTATGATGTATCAATGAAGATTCCTACTCTACGCTGTTGACTACCATGGAAAAGGGAGAAAGAAAACTTAAAGGGGAAATCCTACCTAAAAGAGGGTGATACACCAAAATTATGATCCTACTCAGCTTAGAACCTTGAACATTGAGCGAACAAGAGAGAAGGAAGACCTTAGACTTCAATTAATCACTTGTGCATAAGTATTTCATGCAGAGGTTCGGTACGATAACTAAAACCTAAGGGAAATGGTGGAGAGAGGTCTAATAAAAGACACTTTGATACCACCTAATATCCACTTACAATTTCAGCAAAATACCATAAAGAACACTTTGGCATGACCTGCACAAGGACAATATAGCAACTAGGTACGAAAAAGAACTTGGGAAGGGAGAAAAAACTCTACCACTTATGCAAATTGCTGAAGAAATATACACTATGCCACACTTGAAATATAGAATTATAGTCCTTATTGATCGAAGAGGTTACAAAACTCTTAATGGCAGAGTCTGGTCTAACCAAGAGAGATCGGATGATTTTTAATCAAGGCTAAAAGCCATTATATAAGAAATTACAAGAGGCCAAAGATAGGCGTATAAACTTGAAGAGAAAGATTTACTTTTGTTAACTCAAGGCTTTACTTTGCCTTAATAAAATATATTTTTATCTTTGTCCTTACATGAATTTTCTTTGTTTGATGAAGCACACTCATCCTTGTCATGAACCGTCCACCTCTTCTTTGCATGTAAATCTTCTAGTGGATGCGGCGTTTGATCAATTAGTTAACTCTAAATATGGATTAGTCAACTCCAAATATAGACTCAAAACTCTTGTTGAAGCTAGATTTAGTCCTTTGGATGCATGCATTGAATGAAGACAAATAGGTCTTTAATGATCAGTCAACTGAAACTTAGACCGTTTATTTGAAAATAGTTCTAATGTTTGAAAATAGCTCTAGCATTTGCATGTGAATCTTCTAATTATGGTCGTGTCTATTTCTGGCAAGATTCCATGTTCAAATCTTCGTCAGACTATCTATTTTTTGCTCCTTTTGCAAATTCAACTTCCATTTATCTCATATTTTCTTCTACCTTTTAAATCTCAATGATCACTTCCTGCAGGAAAAATTTGACGACTTGTAGGACGTCACCCGAAACTGTCACCTTTCCTTCAGAAATATTTCTACAGGCTTATTTCTGTCATTTTTCCTTTCTCTTATTTGTTCGAGCCTTTTCTAGTGGCCTTTTTATTTTGTCGGCTTTGTCTTGGTTTTGTCTTCAAACTTTGTATACTGCTCCTTCCAAATTCCTTCAGACTTTTTGTCTGAAGGAATTCATTCAGACAAAAGTTTGAAGGAATTATTCATTCCCCTTTGCTTTTTTTAAATGTCCTTTTGCAGCCAAGTGTCCTCCAATAGGAAATCTACGTGTCCTCCAACAGGCAGTCTACGTGTCATCCAGCAACAGTCCATGTGTCATCCATAGTCCACTTCAAAAAAATTAGAGGCACCCAGACTTTTTGCAACGGCTGTGATTTTGGTCTCCCACCTGCCCAAAGGGTTGGTGCCCTTCAGGAATATTGTAAGTGTCCCTTTCGAAGGGTACCCTGCCCTTTGAGAGTCTTGAAACTATCTTCTCCCTGCCTTTGAATTATTTCAAAATTTTTGCTGAGTGCTTTACAAACTTAAGTAAGTCCGTAGATTTTTGCTTGACTGAGTGCATAGAAAATTTGACTAAGTGAGTCCATAGATAACCTTCCTTGCTGAGTGAGTCTGTAGAAAATACTGTCTGAGCCCTTTCCGAATCAGCAAAGGAAAATAATGAATTCTTCCATCCTTGGCTAGAGACAGGAACTTTCCAAATAGCAAGAAAAAATCTGACTCGTGGAATATTTGTCAACATGAATATTTTGACTCTATGGAATTGGTAAGTGGTAGAAAAATGTCATTCCTATATTTATACACCCATTTGGATATGCCCGCAAAGATGGTTTGTTGATTGGGATAGTGAGTCAAGCGATACATGTTATACTAACCAAATTTTGATCCCTAAAATGAGATTTGACTATTGTAAAAAATGTGCCAATATGTATTCCTCATATGAGTAAAAAAAAATCTTTTGAGTGGTGTTGAGAGGACTCAACCATTCAATTGTATTAGCTGATAGTTTATCTCTAGCCCTCACAATTATCTTGTAATCCTTCGATAGAGTTTGTTCTATTTTTATAATTAGGGTATGCATCTAATTTCATATAAATTTTGACTTTGGGGATTTAAAAAGTGTGTAAAAAATATATTCTTGATTTTATATACCCATTTAGATGTGTATGCAAAAATGATTTTTTGATTGGGCTAGCGAATCAAGAGATACATGACCTACTAACCAAATTTTGGTCCCTAAATAAAGATTTAACTATGAGAGAAAACATTATACCACAACTCGTTCATATTTAGTGACACATAATTATTTGGGGGATGCTTAGAAGACTCACCCATGAAACTTTAGGAATTGAAGGATCTTTTATGCCCCTCATAGTTCTCCTACAATACTTGTGCGAAGTTTGTTTCATTTTTACACTTAGGGATGATACAATTATATCAAGGGATGCATCCAAATGAATTCAAATTTAAAATATAGGGACTGATTTATGGTGAATGAAGGTCATTCTTAAGTTTATACATCCGTATAGATGTGTTTGCAAAGATGACACATCGATTGGGATAACAAGTCAAGAGATACATGTCTTACTAACCAACATTTGGTCCATAAAGTGATATTTGGTTGAAATATAAAATGTGTTTCCATGTCTCTATAATCATGAAAAATAATCCTTATGGGGTGTTAAAAGGAATCATGCATGTAACTATAGGAATTGATGGTATGGCTCTACCACTCATGGTTCTCCTTCAACACTATGTAAAGTTTGTTTCATTTTCTTACTTAGGGAGGAGAAGATACTCTTAAGGGATGTGTATGAATGCATTAAAATTTCAAAATTTTGGTCTAATTCATGATGAATGAATATCATTATTGTATTTATACACCCATCTAGATGTGTCCACAAAGATAGTTCATTGATTGGGCTAGCAAACCATGAGATATGCATCATAGTGATTAATGTTTGGTACTTAAAGCAAGATTTGATTGCAAGATAAAATGTACCATCATGTTTATTTCATAATGGGTGTTAAAAAATACTCTAGGATGTGTTTAGAAGACTCACCGAAGAAACTATATGAGTTGATAGTTCTTCTCTACCACTCATGGTTCTCTTGAAACACTTGTGCAAAGTTTGTTCTATTTTTTCACCCATGTAGTATTATTTGATGGTTCATCTCTACCCCTCATCATTCTCCAACAATACCTAGGCAAAGTTAGTTCTATTTTTACACTTAGGGATGAGAAGACTATTTTAAGGGATATACTTGACAACCTAAATTTTTTGAATTTGGGGCCTAATAAAGTGTAGATGAAGGAAATTCCTATATTTATACACCTATCTAATCATGTCCACAAAGACAACTCATCATTGGGTTTGTGAGTCAAGAGATAAATGTCTTATCAACTTTTGGTACCTAAAGTGAGATTTGATTGTGAGAGAAAATGTGATCCCATGTCTCTCTCATCCTGAGTGACAAAAAATACTTTGGAAGATGATAAATGGGTTTTACCATATATTTTAAGGATTTAATTATTTGTATCTACCCCTTACATTTTCCCTGCAATGCATAGGCAAAGTTTGTTTCATTTTTCCACTTAAGGATGAACAAATTATCTTAAGGGATGCATCTGATTACTTGAAAATTTTGACTTCAGAGCTTGATAGATCATAAATAAGGGTCATTACAACATTTATGTACCCATATAGATGTATCTATGAAATATTATTCATCAATTAGGATACCGATTCAAGAGATACACAACCTACTAACCAATTTTTGGTCCCTAAAGTGAGATTTGATTATGAAATAAAATGTGCCTCCACTTCTTCCTCATCCTAAGTGGAACATAATCCTTATGGGGGTGCTAAGAGGAATCACCTATGTAATTTTAAGAGCTAATGGTTCATATCTACCCCTTATGGTTCTCATGAAACACATAACTAAATTGGTTAGAGAGAGAGAGAGAGAGAGAGAGAGAGAGAGAGAGAGAGAGAGAGAGAGAGAGAGAGAGAGAGAGAGAGAGAGAGAGAGAGAGAGAGATGCCTATAATATTTATGTGCGTTAATGAAATCCACACTTTCTTCTCTGTATTATTTGAATGTAAAAAAATTTCTCACATTTTCCATTGTAATGTGATGATTATATTTTTGACATGCTTGATTGAAATCTATCCACATATTATATACTATTTTAAAATATAATATTTGTTGAGTTGTCCTCAAAATTTGGCTTTATAATGAAATTTATAATGTTTTGCTTTCTTTTCTACTAGCCAAATCATAGTTTCCAACTAGGTTGGGTATGAAATTATAAGGTATGTAAATTCTAAATTTTATTCTAGATATTTATTTGCTGTGGATGTATGATGTTAGGTGTTTTTATTTATAAATTTATGTTATTGTTTTGAACTGTGTTATCATGGACAAACACCATATAGCTTTTACATTGGCTGACAATATATAACAAAATGGGAATAAATTATGTTAATATTCATGAATTCCTATGAATATATTGTTTTTTTTAAAACTTTATAATTGTTTCATTTAATTATTATGGAAAAATCCATAATTTTTTTATATTTTTTAGGTAAAAAGTACTTTATTGGACTCCCACAAGTTTTTTCCTGAATTTTACAACTTTAAGAGATATCCATTATAGTGTGTTATTAAGAAAATAGAATGGATAGTTGGAAAATATTAAATTGAAATCAAGAATGGAATCTTTGATAGGATTTATAAAAATAAAGATGTTGTCATCAAATTGTGCACCCTAGAATACTCTATAAGGTTACTACAATTTGATGCAAAATGGAATAATCTCTCAAGTTATGAGTGAACTTATAAGAGAGATGAATCTTTAGATTATGAGGGCTAACTCCTTAGATTCATATTTAAGAGATTATCACCTAATATAATTCTTGTTTATGGGAAAAGGGTTAGGAGTTTTCATGAAAAGGAAACTACACTAAACAAGTGATACACCAAGACATATCCCACATAATATCACATTCCTACTAAGCAACAAAGCTTTCCAGGACCAATTCTAGGCATTGAAGTATCCTAACATAGTGTTTCAATGTGAAGGTAGGCATACATCGAATAATCAACAAGATAAATGATCTAAGGGAATATTTCACACCATAGAGATAATTGCATGCTTGAAGAGGAGCCTAGTATATTCATACGGTTCACATGACTCGTTATAATTAGAACTATTGCTTAAACATGAAGGATAAAGAGGAGTAAGGATGACACCATCACTTAGCTCCACTATACATAAATCACATACTTATACAAAATGTTCTTAAATACAAATTAGAATTGTATTAAATGTTTAAAGACAATATGCAATGTCATACCAATATGGTCTCACCATACTAGCTATGGTCTCTTTTACAATAGCCAAGATGGCTCATACTTATAGAATTTGGAAGAAAAAAGAGATAAGAGAAGTTGAAAAGGTACAAGGACACGTGTCCAAATGTTAAAATTAGTTAAAATGGATGTTGATGAGGTGGAAAAGGAGTTATGAAACTGATTTACACATCATTATATCCTAAATAAGCCTCTTCTCCAAGTATAGTATAACAATCTTCTCAATCATTCTCTCCTGTGAAACTGTTGACCCATATTCATCATTATATGTCATTTACATTTGGTTTAAAGTGATTATAGTATTATGACCCCCATGAAAACCATTGGTAGGTAACCAACTTCATTCTAGTTTATCTTCACAATGCTATTGATTATGGGATTGAGTATTCATCAAGTGGAAAAAAATTGATTATAAATTACTTGAACAATGATTTGGTTAGTTATAAAAATTATTGCAGGCTAATTCTAAGATGTATTTACCATCTTGGGTAAAGTCCCATGAATTGGTTTAATATGAAGTAGTCTAATATTTATTTTGATACTACAAAGGTTGAGTATGGTGGAGATATTTATGTTGGCCATGAATTTGTGTGGATTATATGCATGATTTCTAATGTTGGATTTATTTAGGTCCAATCCAAAAAAATTTAGTGTTATGATCAAATTTCCATCCAAATTATTCAAGATCCATCATAGCATCAACACAAAAAACACATCAAAATTCACATGCATTATATATGTAAAGTAATACATTAAAATTTATTTGATTTTAAGTATTTTTGGATATATGGATATGTTACAAACATATTCACAAATCCCTCGATTAAGGCTAAATTTCTGTAGTTCAATAAAAAATTTGGAGTTAAGGAAAGTGTCATCAAGAGGGGACAATTATGTGATTTATTCATATTTCCATTTACTGAGTACATTTTAAGGGGGACATTAGTGTACTTAATAATTCATTATACTTTTTTCTTAATGTTTTAAGATGCACTTATTTTATTTAAATGTAAATTTGGTTTTGTGCACACATATACATAACTCATTATTAAATAAGATTATAAATTATGTAATTGGCTTAATTGACTTTTGCTAAAATTTTACACACTAAAATATATTTTGAGATACTTAGAAATGTTAGTCTTGACCTATGTATACCTCACATGACTTGTGTGTACACATATTACTCTTGAACACCCTTTTATTATATCTACATGATTTTGTAGTCATTTTAATTTGGTCATAAATACTCGATAATGTACATTTTTTCCTTATTTCACTTTAATTTAATTGAACACTTAATTTGAACCTATTTTCCCACATCACTCTATCCTAAGCACCTGTATGGTTCTATTTATTTTTTAAATTGTCATATGAAACCTAAAATAATGCTATAAATACTAAAAATCCTTATAAACATATGTAAAAACATTCTAAATCCCAAAATTCACATGTTTCCTTGTAAGAATAGATCGACCAGTATGGATCAATAGTGGCATATGTTCTTGACCCCTATGGGTCAATATTTATCTTAACCCTTCTAACAGTCAATTTTCAAATTTGAATGCTTCCTTATAGTTTGGTCCATATTTTTATGATAAGTAACATGAGTTTTTTCCCTTTTGGATTGCTATAAAGGCACATTTAAGTCACATATTCTATCACTTGACAATTTCAATACAGAGACAAATTTACACTACCACACATTGAGAAAAACTTCCATATTATTCCCAATTATGATTATAATTGTTTTTAATATACCTTAGCTAAGTCCAAATATTATTAAATTAAATCCAAAGTAAAGCATGATCAAGTATTTAAGCCATTTCTAGATGCATTTATATAGTCAAATGAGCACAATTGCAAAAATCAATATAAGTAGGAGAACTACGTGGGCTTGATTTACCTCTTCAGATTATTAGATACATATGTAAAATTTAGTCATCAAGATGGTGATTGAGGTTAGCTTAGCCCATTGCACTCCCCTTTTTATATTTGAAGGTTTCAATCATTATAAGCCTCATTAGGGTATCAACTTTGTAGAATCCATTTGAAGGTCTTTCACACATATCCAAAGGTCAAATATTTGTATACATACATAATTCTATCTATTTTAAATGATCATGGCATAAGTTCCTAATTTTTAAAAAATGTTAATATAGACTAGTTAGGTCCATAGTGAAAATTGATCCTGACCCAAGTTGGACAATCCTAACCTTTATTAGTTTTAGTCATAATCTATGTGCACTTTCATAATTAGTCCATGTCATCCAGTTTTAGACATATATCAGTTTTACATAATTAAAAAATAGAAAATAAATATCTATTTTTTCCATTTCATTCATAGTTAGCCTTATTTATTTTGATTGCACTTTTCCTAGTGTAACATTTTGCTTTTATTCTGCTTGTCGCAAGTTCATTTACAAAAATAGGTTATATTCCATTTAATTTATCTAAATTAGGGTTAATGTAGCTTATTAATTCAAAATTTGATAAAATAACTTCCTATGGGTTTGAAATTTTTGATTGGCTATCAATAACTAACAATAATTCCATAGTCTATGTCTAACCTACTTAAAATAATAATTAGATTATTTCCAAATCATTAGATCAATATTATTTCCCTCTAGACAAGTCTATTATGTTTTAGACACCTATGGAATTTTAAAGGTGTCTAATTTTGACAGACCTATCATTATGCTAAGAAACAATCATTTTCAAAATTCAAATAAACTTTATGGGTTAGCCTATATATTTCACATTTTGGTGGTGTGATAAATTACCTAAATAGTCCCACATAAATGCACAATAGGTCTAATCCTATTTACTTATGTAGAATTGTTGATAAAGCACTAAAAAATATAATTCTACTACTTTAACATTTAAAAGAACTACCATTAACTTACCAAATTATAAATAAATCACAAGGAATAGGGCCTAACCAATTCTGAAGCACTTAAGTCAAGTTAATTTTTTCCATTATCAAGTGTCAAAAATTAGATTATAGGTTGATTTCATAAAATGAACACCATTGCACACATATACCTAAATGGGATAACTACAGGTAGTTTGAAGTCCCTCATAATATTCGATACATAGGTAATGCTAAGAGATTCAATGGGAAATATTTTAATTTAACTCAACCCACATTTATTTCCATTTTGTTGTGTTAAAAGTGGAGTTAGGGTTCTGAATTGAAGGAGATAAGATTTATGGTTTTTTTCACATAACAAGTACGTGATATTACATATAAAGACATTTTTTAAGCAAGTAAAGTGACATGTGCTAAAATAGTGAGGCAAAATTTTATAGGATGAATTCATAAAGAGAAGATGATTTCATAAGATGAAGGTATCTAGAGGCTGATATAACCATCTAGAATATACAAATACTCAAACTCTTAATCTAAGTGGATATTGGTAAAATTCTAGTCCTTTCAATCATCTTTATTTAGTCTTATTCCTACACATAATATTGATAAGATAAATATCTTAATCCCTCAGGCAATTTCAATTTATAGTAAGTTGAATTTGTTCAATCATAATCTGCTTTAGCATTTCAATTTTTTGTGTTATTCTCATATATTGTACAATATAAATAGTTAAAATTTTCATTGTATTATATCACATTTAATATAAAATAATATCATTATCCACACCTATTTCACAATCCTTCATGTAAATTGTTATAGATATATAGGCTAATGTGTTGTAGTTAGAGTAAGGTGCTTATAGATTAATTCATTTGACTGATTCTCATGATTTTATTCATAATCCATTAGCCCTAGATATTTAATCTTATCCCTTACTTATAGAATTTTTAGCTTATAAAATTACATTATATGATGATAAAGGTGATCTATATAAACACTTAAGATCCTTTCACATAATGTCTTTAGTCTTTACCTCCAACAAAAAGTTGTTGAAAAAATTAATGTTTGCACATCCTTAAGGACTATGATTTGTGTTAGTTCTTTGAACTCCCATTATAATCAATTAATATATTCAATCCTTTGGATAATCAGTTTCTAACACATTTTTAAATCAAAATCAGTGGGAAATTAACTTATGCTTAAATTTCAAAACTTAACCAAGGATCCAATGAATCAATTAGTGACTATGTGCTTTGATATAATACCATGATTTCTAAGATGAAAAATATTGTGGCCAATGATGATTTAAAATATATATTCAAGAAAACTTTGCTTCACCCTCTCCATGAGTATATTATGTTGTATATATTAAAATCATTTTGTGAGTTCTAATATATAATTATAGATCAAGAAGTTCAACTCATATTTTTGCATAAGATAAAATATGTGGTAAATGCTCCAACTATTTCTTATCCAAAGTTTCAAATCAAACCAAGTTATAAGGTCAAAACAAATGATACTAAAAATGAGAGGAAAAATAACTAATGTAATTTCATAGCCTAC
The DNA here is from genome assembly GCA_037957365.1 of Torreya grandis. Taxonomy (NCBI): domain Eukaryota; kingdom Viridiplantae; phylum Streptophyta; class Pinopsida; order Cupressales; family Taxaceae; genus Torreya; species Torreya grandis. The sequence continues at coordinate 290,582 of JARHVA010007625.1, read as the reverse complement.
TAATCATCTTGTCTTATTTTATCAACAAATGAGGAAATTTTATGATTACTTGAAGCTCCTCATAAGATTTTGTAAAATTTACTTTAGTGAAACCTTATATCTCTTCCTCTACCAAATGATGTTGATATGAGTAAGCCTATAAGTAAGGGACATGATTATAAATAATATTATGACTACCATAGATGCAAGAGGCATTCTAAAAATAGATGTTTTGCATAAATACATGAGATTCAAGATATCATTGATGATAATATTATTGAACTTAATATATCTATGAATGATTCATGACCACAACCCAATGTAAATGTAAAGTTTAAAATTTATTTTGATCCCTTTCCAAATCATGTGGAAACAAAACTAATGCTAAATATAAGGTTCATATGACATATAATGCACATTTTCCTCCCTCAACATATGACCACCCATTGAATGGTTTATTGGTACCCTTACAAACATATATGTATAAAAAACTACAATTAAATTTGATGACAATGATATTATGGATGATAATCATAATTATACATCATTTTTTGTATGAGCATCAATTCAAATCCTATACAAAGTGTCATGATAGCTAATGGATCAATTTAAAACTTTTTTACAATGACACTTTTTTTTATCAATACTAGATATACATAGGATGATTTGATAGAAAGAAACGAAACCCTCTTTGGTTCATTTTTATACCACTTAAAGTGGGTCCTATAGTAGTTTATACATTATTATTAGTTTTAACAAGTCTAATGGTATTTGAAATGTTGTTAGGATCATTGGATACATAAGCTCTGTGTAGTACCATATTCATTACATAAATGTGTGAAGTATATACATGGTAGAAGGGTGGTCAATGTTTCAGGGATTTAATATGAGTATCCTATTTAGTGATTAGTGTTTCCTTCTCCACACTCACCATTATTATAGTCAATTATTAAACCCATTCAATTTCATTATATATATATGGTTCAAAGGAAGGTAGTTTACTTTCCTAGATGGCTAGTACTTCAATTCCCATAGCATTAGAGAATTATTTTAGACTCATATTATCCATTATATAATACATCACATCCTAATATAGTGTTACATAAAGTTACCCATTTTCCATAGTGAATACAAGAACATGATTTAACTATACAATAGATCACATAGGATACTATGATCCGTAGTGTTACTCATCATTCACAGGTCCCCATGAGTCATGATGATGATGATGATGATACATACACACACACGCACACACACACACACACACACACACACACACACACACACACACACACACACACACACACACACACACACACACACACACACACACACACACACACACATCACAAAATTACTTCTTAGATTTAAATACAAATATATATGACACTACTCACTCATGACATGTGGCCATTCTCATGTTTGATATATAATATATACATGTGACTATCCCCTTGATGGGATAAATAATTGGAATTTTACATAAGTAAAATAGTTTCAAATAATACAAAAATGAAAATATTCTAGAAAAATAAAAATATGGGACCTAAGCATAACATGTTTTCTATTTTACATTACTAATTTATGTTATTTATCACATGTTTGGTAGATTACATATATTTTCCCATATGCACATTCATGTCACACTATATATGAGTGAGATGTAGGACATACATGTTATACATGATAAATGGATACACAAGGCATGCAATTTCTATACCTAGGGGCCATGCCAATGCTAAGGGAATTTCTTTCCATAGGTTACATTGTTATAGGTATATATTTATATAACCTTTCCATTTGTCTTTTTGAACTACATTTATTACATACACATGTATTGATTTTGCTTATAATCCTTTTAGCACTTTATTTAATGTATATAATACTTTACATTATTATGACATTGACATAGATTGATGAAGTAGACTAGTTTGACTTGTTCTATGCTTCTTTGTTGCTACCTTATTTAATATAGACTAATTTATGATTATTTTTGGTCGGCACTAGACTTAATATATAACATTTCCTTGATTGAGTGTATTATTGGATGACTATTTCTTCAAGCCCTTGCCTTATTTTGATTTTTTTTCATTGTATGATTATGTCTTTGTCCCTTACATTATTTTATGACTTTGTTTGATTGATTTTTTCACTGTATGAATCTTTATTTGGAGCTTTGCATTCTTCCATGATTCTTTTTCATTGAGTTTCTCACTCTTATAACTTATTTTTTATTTGGATATTTCCTTGTGTGACATTTTATTGTTTGTTACATATGGATTTTGCCTCATGTAACATTTGATTATAGACTATGTGTGTCTCTTACATTTTGTGAATTTTTATTATCCATTTTATGTGGCCCTTCCCTTGAGTGACATTAAGTGATAGTACATGTATTTTATTGTGTGAGTGATGGTCATGAAATTATGTGCTCATGAGTGGATACATCTAGGATTATCTACTAAGTTTGTGGTTCCATGATCCGTATTACACACTTTACGTCTTGTGTGTGTTACTATGATAAATATATTTCATCTTTATATGTAGGATACTATCTAATACTTATATCTATATTGTGTACCTATTTACTATATCTATCTTGACACAAAACTTTTATGCCTTACACTACATGTTCCATATGTGCTGTGATGATATATTCATACTATGATAACATATTTTATAAATATTATCAAATGATTTTACCTACTTATACATTTATATATAACATGATGTAGTTACCTCTTTTATTTTGAGATGAGTAATTTTCAAACTAATTTCCTCACCTTAAAAGGGAGGTATATTAGTGAGATTAACATAGATATTCAAGTCTCCATTATAGATAATTATAATTTTAAGAAAGATCACATGATTCAAAGAATTTATATTGGTTGACAATATCAGTTTGGTTCATATTATGGGATAGATATTTACAAATTGAGACAAATTTGGGAGCATATTCAATACATATACACACATTTTATAGAAACATGAGTTGCATGTTTTTTTTTAAGATTTAGGACAAAGTGGGATATAAATGTATAATATTATATACCATGTTGGCACCAATTGGATTAGATTGTGGGGCATGAACATTGTTCATGCATACACTATGATAATGTTTTATTTTTTATTATGGCATTGATGTAATATTGATGGTATCAAGAAGTTAAATTTTTAATTCTATAAGTCCAGCTGAAGTGGTTGATTCAACCTACATGAGAAAAATATAGGCTCCCCCTTCTATCTTAAGGTTTAATAATTGTTAAATAAGTATTATGATTGAGGCTTTGTAGCACTCAACAATATAGGCACTACTCTCACTTCGTGATGATTGGGTTATTTAGTTTCCCAACACATGGACCTTGCCTTAGTACATTATAATTCCATGACATTTATTCATTTGGGCATGATCTCCCCCACTCTCCAATGATTTATAAGTAAACACTTCTCTAAATTTTCAAAGGAAAAAACATAGTTCATCCAATTACAAGTGTATTCCTTTCTTCATCCTTGTATTACTAAAGTTTCATCTATCTAATTCATTTCATATATGTACATTGATTTCTACATGTTCTTTTCAAATTTGTGTGAAACAAACTACACACTTGGAGCTTTCTACCAAAGACAAAGTGTGTTTTACATACTAAGGTATATATGTTTATCATTTTACTCTACCAATATTTTAGTTTCAATGCTAGAATAAAAGTGAGAATTCGTAGACACTAAAATATGGTATTAGACACTTAGAAATGTCACTTTTAACCTATATATACTTCACATTATTTATGCACACACATATGGCTCTTGCATAACTTTCTCTTCTATCCACATACTTTACAAGGGTATGACCTTCTCAATTTGTTGTTAGTTACCTATAGGAAGTCCATAGTATGTGTCTAACCTACTTAAAATCACAATATGCTTGTCTCTAGATCATAGAATGAATAATCCTACCTTTCATATCAGTCTGTAATAACTTAGACGCCTTTATAATTTAATAAGTGTCCAAGTCTAATAGACCTATCACTGTGCTAAGTAATGGTCATTTTGTAAATTCAAATTATATTTATGGGTTGGTACACATGTTTCACACATTGACAACATGATAAATTCCCCAAAGAATCACATATAAATACACAATAGGTTTAAGCTTATTTCATTATCTAGTATTGTCAATCAAGCACTAAGCAAGACTATTTTATCACTTGCACATTAAAATATACTACCCTAATATTCCCAAATCATAAATAATTCAAAATAAGAAATCCATATACAAGTCTAAAAAATTAATCAAAATCACATATTCCATTATCAAATGCTGAAAGCTAAATTATAGGATAAATTCATAAGAAGAGCACCATTATACACATACACCTGATGGGGAGAATTAAACCCCATTTTACTCCCATCCTTAGAGTATTAAATATGTAGGTATCACTAAACCATTTATTTGGGAGTAGTTGAGGTCAGATCAACCCTCATTTATTTCCATTTTACAATCCTAAACCTATTTTCAAAATTGGAACTAGGGATTTGAATTAAAGGAGACATGTTTTTTATATTTGTATACATAATGATTACATGATATTACATAGGAAGATGGTTTTTAAGTAGCTATAGTGACATGTGCCAAAATAATGAGGCACAATTTCATAAGAATAATCTATAAACATTAGGCACCTATGTAAGATGAAGGTTCCTAGAGGCTAATAAACTCATCTAGAATATACAGATACTAAGAATCTTGATTAGAATGGATCCTGGTCTATTTCCAATCCTTTTAGTTACATTTATTTAGTATTAGTCTTAAAAAATACAATGACAATCTAAGTATATTAATCCCTTGGGTATATTTTCACCCTACTAGTCAAGGCTTTGGATTGGTTTTAGAATCTATCTCTAGAGTATCTTTATATTTTTAGCTTCTCCTAGACAATTTCATACACTTATTAGATATATTTAGAATGTTTAACCTTGGTATCTAGTCAACTCACCTCCATGACACAATCTAATAATGAGATTAATTTAATTTTACTCATCGATGGTGCTCAATTTTCAACTCTTATAGGATAAAGTTTAGTGAGAAATAACTCTTACATATGTTCATCCGAGCATTGAGGTGCAAGGTTTGCCTTGATGTTATAAATTATGAATATAAATCTTATAATGAGGTGGTTATTGAGTGTCTAAAGATAAAACTACTTGAGGTTCATATTAGTATCGAACCTCTTTCTATTAAAAATCATCCTCCCATCACGATAAAAAATATAGTGATATTGAAGATGGCCTCATTGATTCTCCATTGGAGAATATAGGAAACATGGATAAAAATGATGTCTAAGAGGTCAATTACCTAAGTAATAAGGTTTATGAAAATTAGTAAGGGTAGTGAGAATATTGGGTATATGTCATTTATAAACCTAGTAAAGTTCCTAAAGCCTCTCTTTCTAAATAATCCCCCCCCCTTTAGCTCCCAACTATAAATTTTACATCTTTAAGTAGCCTCTTCTTAAATATGAATAGGAGAATAAGATGAAATTAAAGGCTAAGTTCCATCATTCAATTTCTTTTTCTTCATCTTATTAAATTCATTCCTCTTTAGATTCATTTAAGAAAAAAATCAAGTGCCATGGAAGCAATATAACTTTTTTATCGACGTTTCTAACTTTAGCTATGAGTGCTTTGTCAATATGCACTCAAGTTAGGAGATATCTACTCTATTAGATAAATTAGTAGTGTTAGACTTTTGGGTCAATCCTCAAGGGTATTAAATCAAAAAAATTAGTTTGAATTTTGACATAAAATGCTTCCCTAGGCTATGATTCTACCTTAATATATCATGAGGAGTTATAGGCCCTTCCATTAATATCTCCATCTAGGACCTTCTTTGAATTTTATTGAAGTAAAGGAACCTCATATTTAATGAGGTTAGTTTCCATATTAAGGCACTGATACAAAGTTTATTAAATATTCTCTTCACCTCACCCACTCTAAAATGTTCCCTAATATTGAGATCTGACACTTCTTCCTTGCCTGACACTTTAGTTCTCACTAAGAAAGCACAATTCCCTCTCTATATAGAGAATTACATTAAAATTAATAATATCAAGAAATTCATCAACATTGAGGGTGATTTCTTGAATATCATGGCTTTATTGGTGTTTGATGCATTGGGAATCATCACAATAAACTTTAGGAATCTCACCAAAACTATGTTGGTTTTAATAATAATTTTTTTTCTCTTATGGAAAAAGTAAAGGTTCAGTTCAAATTTGGACCCAAGATGATTTGGATTTAGTTATGTGTTCTGAACCTTGATCTATCATATAACATGATCTTTTATTATTGACTTTGGATACTTTTTGAGTAGTCTAATTTGAGCATGAAGGTATGATTCATGTTAAGGAGGTTTACCCTGACCCATGGGCTTGGTTACACATCGATTCAAAGCCATCTGAGCATCTTCTTTAGGATTATATCATACTCGATTAACTCTATATTTCAAGTTTTTTGCTATGAATTCATCTCTCCCTTAGCTACTTCCAATTACTAATTAGATGTAGGGTCCATCCTAGCTGAGCTCTCTTTTTTTTGAAATGTTTTCAATCTCATTGGAATTTATTTAGCTTGTGCCTCCTTTAAGTGGGGGTATTTTATCAGTTTCCTTGCATCAATAGTCTTTATGCTTTGTTTTAGTTGATACTCCATAAATATTTAATGACCCCCTCTTTTCCTCTACTCTTGAAGGTATTTTTGTGGAACTTTAATGTTATTGGGATCTTGGTCTTGAATTTCTCATTTGATATTGGTTCATCATGTTTTCCTTCACCCCTTATGAGTTTTTTCCAATACCTCCTTTCCAGCCTCTATCTTCTATATTTCATTACATGTTTTCCATGTTCTTGGTCTCTCATTATTTTGATTTTTTGTTATCTCCATTGTTTAGATAGTCCCCCATGGTCTACATCTTGAACCCTTGAACCTTATCTTGTTTCATCACTCCATGTTAATTCATATTGATGGTGGAAGTCAGGAAAACTTGGAATGCATAATTGTCACTTGGACTATTACTAACTCCTAGGGTCACAAGATTCTACATGGTTTATTTTTGATTGGTGGTTAATATACCAAGTATCATGCTATTTTTCGATCCTTGACTAATGCCTATGTATTTTGTGCATCCCATGTTTAGTTCTTCTTTGATTCACCCATGTTTATTTTCCAACTCACTAGGATTTAGAATGCCACTAATAATGAGTTGTACCCCATTCATATTTAAGGAGGCTCATGAATTTATCTATTTGAGGACATACATATCTCCCACATCCTTTTATTCGAGAAAACATGAGTTGATGCTTTGGTAAATGTAATCTTGGATCACTTTAGACCATAAGCCTTCTTTGTCCCATAGAAGGTGTTGGAGTAGGAGCATGGAGTTACACTTTTATGATCATAAACACTGATAATTCATCCATTACCATTCATCATAGGTAAGTTTACATATGATGTATATTCTCTTAGAATTATATATGGTTTCTAGGCACTTCTTAGCCTTGTGTTCTCACAAATCCTAACTGCTCATAACTTAGAGGCATGTGTAATGCCCATTTCCTAATTTCTTGGAGAAATAAAACCACATGCTTAGCCTTATATTTTACACCTCTACAACTATGTTTCAGATATTTTAGAAAAATTATAACCAGGCCACATGTTTTCTCAAAATTCCATAACTAGGTTACCACTTTGTTTGGACCTTCACTTTTCAACCATTTTGAGCTAAAAAGAGCCATAAATTTATCTTTTTTATTTAAAAATTGAATGGATACATTATAATGGGATTTATAAGGCCTCCATTATTCCTTCTCAATCATTTTCACATGATTTCATAATGCATTTTTGAAATCTTACCTTCTTGATAATCCTCATATGATCTCAAAGATCTAAAGGTAGTTTAATAAATTTTAATTATTTTTCCACTCATTTCTATCAAATTAACTCATTTCTCAACCATTTACTATGTTATTGTTTTGTCATGTATTGTGATCATTGCATTGTCATGTTATTCATTATTACTAATTGATTTATTTGTTATGCTACCCCTTTCATGACACTAGTGGTGATGCTCATTCAATATGGAGTCATCATTATCCCCATGCTCTCCCCACTCTCTCCAGGCCATTCTATGTGTTGAATTGGAAAGGGTTACTCCAAGGAACCATGCGTCATCTATTTTAGATTATAGATCTTTAGTCATTTCCTCCTTAGATGGATACACTTGGAATTAGGTTGATATAACTTTAACATCATTTAGGTATTTGATATGAGGGCACCTTGATTGCAGTTTGAAAAATTTCTTAGTTTTATATGTTATTAGGTTAGTTTATATACATGCCTAGTGGTAGATTTCATTTATAAACAACAAAGTTTTAATTTTGAAAGAAAAATATTTCATTTATAATTACATTTTCTTTCAATATTTTCTTTTTACACTATTTTTTAATATACTAAACATATCCAAATGTTATTGCATTTTTGTATTGCTTAATATATTAGTATCTTCACTATTTGCTAGTTTAATTTCTACTCTAAATTTTTTTAGCTTATCTAGGTTAACAAATGGGATGGTGGATTAAGGATTTTAGTGAATCCCATAGGTATAAGGATCTTGTTGGGACTTTCTACCACACTTTTTTCATGGAATTAATAAAAAAATCACATGTACATTGTACTAATTTTCATGAAGATTTAGATCTCATCCATTTGGAAATTATTATTGCTATTGAGGCTTATGTTAATCACATTGATGTTGACATCTACCCTCCTAGCCAAAAATATGGAAACATTGGCTACTCTTTGACCTAAGATATTTGCCTTTTAAAGTTGAGATGCTTATGATGGATGAACTGACTCTTTATTTTCAAGTTTTGGTCTATAATATATTTCTTGAGAGACTTATGGTCGATGATGGTGATGCAATCGATATAATTTTTCTTTTTGAGTCAGTCATCATCATGGTATAATGATTGCATAAGTTTATAAACATCCTCTGAGTTATAACTTTTATCACTAGGGGCCTCCCTATCCTCACACCATAATTCAACCCCCACAACATGCACTACTGATCTAGTCACATCTGAACTACACATGATCTAAAAAACCTAGAGAGTCGACTACTCATGGCTCCCTTTATACTTGGTAAAATCCAATATTTATCACCTCTACTTATCTAACAATTTTTGGATCAAAATATGGGTTAGGACTAAATAAACTACTTGACAATTAAAAATACAATTAAAAACTATGAAAATCTCAAATGAGCCTTTACATAAACAATTATAATATTCTCTTAAATAAGCCTTGGAAACATATAAACAAGAACATTACATTCACTTGGTCTAAGGGATTGTGTTCCTTCATCTTAAAAGAATTTACGTCACAAAGGGTAAGCTCAACCCATTTGAATTATTTTAGAAAGAGACCTTAAGTTAAACATGATAATGATTTCTCTTTTACCTAACTTGTCACTCCTATTAAGGAACATGTTATTGCCATTAAGTGGGATTTTAAAAAAAAATAAAAACCCTAAAATCTATAAAGGTGAAAATTTCCAAAAAAAATTCTATAACATTTCTTTTATAAAGTCCACTAAGATAAAAAATTTCAAAGTAGAATCATATAAAATTTCTTCTATTTATACTATGATTAACTCTATACCTCTCTTTATATATATATATATATATATATATATATATATATATATATATATATAGAGAGAGAGAGAGAGAGAGAGAGAGAGAGAGAAATCAATTCTTAATCTTTCATTTTGATTTGGTTATGTTCCTATTATTTTTAGCGATATTGGTCTTAATATTTATATGCCAAAAATATCTAATATCAAAGAGCCTTCTTCAAAACCATATATTTCTAAACGTCATTTTTAAATATAAAGATAGGGTGTATGTATGTATATATAAAGAAATCAATTCTTAATGTTTCATTTTTATTGGGTTATGTTCTTATTATTTCTAGTGATATTGGTCCTAGCATTTAAATGCCAAAAATATCTAATATCAAAGAGCCTTCCTTTTCAAAATCATATCTTTCCAAATGTCATTTTAGATATAAAAATAAGAGTAATATACTCATACTCTTATGAAGAAAATTATATCTTTTTATTTTTAAAATAAACTTTTATTATACTAACAATATTACTAACTATGAGGCCCTTCGACATGGTCTCATGGTATCTAAGAGGTTGGGGTCCAAATTATTAGAGCATTAAAAGATTAACTCAATTATTAATCAAGTTTTTGAAGTCCATCAAACTAGGTATGAGCATATCTAACCTTAAAAAGGTTCTTGTTCTTGCCATTGTTAAATAATTTGATTTCTTTTCCACTAAGTCTCTTCAAAAAAATTAGAAAAACTTTCGTATAGTTTATGCTCCGGTAAAAACATCTAGGACAGAGTTTGAAATATTAATAATTTAAATTCAATATTAATAATTTAAAGCCAAATCTCAACTCAAATAGGTACGATTTGAGTGTGATTTATTCTTTACAGAAAACAAAATTTGCTTACCAAAATATGATGGCAGTTGAGATGCATCGACTTTCAGTTTTAATAAGCCAATACAGACCGATGGAGTTAGGAATGCTTATAGTTAAAGATGCATTCTCCATCAGAATTTGGCATTTAATCTTTCTGCCAACATAACCAATGGCGGATTACAAGTAGCAAGCTAGAGCATTTCAGCTATAAATAACTGGGTAAGATGGCTCAATGGTAATCCCACATTTTCCAAAGGAGTTCTCAATATTTCTTTCCATCCTAATGTATCCTCTCTCCCCCCAGTTTGGTCCCCATGAGTTTTTCACTATCCAGTAATCCTTATCAGCTGACCCATAACCCACCACTGTCACCCAATGATCCAGATCAGATCCACAATTGCCTGTAAATACACCCTGGTATCCCAACAATTAATTAGAAAACAATCGTCTAGAACAAAAAGCTGATATATACACACACAAGTAAAATTAAAATACTTACTGATTCGTAGAACATAAAATCCCTCCCCTTAGCTTCAATAGCCACACTGATTGGTTGATATGCGGCAGCCTTCTGCAACGATTTCTCATTATTGTTTGGCACATCTTCGTAGGCATCAATTTTCACTACATGTGAAGTTTTCTGCAAGTGCAAAATATAACCAATATACAAATTGAGATTTATGATCAAATAAAAAACATGAAAGAACGCTGTGGAGAAGTAGATATGCATACTCGGTGTATGTCACAGACGCCATCGGTAGCTTGGTAAGGGTAATTTGCCTCACTGTCTATGCCACCATTTTCGAAGATAAATTGAAATGCATCATCGGTCAGACCTCCGTTACAGCCCTGGTTAGAATAAGTATCACAATCCACCAGTTCTTGCTCCGACAGAGATATCAGTTTACCGGTCATAATCTGATTAATTCCTTCCACTGCTGCAATTGCGGAGAACGCCCAGCAACTTCCTGTAAGATGGGGAAAACGTAAGACTAAAGAGGAAAAACGAGGGTAATGAAAGAGGATGAATAAAACCAAAACTACCGCAAGAGCGCTGGTCTTTAACAGGCGTGACAGCGCCTTTCGTCCTCCAGTCCACAGATGTGGGTAAGCCGTCGCCGTGTGCGTATTCATAACGGGGAGTGGGAGAGCGTGCCGAGGAATTGGAACGGAACATGGCACCCAAATACATTTTAGTGAACTCATCGTGAGTGAGGTCTGCGAGGTGGTTGAGGCCCAGCCGGTATGATTCATTCTTCTGGTTCTGATTGTGCGCTTTTATGTAAAGCAGATTTTTCTTGAATATGTGGAAGCGTGTTTCTTTCTCAAATAGGTCGTTGTAGGCTTTGCCATGTTCGGCTACCCATCGTTCGTAAATGGGAAAGATCTCTTGATCAGTGTCAGTGGTGTCGTACCCTCTGGACAACACAGCATATGAGAGGGCGACCACAGCGCAGAAGATGATGCAATTCGTCATCCCCATTTGCAATTGTTTTCAACGAAGGGCTTGCTTTGCTTTTATAGCCTCCACTAGTCATCAAATTAACCGAATGAATAATAGCTATCTCGTCCAGATGGAACAACCATGACATTTCTGTTTTGGCTTGGTCATCTAAATATGGACTACCTCTTGCTCGACAAACAATTTTCTCCTAATAATTGTAGGATCTCAACCGAGTCCTTTACCATGGCACAAAACCACATTATAATAGAAAATATCTTAAAATAGGTATTTATTTGTTACAAAAATTTATTATTTTAGAATATTTATGTGTTTATCATTTATTGGTCTGTATTAAATTTTTATTAGTGTGATTTATTTTTTCTTGTATCTCCTCCATTTTTCTATCTTGGTTTTTCTTTTGTATCCTCTTTTTACATTTTCTTTTGTGTATATTGACTTTTCTAAAAGCATAATGTATATTTTTAGGTTTTAGAAACGTACAATGTGTTTTTTGAGGATAGGCTTTTCATATTCAATTTTGGACTTTTAGAGATTGTAAGCCTAAATTTGTTAGCTTTTTCACCCATTGTGTGTTGGCATATGTGCCAATAAAGTCTTGATTTCAATTTAAGAGATCTATAAATACATGTGTATATTAATGTATTTAACACATTAATGAATGAAGAAATAAGTGTAAGTATTTAGAGAAAACATTTAAGAATCTATAAAAATCTGAAGAGCATTTATTAATACTTTTTAGAAGAAATCAAGTATTCATTATAACCTTAGAAATCATAGTAGATAAATAATGCATTATACTAGACTATCCGGTTGAATTAAATTTAAATTGGCATGTTGTTTTCGATATTATACACCATTAAAGGGCCCATATACAAATTAATTTACGACTCAAACTTTTACTGATGAAGAATAGACTCTACAATTAAAGGCTTATGTCGTTGGTTATAAGATCGAGTGTCGGGCCATATCTATCCATAAAGTAGCAGTTATATATAACAATCACATATAGAAAAAGGGCCAATGAAACTATATATTATGGACTATAATTAACTTGAAATTCAAAGCATTTTACTAACCTTGAACACATGCCCCAAAAATTATTTTCCTTATCTTTTTCTAGTTCAATTGAACTATTAGAGTGCACAAACAAGTCCATTTTATCATAGATCAGTATAAAAATTTAAAAAGGTGAACAGAGTTTTCAAATCTTTAGAAGTGATGAATACATTCACTAAATTGGGTTCTTCCTATTTATCAAAAACATATAATATAAACTTTTGATTAATAGAAACATCAAGCTTATGCTTATGAAGAGGTGCTCAAGATGCTACAATTTTTTTGATTTACCACTTAATTTAAAAAATCTTGATTTTATTGTCAAATTATAATTTTATTGCAAAAATTGTGTAAAAACTAAATAAAATCTCTAAACCTTCCTATTTTTAATTATTAAATTAGAATTGTATTAATAATTATTTTTATTATAATATTTTATAATCGATTAAACTTAAATTCAATTTTTAAGAGTAGATGCAATGCATTTTTACTAAGATACATTTGTTTGTTTTGCACTTTCTTGTTTGGTGAGGATTAATTTATCATACTTTCTACTAAGAATTATTAAAGAGAGTTAATCTAGTTTTATTCAAATAAAGTTCTTATTTATATATAATTTAAAAATTTATTAAGAGAGATGAATGTGCAAGTTTCAAGACAATGATTAATATGTGCAAGTAAATGCAATACAAACAAGGGGAACAAAGTGCCAAGTCCCTGTGGGGTGACAGTTGTTGAATAAGAAAATGATAGAAGGAAGTTTTGAGAAACATGTTATACAAATAGTACGCAACACTTACAGACACTTTTTAAAAATATCATTAAAAAGTATGAAAGAAAATATTGTAAACATATACTTATTATTTATATAGAGAAAACAAAAAAAAGGATTACATATATATAGTGTAGAGTATATGACATACCTTGAGCCTACACAACACGCCACTTCTATATCTTATCGTGAAGATAATGGCATCAAAGAGTTCTACGTGGCTGTATTTAAATTCAAAGTTAAAGGCCTTCAGGGGCTTGATTTTTGGAAATATCTACATTTAAATTTAGCCTCTACTACATATCTCTTGCACTTTAGATAGCTACACATTGAGGGTGTTAATTCCCTACAAACGCCAATGGTAACAAGTATATTGTAAAAATTTTAGGCTTAATATATTTCAGTGCAATTGTGACACCCATCATTTCATAATGCAATAATGAAAATGTGTAAGCTTAGAGGGAAAACACTCTATTATTTTAGTTTTATGGTATATATATTTAAAAAAGCAAAACTATTTATGATTGCCTTAAATTAAACAATGACTTGCAAAGGTGGAATACAAGGACACCTACTCCTTGGAGAATGGGTAAGCTATCAGCATGGGAAAAATAAATCACATATTCATTGGCAAATGGGTACCAATGTTGGAAAAATAAATCTAGAACCTGTAAGTTTTAAAGAGGGGCATCAAAAAGAGAAAAGATAATTGATTAAGTTTTTGTGATTAGAGAAAATAAATAGATAAAAACCTTATTTTATTTGAATAATCAAAAGGCATAGTCAATATTTTGATAAGGCATGCCATTTGGTCTGATCAAAGGATCTAAAGTAGAGGCATAATGGGAGTACACTAGATAGGGAGGGAACTCCTAAGGAGAAGAACCTTGATAAGCAACAGTTCACCAACCATGTTACCTTCTATGTCTATAGTATTATCCCTTATCTAGATATGTGATTTTAATATGCTCTAAAGAACACGTATGGTTGTTGCTTAAAATATATGTAATAGATAATATGGTAGTTTCTAAGATCATTGTTTGGTTCAGATATATGTTTAAGAGGTCAATTATGTAACTGTATTTTTTTCATATATTTAGTGTACTATTTATTTGCTTAGATCAAAACAGTAACCAATAGAAAATTTTGGATGAAACCAATTAAAAATAGATGCCATTTAAATACAAAAAACCTAAGCTATTAATTGAAATCATGCTTATAAAATTAAAATTCATGTTGAAATCCCCAATTTTAAGAACCAATTTTTACATACCTCTTTTTTTGATTTGTGGTATGGTAAGGAATGAAAATGGGTATATATTACATATCCCAAGAGCTTGGCCCTTTTAATTTTTTGCTAAGTAGGTCCGCCATTATTGCATTCTAAGTGAGGAATCCCTTGACAGTGTCCTCAACTATAAGATTATGACTTGTCTTCCTTTTCCTATTCCTTTGCTAAATGAGTTGGAGTTGTAGGAGCTTATAAACTAGGAAATTGTGAAAATAAACCTTGCACAGAAGTGTAGTTGATGACCACTACTATACAAACCCCACCATAACCCCAATCTAGTAGCATTTTATATGCCTCATAGTAGGCTCATTATCATAGAATTACAAGTGCCAACTAGAGAATTTGTATAGCTTAAACTGTAAATTAACAAAAATAATAGTTGTACAAAAGGGAGATACACCACATACCTATAAATAAACAATAAAAAAAATTGCATAGGGATTGCAAATAGTTGCATGAGAACTGGTCATCTGCGACCATTTTGGCGTGTCATGGGTTCATTGGCATTTAAGGGAGGTGTGATAGTGATGTGTTGGTTTCAGTGAAGTTGTCCCATAACATGAAAATGTTTGGTATAATGAAATGAAATGAAATAATATTAACTTATCCCTAACCTAAGTACCTTGCATCTTACCTTCAATTATTTTTTACATATTTGTTAGCATAGAAAATAATGCGATGTCATTGGGTAATGAAGTAAAAATTAATGGCATTTTAAAGGGTAACAAATGATATTAGTGCCTCCCTTGAAGACTAATACTAATTTAGATATAGTATTATAATAATATTTTTACACAAGAAGAATTATATCATAAATAATATAATTAATTTCAATTAAGTGTAGTTATGTATACATAATACAATAATAAATATTTAATTAATATTTTAAAATTAAGAACTATTTATATAAAAGTGGTTTTACATAAACATATAATTTATTTATTTATAAAAATATATACAATTTAAATTAATATTTATAATAATATAAAATAAAAATTAGACTTAATTGTAATAAATAGTATTTTAGAATAATTTAAATATTTAAAGATAGGGTTATTAGAAAAACAATAAATTATTAAAAAATTGAAGATAGTCACAAGATGAAAATATGTCTAGGGCAAATGCACAAAGTTGAGAACAAAAAAAGTGCCAAAATGGAAAACACAAATATTCTTTTGTAAAGGGCGTGTGCCCTTCTGTTTGAAAAAAGTATAATAAATTTGAATTGGCTTGGTCCTGAATCTAAAGGGCATATGCCCTTTTAGCAAAGGTCATACACCATATGGAACACATGTTTTGAAGGAAAGTTTAATTTTTGAAAAGTTTGAAGGAAAGGACACATGCCCTATACAATACAAAGGGCATATGCCTTTAGCAAAAGGTGTATTCCCTTTAGCAAAGGATGTACATCCTTTGGTTTTTCTATATTATTTGTGTTTGATATTATTATTTTTATTATATATATTTATTAAAATAAATTTAATAAGCATTTTTATAAGTTTACATTTAATTTATATTATTAAATACTTTAAATTTAATTTAATAAGGTCTTTTCTAAGCATAAGTTTACATTTAATTTATATTAAATTTTATATTCTTATATTTTGAATTTATTTTACTAAATATAACAAATTAGGGTCACTCTACATCTTCTAAAATTTATCTCGATGTTGAAGGAGCTACCATTTAAAATATATATTTTTTAAATTTATTTTAGTCAAAACTTAGTTTTTAAAGTTTAAAGATTGAAAATTGATTAAAATATTGGATTTATTAAACTTTAATTTCATGGATGGATGTCACTAATCAAATTAGAGATATGTGTATGTATATCTTTATCTATATATATGGGTTGAGGTATAGATTAGTCACAATATAGATGGGGATGAATGATAAAGATAAGGTCTTTGTTATCATGGATGAAACATCTACATAATATGATAGGATGGAGCATGCACAGATGCATTGACCTATCTCAATTGATACATCCAATCCTTCAAAAAAATATGACTACACATTTGCTTTATTCTTTTCACTTTCAAATATCTAGATTTGGGTACATCTATTAGATCTATTAAAGCAAAGGAAAATGAAGAGTTGGGTTATGGGATGAACCTTAGGGTCACTTTTACACCCCAATGTCAGTGGAGACCCTTATATATTCATTACTAGTGAGGAGGTGGGAGAGAGATAAATAGAAGTGAGTCACTCCATAGTCATCAATCCAATGTTTATTACTTAAATAACATGATTGACTTGATATTATATTATTTTACCCATGAAAATCATATGAAAATATCCCTAGGTTAATCCATCATGGCCTTACCTAATCTACCAGACACAAATGAGGGTAATCACCCTAGTACACTCTAATTGGAATAGAAGGAATCAAAACACCATTCAAGATTCATTTGAAAAAGATATTAGTCACTCTAAAAAATTTAGATACATGGGCCAATCCATGCCTAATGTAATTCTAATCTCATGCAAGGATGACCTGACCACTTTTGGGGAGTGATTTCAAATCCTATTCTCTCAGGTTTATATCAGAATTGATCATATCACTATGTACCTTTCCAACACCAATAATCAAGGGAAAAAGGTACTTGTAAACAATGAAATCCAAACTAAAATCTATGTAGAAACACTTTGGTATGTCCTTAGAAGTTTACTTTGAGTACTCATAATTCTTAAATGACGTGGTCCTTGGATATCCACCATCACTCCCTCATCACCCCCATCATCCCTCATCACTCCCTCATCATGTCTTATTGACCCTAATCACTCCTTCATCAAACCTTATCATATTTCATCATCCCTAATCACTCCATAATTGACCCTCATTAGCCCTCACCATCCCTCATCATTTCCTAATTAGCCCTCATCATCCCTCATCAACCCTAATCATACTATCATGAATCCTTATCATCCCTCATCAATTTTAGTTTTTGTGTCTTCAACCCTCATTATTCCTCATCATTCCTAATCACTCACTTATTAGTCATCATCAAACCTAATCATCCATAATCACTCCCTCGTTATCTTTCATCATCGTTAATTACTCCCTCCTCATCCCTCATCATCCTTAATCACTCACTTATCATCCAAAGCTTGAATAATTTAGAAAACAACTTGAAGCCACCAAAGGGGATTAAAAAACCACCTATGTTGATGTGGGTATTGAGATTGGTAATTGAGTTGAGGTATTAATTATTTTAACAGAGGGATGTATCAAGAGTTGTACCATCTAAGGGTTCACTATTATTAGATGTGGATGCACTCACCTTAGCATTTTCATTGATTTCTTATTGTGTAACATGTAATAATACATTAATTAATTCTTTATTTGTATTTATATGATTGGATAAGGCTCCTTTAGCTTACATTTTTTAATGAGTCCATTGGTTTTAATAAGTTCAAGTATTTTGATGACATATTACTTTCACCAATTAGATTTATAACTTATTGGTGAAATTAATAAGTCATTGAAATACTTTAACTTATTTAAAAAAATTACTAGGGATAAAAACAATGAGGGAGTGACTAGATATGAACATAGTGAATTTTATCCATTGGTTTAATAAGTTCAATTTTTTTGATGACTTATTACTTTCACAAATTGGAGTTACAACATTCAATAATGGTACATCAACCATCCATTCACAACTTCAAATCCTAATCGTAGGTTTTATTAAATTAGATGGAACAAGACTTACAACTATTAATTGCACCAAATGGAGTTACAACATTCCATACATTCACAACTAGAATCGCAACATAACTCAACCAAGCTATCCACACACTCCAGCCATGAATGGAAAATATAAAAGGTCTTCAACATGGGAAGGGATACTCCCATACCTTTTAGATAATAAAAAAAAGAAGATACCTCTATAAATTTGGATGATCAACACATTTTTGTATGTATTAGCTCCCAACCTCACTCTTCTTAGCAGTTACATGATTGGGATGAGGTATTTTCTTCACTCTATCCCTCATGCCTCTAGAAAACTAGATGTAAGTATAATGTTGAACTGCATAATCTAAATTTTCTTCAATTAAATAAAATGAATATTGACAAATATTTTTTTGATAGTGTTTTCTACCCTAAAGGACAACATAGAAGAAAGTAGCTACATCCTTTCACCTTCTCCAAATCTTGAACAAATCAGGTGCATAACTGATTCAAGCATGCATATTTGTAAAAAAAAATCCTCTTGTAAATATGATTCTCTTTTAATTTTATTTTTATTTTTAGTTCTCTATTTATTTTCCCTTACTATAGTTTAGATTCCCCTTACTTGGATTAGATTAGGTTTCCTATTTTTTGTCTTTAATTGATTTGGTTTGGTTCGGTTTTGTTTTGTGTGGGTCTATTTTGGACCTATTTTGCTTCAACATTCTAGCCTATTTTTTGTCTTAGGTATCCCTTTACAATAGTAATCCTAGTTACAAAAATCAAAACATTAAGTGGAGAGTTAGAACTTGTGGATTTATATTTCCTTATGTTATTGGTTTAATAAACCTTGAATGGTCGATGAAAATAGTAAATTTATTTAAGCATTGGGAATTATAAAGTGAAAAGTCACATTTAAACAATGTCATAAGTTATTTCAATTTTATTTTTTGCACTTTCTAAATTTAGAAGGTCTACAATTATAAATAGTTGTTGTTCACCTAAAAATACTAGGTTCAAAAGCACTAATGAGATTGAGTTTTCCAAAAAGAAGAGAAGGGGACATTGAAATGGATAAAGATATCCCCTCATTAATTTTAGTATTGATACTAGTTCAATCCAATAAAATAGTAGTTTAGCATATTTCAATTTGAGACTAGTAGAAGCTACCACTATAGGTTCATTTGATATGATAATTTATGTTCATTTCCTTAATTTCTAATTATTATATATATATTCTTGATTGAACTGATAAATCAATGAAGATCTACTTCACTAAAATTCATTTCAATATCTAATGTAATGCAAGATATCATCCAAAAGAAGAAATGAAAGAGGGAGAGGGTAGGGTATAAAAGAGATGGGTTATCTTTGATTTAAAAAATCCTCTTGATGCCAAAGAACTGAAAGCATGCCTAACCAAAATTATACAATTGTGTGCCTAGTCTAGCTACTAATCAAACATGATCCACTTATTGGGCAAGCTTCTAAGGACACTAATACAATTTTTTTTAATCTATTGAACACATAATAAATATAGTCTAATTAATAGTCTATAAATATTGCACATAATCATTGGGAAAAGACTAAATCAAAGCATGAACAAATCAACTAGACCAGTTAAAATAACTACTACACATCCTAGCTGAGACAATCAATTAGAAATAAGAGTGCTCAACTTGTAAATCCTTCACCAAATGTTAAAACCCAAAGATTTATAACATATTGCACACAAGGATTTTAGAACACTTTATAGTTGAAAACACATAAATCACATTGTTTAAAGAGAAAAATGGATAGAATTAATAAGGAACTAGAATAGCATAAGCATAATTTAGATGCCACATTCATGTCTATAATCAAGCACAATATCAATCCTAGCATCATTTAACTAGCTAAATCAAAATACTAGAGGCATTTCAAGTGAATAAAACATAAAAATATTGTATTCAACATTCTAAAATTATTATATTACAATTCATTTCTCTAAGCAGACAATCAAAGAAAAATGTGAGGAACCACAGGTGCAATCTTGACACAATTCCAATAGAATTTTGATGCGTCAAATGTCGACCCTTACAAAGGGAAAAAACATAGCTTATATAGACATATTTTCCATTAATTTAGCTCAACCAATATTGGGGTGGTTGTAATATTCAATGATGATTGGGGAATTCAGTTGAGATTCTTTCATTTACTAACAAATTCAATGGCTTGATCAAGATTTATAGTTTATAAACTAAACCTATTAAAGGGCAAAATTTATATTTTATGCTCATTGTATCTCCTTATACTTTTACCATACACACAATGCATTAATTACCTTGTGTTTAATTATGAGGGATGATTACAACCATATTCAAATATTGGAGGTATATTTTCATTAGAATTATCTTGGGACAACCATTCCACCATGCTATGTGTGGGGTTATGCATTCAATTTTATGGGTTGATTAAATGAAAGAGCCATCCCTATCTTGATTTCTAGGTCTCTTAGATCAACTTTCCCCTTTAATATCCCTAAATTTTTTGCTTCTGGGCCTTTTAGTTGGTGAGAAACCAATTATGTTTTGACTATGCTCTCCATACTTGACATATAATCTTCCTAAGATTTTTGATGATTTTGATGGATAGATGATCCATCAATATTATCCCTATCACTCTTCTTATGTTATCAGTTTTACATGGATCTTTCTTAGTGTTTTATTCCTTCTCCTTCACTAGGATATTAACTTTACCAGGTAGGTCCCACTTTCCCACTTGGTAGTTTGTTGACATCCCTAAGATTTAATTTGTTATCTACCTCTATCATCATCATTTCCACATCAATTATTTTTGTCCTCCCAATCTCTTCATGCATTCTTTGTTTAATACTACTCACACCTTATGATTTCGAGTTAATTCTATAAATCCGCTTGGCTCTTAGGGTTTTGAGATGATGTCATGTGGTGAAATCTCAAGCCTTCAAGGGAATGGACATTTTTAGCTAGAAATCCATTCTAGGCTATCAGTATAACAAATTAAAGGTCTAACAGTTCTAAGATTTCAATATTTTTATAATTCTTTCAATTATTTATTGAAAAGGGTGATTGGGATTATGCCACATGGCATGATCTTAGGGATGAGGAGATTTTAAATGACTTAGTCAAAATTTTAAAAGGTTTTAACTTTGATGTCATGCATAGATTAGATTTGGACACATGGAAGAATCTAAGAGGTCCTGGGATGTTTTTGAAAACCTGTGAGAAAAATAAGAAAATAAACTAAGTAAAGGTTCTTGATAAAGCATAACATTGTCAAGAAAATTTTATGCAAGAAACAATCATTTAATACAAGAATAACAACTAGTCATTTGCATAAAAAATATTCAACACCAAACATTCAAAGGATATATTCTACAACAAAATGATTTGAAATAAAGGAGTAATAGAATTTATCCACTTAAGCAAATATTATCATGATTATCTAAGATTTAACTAAGTCTCATATAAATCATTTAAAATATTAAGCCAAATTTATATGAAAAACATAATATTTTTGACATATATCTTCAAATTTTATCTCAAAATAAATAGGGTCCCTATTTTCATCCTAAAAATGGGGCATGATGTAAAATCACACAACAAATGGTGACTTCTATAGGGAGAATACTCTTAAGCATTCAAAATCTATAAACTCTAATTTAAGTACTTCAAAGGTTAAGCCACAAAACTTCACACCCAAACACAAGAATAAAATATAAATAATCCCTTAGAAAAAATAAGAAATATTGGAGATTTTAAGTCTGACTCAACCTATGGCATACTAAGTTTCAATTATATTAAAGGCCATCAATGCGTGAAAGTTATAAATTTTTTTATTTCTCTTAAATTAACATAAAGTAATTCAGACCTACTTAGGTATC
The DNA here is from genome assembly GCA_037957365.1 of Torreya grandis. NCBI lineage: Eukaryota > Viridiplantae > Streptophyta > Pinopsida > Cupressales > Taxaceae > Torreya > Torreya grandis. The sequence goes on along the minus strand of JARHVA010007625.1, from coordinate 267,886 downwards.
TATATCCTTAAAGAGATACATCTAGTCCCTCTCAAGAACTTTTTACATTGCTATCTAGGTCAAAAATATCATGGTGGAGATTATTTGAATCACCCTTTCAAGGAAAACTATGGTTTTGCATTTTTATCTTATTTCATTCCTTAAAATGGATTTTATAGTTCTATCCATTGAGGGTTAGGGAAAAATCCATGGGTGAAGTGATAAAATTAGAAAATTTAAATTACCAAGACAAGTCTAAACTAGTTCATTGTTTCTTCTTTGCTTAAGATGTTCAATTAAATGCAATTGATGGATTTAGACAAGAAAATGAACCTTTATAAAATCCACGTGTTTTGTTTAGAATCAAAGACCACCAAAATTTAGAATATGCATAAAATAAAACTAAA
>JARHVA010007625.1:257500-262500 GCA_037957365.1 Torreya grandis | reverse complement strand
CAATACTGCAATTCTAATCTCATGCATGCATGACTTGAACACTTTATGGGAGTGATTTTCAAACCTATTCTCTTAGGCTCATATCATAATCACTCATATCATTATTTCCCTTTCTAATATAAATATTCAAGGGAAGAAGGTGTTTGTAGACAATGATTTATTTAAACTACCCTCCATCTTGAAACATTTTGGTATATCCTTATAAGTTTACTTCAAGGATTTAATACCTTATTATTACATGACATGGTCCTTAGATACTCACCAACACTTCCTCATCATCCCTCATCATTCCATCATCATCCATAATTAAACCTAATCACTCCCTTATCTGCCCTCATCATCCCTCATTATTTCTTATCACTCTCTCATTGAACCTCATAATCCCTAATCACATTATCATTGGTCCTCATCATCCTTCATTGTTCCTCATTATCCCTAATCACTCCTTTAGTGATCATCATTGACCCTAAACTTCCATAGTCACTACCTCATCATTCCTCATCATCATCCTTAGTTACTCCCTCATTCTACCTCATCATACCTAATTAGTCCTTACTCATCCCTAATCACTCCCTTTAATAACTTGATGGTGGGTGAAATGGTTTCCCTCTTATTCTCAATCATCCTTAGTCACTCCTTTTTATATATAGGTGAGAATTCCCCCTCTTATTTCAATATATGGATTGGTTCATGCCCCCATCTCCTTTATCTATATAGGTGATAATTCCATATGTCCTACTTTTCAGGCATCCCTTGATAATGCACCTTTCTTTTATCTGTTGATCCAATAATTCACCTTACACTAATTTTAAAGCATGATAATGCCCCATCTCCTTTCAATCTATGTCTTGGACTATATTCAATAAGGTATTAGGTATCAAGATATAGCTCAACTAAGATGAATATGGTTAGTATTAGATAAATGTATTCAAGATCAACATCCATGCTTCAAGTGTTCAATCAGGTATGGCATACTCATGTAGGTAGGTAATACTTCAATAGGTAGGGCATACTCAAGTAGGTAGGAAAATAAGGATAGGTAGGTAGGGCATACTCAAGTAAGTAAGGTACGTAGGTCATACTCAAGTATAACAAGGCAATTAGTGCATAAACAAGATTAAGATATAGATTGAGTATTTAGGTAGGGCATACTCAAGAACAAGATATGGCTTGGGTATTCAATTCGGTAGAACATATTCAAGTAGGTAAAGTAGGTAGGACATACTAAAGTAGGTAGAGTAGACATGACATACTCAGTGGCATATATCCATTACATATGTAACATGATTAAAAACTTCATTTCTCATTCTATCTATCAGGAAGTAAACTTCCCTTACTATTAATATAAGCTAAGTAAGTAGGGCATAACTAAGTAGGGAGGGAAAGAATATATGCAAGATATAGATCAGGAAGTAAGCTTCCCTTTATAGATAGAAATATATTCTAGAAATGGAAAGTATTTAGGACAAGTACGAATCTATATATTAGGCAATAAGATTCCCTTGCCTTATTGGGTAGGGCATTGCGAAGTAGGTAGGGAAAGAAGAAAGCTATCTACAAAGAAACAACCTTCCCTTAATATTTATGCCTTAATCTAGAATTAAATTAAATTTAGATATCATGAATTAAAAATTAAACTAATAGTTATGCCTTAATCCCTTGCTATCTAGTGGGAAGGAAAATTTCATTTGATATGTTATTAGGTGAAGCAAAGCTAGATATTTGGAAGGCAATATTCCCTTTCCTTATTCCTTGGCATAGATGAAGTAGGTAGGGAAATATTCCCTTGCATTATTGGATAGTGAAAGATTAATATTTTTATGGGTCCTTCAGAATGGTTCCCCCCGTATATCTATGGTGAGGGAACCACACATACACTATCCCTTGATTTATTGTATTTGGAACCAAGGCAAAATCAAATTATGATAGGTCCCTACTTTTGCCTCTAAGGCCCACTAGTATTTAGCCAAGATCGAAGTATCCCCTCCCCAATATACTTTATTAATACATATGCCATTATTTCCCTTCATAGATAAAGTTGGGTATAGATATATTTGGGTTGGGAAACATAATCTACCAGTGACCAGATTATAACACACTCTACCAAATTGGTGACTGCTTATCTGTCTATCTAGTGATCCACTCTACTATGGACATAATCTCAATGACATATAGAGGAAAAAATAACATGAAAATTAGGTTGGAATTATAATTATCAACTAGTATATGGTCACACATATCTATATAAATATAGATATAGATTGGGGTTTACATTAATGGCTACATCTAGTATTGGCTCAAGTCTCAAATTGGGAAATTGAATCCATTTCATTTAGAGTTTTTTGGGTATTAGAGTGATATTTTCATATAATAATACCTTGAAAGTGGGACCATAAACCATAAATATTTAAATATATATTAGAGATTGATTGAATATAACTAACTATATACATTTGTGTACTTGACCATGATCAATACCTCAATTACTGACGTAACAATATTGATGCCTAGAAACAAATTGAACTACCACAAATAAAAAATGAATATATATAAGATACACATATAACTACCAAAAATATAAATGTATCTGATAAAGAAATGTTAAAATATCAAACTACTAAAAATCTAAATGACCAAAAATAAGATCTAAGAAGAGTTGATTTGAGCCTTAATCAATTGAAAGAGAAGTTGCTTATTCATTGAGTGAGAGTTATTTAGAGAAACAAAATAAATATATTTTTAGAGATAAGACTTCCTTATTTGAGTGAAAAATATGATTCAAATAATATTTTATTTGTGCCTTATTTGAGTGAGTAAAATTTGGAGTTGGAATAGAATCTAGTCAAGAATAAAAGGGAAGCCACTCCACCCACCATCAAGGTATTAGAGGGAGTGATTAGGTATAAGGAGGGATGTGGAGTAAGTGATTAGGGATGATGAGGTAATATGATGGAATGATTATGGATGATGAGGGTTAATTAGGGAATGATTATGGATGAGGACAAAATGACAAGGATGATCAGGGACAATGAAGGAGAGACTAGGTGCAATGAGGGAGTGATTAAAGACAATGAATGATAAGGAGGGACTGATTAGAGATGATGAGGGATGAGGAGGTAAAAAGAGGGCATAATTAGGGATAATTATGGGTGATGATATAGTGACTAGGGACAATGATGGATGATGAGAGATGATGGACTAATTAAGGATGATGAAGGATTCATTAGGGATGATAAGTGACAATGAAGGCTTGATGAGGAATTTATTAGGGATGATGATATATAATGATGGATGATGAGGGTCAATGAAAGAGTGATTAGGGATAATGGAGTGATTAGGGATGATGAAGGCCAATTAGTTTGTGATTATGGATAGTGAAAGATGGTGAGAGAGTTATTAAGGATGATGAGGGTTGATGAGGGAGTGATTAAGGATGATGAGGTATGATGAGGTATGATGAGGACTGATCAAGGTATGATGAGGGCTGATCAAGGTATGATTAGGGATGATGAGTGACAATAAGGGATGATGAGAGAGTGACTATGGATGATGATGGATGATAAGGGATGATGAGAGAGTGATTAGGGATGATGAGGGTTTATTAGGGAGTGATTAGGGATCATGAGGGTTAATGACAGATTTATTAGGTATGATGAGGGTGTGATTAGGGACAATGAGGGCCATTGAGGTAGTTATTAAGGATAATTAAGAATGATGAGGGATGATGAAGGATTGACTAGGGATGATTAGGTGTGATGAGGATCAATAAGGGAGAGAATAGGGATAATGAGAGATGATGAGGAAGTGATTAGGTAAGATGAGGGATAATGAAGGCTGATAGAGTGACTAGAGATGATGAGGGATAATGAGGAACAATGAAAGTATGATTAAGGATGATAATGGATGATGAGAGATAATGAAGGTTGATGAGGTATGGATGAAAGACAATGATGAATGATGAGGAATTGATTAAGGATGATTAGGGATGTTGAAGGAGTGATTTGGGATGATGTGGGATGATGAGGGATGATGAGGGAGTTATGGTGTATCTTCAAGGACCATGTCATGTAAATAAAGTGTCTACTAATTAAAGTATTAAGCTCAAGAGGGAGCTAATAGGTATGAAGATACTAATAAACACTTGTGAGAGTAGTCAAATAATTCATACTAGATACATTGATTGGTACTATACCTAGTGAGTACTAGCCATAAAGATTACACAGCCTTTTAATGATATATATAAATATGGATATGCCTAAGCACAAAATTTAGGCATTTATTCACTTAAACCCCCTATATATATATATATATGGTTTGGGGAGAGGGAGATAGAAATATGATTTATTTTTATATGAGACTGAGAAAATGGGGTTTGAAATCACTCACCTCCTCCCCAAATAATAGTGGTAGTGTCCTACATGAGTTTAGAATGTTGAAAAATGACTCTATTCTATGTGAGTTTGGAATAAAGTAGTTAGGTCATGCATGCATCAGATGGGAATTGAAGCATGTATGAATTGACCAATCTATCTAGGATGACTCTTGAATGGTGTTTAGATTCCTTCTATTTTGAATGGAGTGTACTAAGGTGGTTAACTCCATTCATGTCTAGTATGAGTGACCATATCATGACTATAGTTATATTTCATGTATGAGTGACCACATACTTATATGTAGTACTAGGTATGTTGTAGATGTCATGTATAAGTGATTATATCATGACTACAAGTATGCCATATGCTATTAATTTATGCATATTTATAGACCCATTTACCAAAAATCCCACAAATTATTTACAAATTTGGTCTGAATCTTCCTTGAATCCTTTTACTTATAACCCACCATGAATAGCATGATTATAAGATGAGAATGACACCACCTAGAATATCATGATTATGAGATGGGAATATCACCACCTATAATGGTGTTAACATTATAATGTAGACCATGAATATGATATGAGAATCATGGTTTGGGAATGGTATCCTTATATTAAATAT
>JARHVA010007625.1:0-252500 GCA_037957365.1 Torreya grandis | reverse complement strand
ATATTTTATATCTTTTTGGGAAAATCACACTTATTGTCATTCATCATACAATTTATGGATGTAAGTCCTAATCCTTATATAAATTTTCAAAAGCATGAAAAAGTATCACAATGGAATATGAAGAATTTGATATTGAAACAAAATATGATCTAAACACTTCAATTTTATTTTTAATTAAATGATGAACTCTTTCCATAAATTTAATTTAATTTTTAATTAAATGACAAACTTTTTCCATCAATTCAATTTTCACTCTTCACTTATTCACTTTTATTTTTTCCCTTCCTATATGTACCAATACACATATAATTATAGACTTATCAAATTTAAATCATGACCCATTGGTGTGAAATATCACACACAATGTGTGGAGAATCCAACAAATCAGGCACACAAGGTAAATGAGACCCAAAGTAAGGCTTAAAATGGGCCATTAAAATAGAAGTTAGGAATCTAGTGGTACATTATTAAGAAAATAGGAGCACAATGGTATTACCCTAGTATACTAAGACCATAGTAATAAAATCATGGGAAATTTTCCCAAATAATAGGAAAATAAGGGTGTGAGAGAGAGAGAGGAAACCAGGCAAGAGGGAAATTTCATAAATTATTTTTTTAAGGAAAATTTTGGAAAGGCATAAAATGGAAACCATAAGTTGTATCCATGAACCAAAAGAACCATTATGTGCATGTCTAATTATTCTACGTGCACCCTGAATCCCATGGATAAAAAAGAATCGATGAATTTATGGCTAAAGATTGTGTGATTAGTCCTACAATGCAACTTTTATGTAGTTAAGAGATAAATTATTTTCCTCCAATAGACATTTTCATTTACAACACCCTAGGATGTGAAAATTACATGAATTCCCACTAACATAACCTTGGAATCCATGCATATTTGTAATTTTTCAAAAATTTTGGACTTGAGCAACATTGACAATAAATGTTGTCAACATGTGAGACAAGTTAGATATTTCAACCTTTAGGGTGTCGTAGTTGAAAACTAGAACCACCACCACATCGGGGTTGTGAATAAAATCTAGGACCATGTTATTTACCTTTGATCATGATTGGTTTGAAGACAGTGCACCCATTTTGGACTTGAGTAAAATTGATAATAAATGTTATGAACATGCCAACTAAGTTAGAGATCTCTACATCTAGGGCTTCATGGTCAAAAACTAGCATCTCCACCATGTTCAAGGTGGATACTAACATTTAGGACTACATTATTGGACTTTGAGGATGAATTTTTAGGAGATAAATCACCCATTTTGACTTCAAGTGATGCGAGAGCATCAACCCCAACCTTGTACATTTGTAAATATAGTTAAAAATGAGTATTTAAGAGTTCTCTTCATGATTGGATTTGAATTTTTAATAAGGCATATTTGATGTTATTAGGGTAATTCAATGTATAAATCATCTTTTTAAGGTTATTTTCACTTGAAAGTCCATTTTAACCTTGGAAGAGTGCAATTGTGATCTTAGAAATCATAATACTAGGTAAAGGAGTTTGCAAGATCATGTTTCTAGGTTTTGGTGATGAATAAAGGATATTCAATATCCTAATAATTATGATTATTTTATGAATTATAAGTGTCATTTATTATTAATTATTATTCATGTTTATATGTTTGGTTGATTCTTAATTATGATTTTTGTATGAATTTACCCTGACAAAAAATGTAAATGAGAATGCAAGCATAGTTTGACTCAATAATGAATTAAAGAAACATATTTTTATAAGATCCACTTGTGTATGAATGACATTATGATTCATTTTATAATGATTCTTAATTTGGTATGTGTTTCTCAATGATTTTCATGATATAACCTTGACATATTTAGTCAAGTCTTGTCCTAAAATAAAGCTCTAAGCATAGTTTTCAATACAAATATTATAGTTGGAAAATATCTAGGCACAATTAATTAATAATAATTAAATAATAAATTTTAAAGGAATACATACAAATATTTTTAATTTTATTTTATACCTTGAAGAGAAAAAATTATTAAGATATGTTCATAAACTCAAACAAGTCTATGTTTCTCATACATAGTAGACTGGTAAATTACCTTTTCCTTGATATCCATGAATTCTTGGAATTTTTTGTCAACTGAAGAAGTGAATAGGAGGTAAAAAGACCCATAATAAAAATAATGGGATTTTGAAGTGAAATAAAAATTGAGTTATGATTTTTTGCAGTTGCTGCCAGTGTCAGAACCCTACCTAGGTTTTAGGTGAGATTTTGGCTTTTAGGAAGTTTTACCACATGGGTACCACTCAAATTGGATCTTTATAATTTTTATAAGGTGTTGAAAAATATTTTAGGATTTATAAAGAGATTTAAATGTGTGTAATTCTCATTCATTGAATAGATCAATTTGGAAGCCATTAAGAGACCTATTTGGGAATGTCTTAATGTAAACTAGACATGTTTCTAATATCAATACCCCTAGGAGTTTTCATAAACAATATATTTGGCCAAATGGGTATATGAAATGGTGTAATTTTTTTTATATGGTGTCCCATGTGAAATTTATCCTCAAAATTTAGTGTTTGAAGGGTTAAAAGGTCTAAAGGGCTAATGAAGGCAATTCTATGAGTAGAATGATTCCATTTCTCTTCAAAATGTTGTCAAAAGGTTAAATTATCTTGATATTATATAATTATAGCTTGGTCATGTGTGAAATTTATTTGGTATGACACATATAATTTCTTTGTCAATATTGAAAGGGATATAGGGACTTATGGCATCATCAAGCAACATTGACAACAAATGTTGTCAACTAGCAATCAGACCTACAAGAACTAAAAGCTTATCTTAACTAAGAGAATATGGAATTAAATACTAATGGTGAAAACCATGTGAATGTGGAATATAATTTTACACCAATAAGGTCTTAAAAAAAAATGTTAGGATCTAGTTAAATTGAAATATATGTTAAACCTAATAAATAAATAAAATTAATAAAAGTAAATAAATTTGCATATGATAATTCAACATACCTTAGGGATTCAATCCAAGGAGCCACTAGGATTGGATATTTTATTTATAATATCAAGAAGTGATTCATGATTAGATTCATGAACCTTCCATAGAGTCATTTTCAATGGCCTACCCTGATATTTGTTCAACTAAATTTTTTTTACAATAACCAAATTTGAATAGTGGAGTATATTATTATGTAATTTTAAGGCTTAAAATAACCATACATTATAATTTTTCATTGGATAACGTCAAATCCAAGTTCCAACAAATATAAAAGACCCAATGGAATAGTGAATGTTTTCCCCGTTTATGACTATAGAAGTCAATTTCTATTTTTTCTCTACACACTAGCACAAGTTGTATTCTATCTACTCCTCATTATCCTCATCTAAAATAACTACATAAATATTCCCTACATAATAACACAAAACATGATTCAATAACATGATATTTTTATATATATACCAAATTTAGTACATTAAACACATGCCAATTATTATATGGTACCTAGTTTCACTAGATTAGACACATGGTCAAAGTCATTTGTTGATGTCAGATTTATAAATTGTAATGATGGTGGAACCTAATAAGTTTCAATTGGAACTAGAGGCATAGAAATACATTCAACCACCCATTCTTATGACTCTCAATTATTTCAAAAAAAGTTAATGCATACAAAAAAATCACATTGCATGCCTCATGTAAACCATATAAGAACCTACATTTGATTTACAAAATGAGTGTAACTTGCTCGATCCTATAACTATCCTAAAATCATGATATCTTTTCAATTACTCATCATCCATGCACCAAAACTTTTTATGAAAAGTGGACTTTTGTTGAGCACCATGGCCCATATATTCATTACACCATTCAACTATGTTCTTTACATCTAACAAATCAACTTATTCAAACTTCAACTCCTCTCTTTCAAGTTCTCTTTTGACACATGTGCCTACACCATCATGCTCTTGTTTTCCATGGCCAAATTTAATGAAAGTCCAAATATGTTTTACACTAGTGATCACATGCATACTTCTCAACCAGTAGAACATGTGTGCATTATTGAATTGTGATGTGTAGTTATTTGACCATATATAATGTTGATTGAAAGTAATGTTATCTTAACTCAAATTTACCTAAAACAACTAAAAATAACCTTGAGCATGCTCTGAAGAATGTGTTCGATTAACAATGACATAAAATTAGTACTCCCTTAATATTTTTTTATCATTATTTGTACTATGAGATGAATGCATGAATGTTATATGCATAAAAAGTGAAAATTGTACCTAATTTTAGTATTGTGAATGAACCTATCTTTGTGGTTATAATGTGTAATTCTATGAAAAATAAACTATTGAAATAATAATAAAAATTGAGAACATGTCTTTACTTAACTATTTTTCTTCTAGCCATCAAGCTCTCTATGTGTGCTTTTCATAATCATATGCAATTTCATCCATAAATTTAGGAATAGGTAGTTGTTATGTAACAATATCATACCTTTTATATTCATTTCCATCTTTCATTTGATACACCACAAATTTATATTTACTATAATCAACCAATTATTGTCCAATTCCATGTATACTCTCCTCATGGGTACAAGATTTTAATTTTAGCAATCCACCACAAATGTTGAAACTTCCATCTTAAAATGGATTATTATAAAATAATTGACCATTTTATCTTTCAAAAAAAGCTATTGGAATGAATTCTCTTGCTGACTTTGGTGGGGCTTCCACTCCACATTCCTAAAAAATGTTGTTAGTATGTAAAGTATAATGAACATGACAAAAAATATCATAACACATAGAAAATTTAACATGTTTCCTACAACAAAAAATAGTATATGTGTGATTTATTTTTACATAAAAAGGTTTATCCATTTCAAAATACCTTTGACTAATATAAATATATGGATATTTTTCAAGAAATTTAGAGTACAATTGTGTTTGATTCACATCCGAAAAAATGTTTAGGGTGTGGTTCATAGTTATGAGAACCAACTCTTATTTTCACTAAATCTCTAATATTATGAAATACCCTTGTGTTATCTTTCCAAAATTATACAATTAAATCTTTTATGGCATTGACTATAGCATTGTCTTTATGTAGGAGTCTACTAGAGAATGCCCACATGTCATTGTTACATCAACATCTAGTCTTATACATCTCCTAGTTTCTTTCATTAGTGTTTTTATATTAATGTGAAATGATTATCTTGTTTTTATAATCAATCATTCATTCTTTATTTTATGACTTACCAAATAAATTGTAATAACATGTTGGGCGGTGTTACCATATTTGATGCATTTATTCACAGCTACTTGATGGCATGCATTATGAAAATGTTCAACAATTACCTTGTTTACACCATCAATATTAGATGTTATTAGTCCTAGGGTGTTCATTTTAGGTCTTATATTTTTTTACTTTCATCAATGTAACAAAAAATTAGCATCTTTGAGTTTCATTTAAGTCTTGAAAGTGCCAGTCCCAAATTCTTTCAACTTTTCTTCCCGTATAGCACTCATACATTTTTTAGGCATTGGTTTCAAAGTGGATTCATAAATTTAAATTAAATATATTGGTTTTATTCTATAAATCTGGCAAGGTGTTCTTAATGATATATTTTATTGATTTGGTGTTTCCATATTTTTTTATTCATTGGTAACTTCTTCAATCAGTGGTATTCCCATATTATTTTATTCATTGTAACTTTATGCATTAGGTGATTCCATATTAGTTTCATCATTATTAGTTTCCTCAATAAGTGTTTCCATTTAATTCACATCATCATGCATACTATCATCATCACCAAAATTAAAAATAGTAAAATTTGAATGTGGACTTGCATTATAATTGGGTATACTGTCAGAATTGATAATTGGACTTTCATAATTTGGTATAGTATCATTATTCATTTCATCATTATTTATGACAATAAATTCATTAGACATAGTAAGCATACCTGAATGAAGTTTTTTCATTAGTTTCCTTTGTTTTTATCTCTCCACTTCTAATTCATTTATTATTTTTCACTTTGAATTCTTCTTCCTACTACTACAAAAGACATCACCCATGATTATAGAAAATTTTCAACTTTTGATGGTGGGGACAACAATCCAATTATTCCAAAATAGAACTACTTGAAGTGAAGTACCAAGTGGGGATGTAACAACCCAATTATTTAAAGAAATAAAAAATAGTCCTATGTAGTAATTAGTCAACCATGTGATTAGACAATGATTTAAGCATTTCAGGGTATGGAAAACATTCTAATCATTATCAATTAGAATTTCAACATACATAATGGAACAAAGTAGCGGACAATAATCTCAAAGTTAAAAAATGACTATTGGTGTATTTTTTATATTTATTATTAATGAAAGAAGTGTATTGGTGGTAATAATCCATACATGATGTGTATGTAAAATACCCTAAAACTTAATCCATAATCCATAAACACTAAGAACTATACCCTAAGCCCTAAGACCTAAACCCTAAACCCTAAACCTTAAGCCATAAACCCTATACCCTAATCCCTAAACCTTATATCCTAAAACTTAAACCCTAATCCCTAAATCCTATGTACCCTATACCATAGCCATATACATTAAACTATAACCCTAAATCCTAATCTATAAAGACCCTAAACTATAAATGGTAAACTCTTCAAGCTCTAAACCAATCATTTGAGTCCCAATTAACATTATTTATACTAAGAATTTGGTTCAAGGGATTGATTTGGCCCAAATAACACCATTAATTTCACCAATTAACTAATTCACTCAATATGTGATGACATGGGGCTAATCAAACCCAAAAACACATTATGTGCTCATAAATAGGTTCAAGTAACTCAAATTATCTTTTATTACCTTTGTGATTGTACCCTATACCCTGAATTATAAAAAATAAACCATTGAATATAAGAAATTAAAACCTTACGCCCTATTTTAACCTATACCTTATGTACCCAAATGTATACCTTAAACCCTAATCCATAAACCATAAACCCTAAACCACAAATCATAAACTCTTAAAATCCTAAACTAAATGATTTAACTATGTAATTAACATCCTTTATAGTAAAAAATAGGATCAGAGGGCTCAATTTGGCCCAAATTGCATCACTCATTGCCCTAATTGACTGATTTACTCAATATATGGTGACTTGGGGGCCAATTGAGCCCAAAATCACATTTTATAGTCATAAATATGTTTAAAGAGCTTAAACTAGTATCAATTGCCTTTATGATTAGACCTTATTCTCCCTAAAACATTAAACCTATGCCCAAAAACACATTGTGGTCACAAATAGGTTTAATCAATTCAGATTGTCCTCATTTATCTTGATAATTGGACTATAAACCATAAACCCTGTTTGGCATATACCTAAAATTTTGATACCTAAACCCTAAACCAAATGATTTATCCATGAAATTAAAATCATTTATAGTAATAAGTAGGTTCACAGGTCTCAATTTAGCCCAAATTACATCACTCATTTCCCTAATTCACTAATTTTCTCAATCTATAGTGACTTGCAAGACAATTGAGCCTAAAATCACATTCTATAGTCATAAATAGGTTGAAGGAGATTTAATTTCCCTCAATTACCTTTATGATTAGAAATTATTCGCCCTAAAACATTAAACTTATGCCTAAAAACACATTATGGTCAAAAATAGGTTCAATTAGCTCAAATTGTCCTCAATTACCTTCTCAATGGGACTTTAAACCCTAAACCCTATCTCACATATACCTAAAACTCTAATCCCTACCCTAAAACCTAAATTGTAAACCCTAAACCAAATGATTTAGTTGTGTAATTAACATCCTTTATAGTAAAAATTAGGTTCACATGGCTCAATTTAGCCCATATTGCATCATTCATTTCCCTAATTAACTAATTTACTTAATCTATGGTGACTTGGGGGACAATTGAGGGAAAAATCACATGTTGTACTCATAAATAGGTTTAAGGAGCTTAAATTATCCTCAATTAACTTTTTGATTGGACCTTATTCACCCTAAAACATTAACCTTATGCTTAAAAACACATTGTGGTCATAAATAGGTTCAATTAGGTCAAATCATCCTCAATTACCTTTACAATTGGATTCTAATCCCTATCTTGCATATATTTGAAACTCTAATCCCTAAACCCTAAACCAAATTATTTAGTCATGTAATTAACATCCTTTATAGTAATAATTAGGCTCATAGGCTCAATTTGGCCTAAATCACATCACTCATTGCCCCAATTAACTAATTCACTCAATCTATGGTGATGTAGGTTCCAATTAAGCTTAAAATCACATTCTTTAGTCATAAATAAGTTAAAAGAGCTCAAATTGGCCCCAATTGCCTGTGTAATTTGACCTAATGGATCATAAAACATAACCCCTATACCCAAAAACATATTGTGGACACAAATCTAGGTTCAATCAGCTCAAATTATCCTCAATTGTCTTCATGAGTAGACTATAAACCCTAAAACCTATCTCATATAGATCTAAAAATTTAATCTATAAACTATAATCCCTAAATTATAAACCTTAAACCAAATTATTTATCCACAAGTAACATCCTCTATAGTAATGTTTAATTATTTTTATAGTTCTCAATTTGGCCCAAATCACATCGCTCATTTCCCTAATTAACTAATTCACTCAATCTATGGTGACGTAGGGAACAATTGAACCCAAAATCACATTTTTTAGTCACAAATAAGTTTAAGGAGTAAAATTTGGCCCAAATTACCTTTTTAATCACACCTTATATACCCTAAAACATAAATTATATGCCCTAATCCATAAAATCTAATCCGAAAAGCCAAAACAATAAATCATAAACTCTTAAAATTTTAATCAAATCATTTTATCCCCAATCAAGCAACATTTATTTTATGCCCTATTACATTTATGATTGGAACTTATACCCTAAAACCTAAACCCTATATACCCTAAGCTAAGCCCTGAGCCCCAAATTGGAAATTTTGCATACATATTTATTCTGCAGATGCAGTTCCTTACCATGACATTTGAAGCACATGCCTTAAGTCTAGAGAATAGTTTGGATTCTCGAACCTCATGAATGGATTTGAAACACACATAGCTGAATGTAGTTTTATACCAACAATAAAAAATTCAACTTTTTCCATGCTAGACTCTATCCATTTTATATAAATTTTCCTTGAAAATAGGAATGTAACATCGACTAAGTCTACTCTTTCTATATATGTGATTTTTTTATATTTTATTGATTGATGGTTGTTATTTAAATTTATTAACTAAGCATGTCTTTTATAGCACTATATGACATGATTATTCATGTTAATTTTTTTAGTATCTTTTGATTCATTGATCCAAACTATAAAAAATGTATGGTTTTAAACTAGACCTAATTCTATACACATTAAAAAAATAGAATTTTTGATATTTTTTGAGGTAGTTATGGGGGTTAATGGTCAACTGTACATTTTTTATCATATTTCATGGTATAATGACTTTTGAAATTAGTAACAAAATAATAATTAATTAATTTTAAAATAATATAGGTTGCAAACTAGATGATCTTACATAGCTTTCTACCAAGGGGTTTAAATAAAAAGCAAATGATGCTCAAAAAATGGTGGGGTGCACGGACAATTATCTAGTATTATTTTTATAAAAAATAGTACAACCTCTTAAAATTTATAATTTTTAATCTAATTATACTAAACCATTTCAAAAATAAAAATAAAAACTAGACTCGAAATGATACAATATACCTTCCTATGGCATCTTCAAATTGTGAGTGTAGATATATCTCAAATAATTAGTACAAGTTGAGGTTTAATGATTTTTAGGAAAATCATGTCCACTTAAGACCCCATTTTTTCCCCACAATTCCTTACACTTACCTCTTTCCACCATGTATGTAAGTTGGGGTGCCATAAACCCTATAGGTAGAGGGTATACTAGTATATGATGTACCAGTGGCGTGTGCAATAAAACATGGGAATCTAGTGCCTGATTAGGTTTCAAAGCACCTTGATCTAAATGTAACACCTTGACTTTTAGAGATTTAATATCTTGCTTAAGGGATTATACATCATGAGAAGAGGAATGTGTGATAACCAAATGTGGTGTCCCCAATGAAGGAGTAAGAATTGTCATGGTAATCTATTGAATCCCTTGAGTGGTTCCCATTATGATAAGTGGTACAAAATTTGTATCCAATGGAGTAAGAATCCAAGAAGATTGAGCCATGTGTGCATTATTGATATCCAAAAAAGTTACTATAATGGTAATATGATCAATGAGTTTCTCATGAAGTCCTTCTCTAAAAATATTCATGACTTCCTCTTTATTGAATTCATTTTTCCCCATTTATAGGAGGGAGTACATCATGATGTTCATTTTGAGGATCACTCTTATCTTGATCACATTTCTCATGTTCAAAATTAGTATCATTGAAGTCCACATATTTGGTATGTATAGAAACATTCTAAGTTATTTGTGCACCCTTATTATTATCTATATTGGGGCTTAGAAGAACTTGTATATGCTTAATTGGGATACCACATAATATAGCACTTATTCTTAAATGAGTGGAAAAAACTATAGATTTCATATAATATGATGTGAAAACTTGAAATGTTTGGTTATTATAAAATTTATCAAATATCAAAATCTAAAAACAACTAGTAAAAAAAAGAAGCATATAAACCTTATGATCATATATGGTTAGGTTTTGGAAAATTTTGAATAATAAAGGGATTCACCAATATGTTTAATCATGTATGGAATTTATGTAAAACCCTAAGTGATAACACTACTATGTAAAATTGAGAAATAGTATAAAAATAATGGCATTAATTGATTTGTAACTACCATATTATAAAAATTTATTAAAATAAGCAAAGTATAATGATAAAATAATGACTTCACTAGAAATTATAACTATAGAAGGAATCATAGTCTAAAATTTGTTGTGAGAGTGGCATAGTGACTAGAAACATGAATCAACAATTGGATTAAGTCCTATATAACATTGTAATTGGAAGGGAATAGAGGGGTGGTGCACTTGTCTACTATGTAATGGTCACGTCCACTTATAATTAATAAATTAGGGTTTTTAATTTTTTGTGTCTTCATCTGTGGAATGTTTATCTCATGCACGAGCTTGTGATCACTTGTGGAGACCATTGTATGACTGATTTTCCTTCAAAAATCCTTGATAGGTGAATAAAAATGAAAATAAATGGTGTCAAAATGGGTTAGTGTTTAAATTTGGATGAGACATCAAAACCCCATGTGTTGAGCATTGTGTACATACCAATACTTTGAAGAGGGATAAAAATTCATGTAGTCATCCCATATTATGGTGGTGTGTGAATAATTGGTTCAATATACTAGTTGCTGGTATAATACTAATGTGATTAAGTGCCTTAAATATGACTTATGAGCTATAAAATGTATTAAAACTTGAGCTATGGGCTACTAGGGCTATATGGAATCACAATTGGGAGAAGTGGGTACTTTCTCTTAATGTGCAATTATGATTTTGGTAAATTTCTATGTGGAAGCCTCCCATGTGCTTGAATGGTTTTAAAATTATCTATATAGTCATATCTATTAAATTATTTTGAATGGGGATCATTAGGGACATAGTTATAACTTCCTATATATTTTTAATTTACAAATTAGTCATTATTGGGAAAGAAGATAGGAGAGGGGGCAAGGACACTAGAGTGGTACACTATAGTCCTTTAAGATGCTCTTGTACAATGGGTGATTTGATCATATTGAGTGTTAGGTAGGGCATAAAAGGTGTATAAAGTTGATAATAATATGGATTAATAATTTAGGGGTAATTTATTGGCTTAGAGGAGTATGCAAAGTGGTCAAAAGTGATAAAAAGGGCCGTAAGATAGGTCTTGATCTAAGTTTGCAAAAGAGTGTTCATTAGTGAATGATTTTATCTTATATGATAATGTATACGTCTAAAACCACAAATAGGATAAGAGTACTAAATAAAAGGTTAATTCTCATCATTCAACTTATTTATCTTCATTTTCCTCTTTTTATTTCCCTTAAAATTTGTATAATAGAAATTTCAAGTGCCATAAAATCAAGATCAATTTTATTGCCTTACGTTTTTTACTCTAGATATGAATGCCTCATCAAAATGTGATGAGTTTAGGCTACCAACTCTACTCATCAATTTTTTAGTTTTAAACATTTGGATCAATCCTTAGGGGTAGTAAATCTCACATCTAGCTTTGATTTTTGACACAAAATTACTCCCTAAAATAGGATTATACCCATGTTTAATTTTATGAGGCCCTACTAGAAAACCTACTGGAATTTTTTGGCAAATCTAGAAAAATTTGATTCGTAGCTATGGTGAATCCTCTATGGGTGATGGTGAATCTAAATATTACTTGTAACAAATAAGAAATACAAAATTACCCAAAATCTAAATATTATTATATATTTAGATTCCTCTCAAAGAGATATGAATTTTTTTTTTAAATGTCATAATCCAAGTCTGTATGCAAAAGTTATGACATCTAAAAGTTGGCAGTCATTTGCATCATTCAGTTATGTCATTTGGTTTAAACCATTCATTTATGTCATTTGGTTGAAACCAAACAACACAACCAAATGACCTAAAATGAATGTGTCATTTGGTTGAAACTAAATGACACAACTAAATGATCAAGTTGAATGGCATAACCGAATGATGCAACTGGCTACCAAATTTTAGAGGCCGTAAATTTTTCATATAGACTTAGATTACGATGATTTATTTTAAAATTGAATGGATATTAGAGAGAAATCCAAATATGAAATAATATTTAGGTTTTGGGAATTTTTTTCTTTCTTATTTGTCATAGGTAAGATTTAAAGCCATTTGGTTTACCCATTCAATCAAAGAGTAGATACTACAAATCATTTATGTCATTTGGTAGTAGAAGCTTTCTAATTTTCAGCTTTATCATTTGATACATTAATTTGGCACTGTCGTATGGTATTATCATTTGATGTTATAATTTGGAATTATCATTCCAAAATATTAGAAGTCTAAAGATATTATCATTCAGTTCCTCCATTCAGTACCATCATTTGGTTATGTAGTCCTTTGATTCTAGTTTTACTTGTTAGATTGTTTGATATCAAGGGGTAGTTGTACTGTGTTTGTGTGTGTGTGTGTGTGGGTGTGTGTGTGTGTGTTTGTGTGTGTGGAAAATTAAAGTGTAATATTATAAATTATTGAAAGGGTTAGTGATCCAAACCCCAAAATAATTTATATCCCTAAAATTTTGATGATCTAGTTCCATCTACTGACCCTAAAAAATTTTCCAAAACCAAAATCCAAAAATTGGAATATTCATGAATTAATGAATATTCACCACTAAAATTTATCCTGATTCTACCTTACTTTGTCATATAAGAGTTCTAGTTCCTTTCCATTAGGATATCCATCTAGGAGATTCTCCACATTTTCTTAAAGTAAAGGACCCTCACATTTGATGATGTCAATCTTCCTAGTGATGAACTAACATAGAGTTCATTAAAATTTCTCTTCATCTCACCCACTCTAAAATGTGCCCTAATATTTAGATTTGAATCTTATTACTTTTTTGACACTTTAGTTCTAACTAAGATAAGTCAATTCCCTCCATATATCAAGAACTCTATTAAAATTAATCATGCAAATTGAAGCATAATCAACTAGAGCATTTCTTTGAACATCATAACCTTGCATGTGTTCAATGCATTGGGAATAAATCATGAGAAACTTTATGAGTATCACCTATACTATGGTGGTTTAAATAATGAAAATGTCTCTCTAGTGGGAAATTAAATATTTATGGAATATTTGGACCCAAGATGGTGTGAATTTAGCTGTGTATTGAACCTTGATTTATTTTATAACATGATCTTTGATTATTCTTGGACATCCACTATGCAAGTTATCACTTTGGATATTTTTTTACTAATAAATTTGAGAATGAAGGCATAACTAATGTCATGAATGTTTACCTTGACCCATGGGCTTGGCTATACATCAATATGAAGCTATCGAAACATCCTCTTTGGGATTCTATGAGACTTGGTTAAATATATTTTCATGTTCACCATTATGGGTTCACCTCTCCCTGAGACAAATGATTGAAACTTTGATATATTATTCCATAGCAAAGAAGTGAATTTATACAGGGAATAAACAATTAGAAAAAGTGACACCTATGCACCATTACAAAACTAACATACCTAACTAACTTACGCTTCAAAAAACCTAAACAATGTAATACTAAATTAGTTACACCAACATTCCCCCCTTTATTACATTGTTTTTACAAATGTATCCCTGAAATAGATCAAATTTCACCTTGCCAAGAGACTTGGTGAGTATATCTGCTATCTATGAATACATCAGGAAGTACTAGAGCTGAATATGGTGGTTCAAAACTTGTTCTCTAACATAATGACACTGAACCTCAATGTGTTTGATCCATTCATGAAAAATTCAATTCTTAATAAGCTTCAACACATCTTGATTGTCACAGAATAGAATTGGTGGTTGATTTTAATGAATCTGCATATCAGACAAAATGTGACATATCCATATTGCTTCACACATAGCTCCTCATATAGCATGATACTCTACTTCCATAGATGAGAGAGAAACTACTGATTGTTTTTTATTGATCCATGAAATGGGTGTATATTTGAGATGAAAAATTTATCCTAAAGTAGTTTTTTTGTCATCAATAGATCCATCATAGTATAATTTGGTGTACCCCTACAAGAAGAACTACCTATTCTTCTTGTATTCTAGACCATACTCAAGTGTGCCTCATACATATCTTAAAACATGTTTTGCTGCAACCCAGTGACATTTCTTCAACTCTTGCATAAATTTGGAAAGATGTCTCAATCAAAACAAATATTTGGCCTAGTGTAGGTCAAGTAGATGAGACTCTTAATGAGCTATCTGTAGAGAGTTGCATCCACTTGAGGGAAATCCTAGAAATGAGAGAGTTGTAAACCTTTCTCCATTGATGTCAAAAGAGGTTTATATTCTGGCATTCTATACTTTTCTAGTGGTGTCTTGGTGTATTTCATCTAGGAGATAAAGATGTGATTCTATTTATACCATATCTCTAGCTAAAGAAAATAATGTAGTAGCCCCAAATCAGTCATATCAAAGGATTTTTTCAGGTCATTCTTTACTGCATCAACAAAATCATCCACATACAAGACAATAATGATAATATTTGTACCAACCTTATTGATATACAAATTAGAATAAAAAGGGCTACGAATGAAACCATATTTCAATAGGTGATCATCTATTTTTATGTACCATGTCCTAGGTGCTTGTTTAATTCTATAAAGAAACTTAATTAGATGACATACCTTATGTGGATGTTTGTCATTGATAAAAAATTTTGGTTGGGTCATGTATACTTCTTATTTCAGATCATCATTCAGGAAAGCACTCTTGATACCATTTTTTGAAGTTTCCATCCATATTGTGCTACCATTGCACAAAAAATTTTGATGGTATTGATCTTCACAATGGGTGCAAAGGTATCCTCATAATCAATGCCCTCTTGTTGAGCATAACCCTTTGAAACATGTCATGCTTTGCATTTGTTTATGGATCTATATGTCTTGTTCTTTATTTTGAAGATCCATTTGTATCCAATGGATTTATTCCTTATAAGTAGATCAACAAGTTCCCACATCCCATTCTTGATGAGGGCATCATATTCTATATCCATATATTTCTTCCACTAGGGTTGACTTAAGGCCTCTCAAACTATCTCTGGTTTGGTGTTGTCAACCATTGAACTCATGAGTGCAAGATTGACTTCATCTCTCACCTATTTTCTTGTTCAAACTACTGATGATGTGTCTAGAGGAGAGCTTAGGTGTGAGTCCTTGATTATGGAATCTAGCCATTTAGGATGTCATTGTGGCTACTAATTTGATAAATAACTACCTTGTAGATTACCAAGATCAATTAACAATTCTCCTTCTTGTAACTCACCTTCTTCATGTTCTTCATCTAACTATGGGAATGGTCTGTGAGAAGTGGTATGGTCTGTCTCCTTTTGTGCCAATGAGTAAAACAATGACTCATCATAGACCACATCATGACTTTCATAAATATTCTTTGTCTCAAGATCCATGAGATGGTATGATTTGGAGGTAGTGCTATACCCCAATAAAATACACTAGATGGTCTTTGGTTCAATCTTATTTCTCTTCTTATCTAGAACATGCATATAAGAAGTACAACCAAATACTCGAAGATGAGAAATAGATGGTTTACGACCACTCCATACCTCTTCCAGTGTATTTTCTAGCAATATCTTCATTGGTGCTCTATTGAGAAGATAGACAACCATCTATATTGCTTCTACCCAAAATTGTGCCATCAAATTTACAGTGGATAACATGCAATGAGTCATCTCCATGACTGAGTGATTGCATCATTCTACTATTCCATTTTATTGAGGTGTGTAGGGAGCAATCGGGTGTTGGTTAATGTTATGTTTCTTTAGAAATTCCAAGAAATATTTTGATGTGAATTCCCCCCCTCGATCTAAGTAGAGGAGTTAAAGTTTCTTCCTGGACTGTGTAACAACATGCTGATAAAAGGTCTTGAAATGTGCAAGATCTTCACTCTTTTTTTATAGAAATAACAACCAAGTCTTGTGATAAATGTCATCAACAAATAACTAAAATTACCTAAATCCTTGATGGAATGTTGGCATGGGTTTTCATAGATCAGTATGCACCACAACAAGTCATTCCTTGGCATGTGAGGAACTCAAATCAAATAGAACTTGATGTTGTTTGCTCATAAGAAAACTAGAAGATATTGGAAAAGAATAAGAAAGCTAAAGAATTCCACATACCATTTCCTTT
Organism: Torreya grandis; assembly: GCA_037957365.1. Lineage (NCBI taxonomy): Eukaryota > Viridiplantae > Streptophyta > Pinopsida > Cupressales > Taxaceae > Torreya > Torreya grandis. The sequence continues at coordinate 235,552 of JARHVA010007625.1, read as the reverse complement.
GAACTAAGTTGGAAGAGGGATCCAATAGATAGATGCCCATAAAGGTAGTGCCAAAGTGCAGTGGATTCTATCATAGAGGTAGCGAGTGCAACTTCATTAGTTGAAACTACATCTAAGGAAAATAACCGATCCTTCAAGAAGGCTTTAGCAAGAACCTGATCTTCTCAATAAATAAGACATTATTTGATGCCTTCTTGGACTATAAACTCTACTTTTATCTTATGATTCAATAGTTAATTGATAGATAAGAGATTTGTTGTCAAACCAGGGACATAGAGTACCTTTGTGAGAACACATCTTATTCTGAGAGGAATGGTGACACATCAAATTCCTTCTATAATGTAATCTTTATTGTCAACAATTCAAACTTGATCTCTAGTTGGGTGAGTTGTCAGTGAATCAAAGGGTTCCTTACATCTAGTCATGTGCTTACTGGTACCAGAGTCTATTAACCAAACTTTACTCATTGTTGTTGAGGTTTGGGAGACTAATACAAGATCATCATGGGATCCATATACTACTCCTTCTACTACTTTATCATTGAATGCATTCTCTTCTTGCTTTTGTGATACTACATGCCCTTTCTACTTCCATTTTTTAGGACATCTTTTAGATTTCTTTGAATCTTCTTTATTGGAAGAGCCCTCTTGACTAGATTGGCCTTGAGCCAAGGCATTATACCAGCATTGATTAGTATCATGTGTGCGGGTTTTATAAATGTAACACCACTTTTTTGGCTTCTCTATATTTTGTTGTTGTTGATGTTGTTATGGCTGCTTCTGAAGTCCTTTCTTGAATTTTGGACCCTATTGCTTGGAGATCAGGATTTTGTCCTCAAATTCATTGTTCATGGACTGTATTGCTTCCTCCTATTGAAGTAAATTGACCATTTCTTTGAATGACACCAATTTATTGGTAATGTTGAGTGTCATAACAAACATATGAAATTGAGATGGGAGAGCTCAGAGCATGATCAAAACTAGCATCTTTTCCTCGATCTTTTCTTCAAGTGCAACAAGTTCTGCTCATAGTTCTACAACTTGGTGTAAGAACTCTTTGAATTTTTTTCTTGATTTCATACTAAGTGTATGAATAATTGATTGTAAATTCAGAATTATCATTTGTTTCTTCACCTCATAAATTGTGGACAAAATGTCCCATGCCTCTTTCAATGTCTATGCATCATGAACATGTGATTGAACTTCATCAACAATACTGAGAGTTATCAACATGAGTGCTTTTGTATCTAACTTATCGAACTTCTTTTGCTCATCTATTCTACCAGGATAGGTCACTGTTCTAGTGATGATGCCCCATAATTATTCAAATGAAAGAATCATTCACATCTTCATCTTTAAAGCAACAAAATTTGGCTCTTTCAAGAGATGGGCATCTAACAATAGCAACTTGGGTGTAGACATTTGTGTGTGTTTTCTTACTTTACTTTTGCAAGAAAATTACAAGCAAAATAGGAATTATTTCTTCAAAGTTTCAAAATTTCTATATTTTTATATTTGAAATGTACCTTAGATGGATTTGATCCAATATTTCACATCCCATGGCTTTGGATATTTGACTGCACTCTAGTCATTTTGAGGAATGCTTAATGGACTATTGTAGGTACAAGTCTAGACCATAGTCTGCAGACACCTCATTTGCACAATGTCCTAACCTTTTACCAATGATTAACTTCTCTCTAAGGCCATGCCATATGATTAAAAACTTCTAGGCTTCACCATACGTTTAATGGCTGAAACTTTGCTACAAATTTCCTATAGGCTTGGACTTCCACGCTTCTACTTCAGATCATGAAATATACGGATCTTCTTTGCAACTTTCTATGGCTCTCTCTCTTCTACAAGATTTTACTTCAATCTTTTCCTGAACTACTACGTCAAACTCTTCTTCCAATGTGGCTTGCTTCTACAGGTATGCATCGATTTGCTTCCTACACTTTTTTATTTATGGTTGACGATTGGGATTTTGCTTCAAGTTATTTCTACAACATGATTTTCTTCAGTGAATAGCAATCTTATAGGATTTCATTCAATTATGCCAACTTCAATAGACTATAACCTTCAATGCATCCTAGGATTTCAATGCTTAAGTGTCGACCTTCTACACATAGCCATTGCCTTCTGCAAGTCATGGCTCTCTTTTGTGCTAAAACAAAAATCATTGTCTTCCTACAATGGCATTATGGTACTACTTTGATACCAAAGTGAGATAAATGATTGAAACTTTGATATATTATTTTGTAGCAAAGAAGTGAATTTATACATGGAATAAACAATTAGAAAAAATGACACCTATGCATCATTACAAAATTGACATACCTAACTAACCTATGTTTAAATCAAACTAAACAATGTAATACTATATTAGTTACACCAACATTCCCTTGGCTACTCCAATTTTGCATTGGATTCAAGATCTATTATGTCTAAACTCTCTTCTTTATGGAACACTTTCAAGTTCCTTTGCCTTTCTCAAACTTGTGCCTCCTTTAGGTGGGAGTGTTTTATCAACTTCCTTGCATCAATAGTCTATGTGATTTGGTGTACTAAATCCTTTATGATTACATATTGACCCATTATTTTCCTCTAATCTTGTAAGTCATTTTTTTATGCTTTAAAATTATTTTGATCTTGGTCTTGTATTTATCATTTGACATTGGTTTATCATGTTTTCCTTCACCCTTTGTGATTGTTTTATCGATGACTCCTCTCTAAAATCTATCTTCTATTATTTATTATATGTTTTCCCTATACTTGGTCTCTAATTATGTTACTTTTATATTATCTCCATAGCTAAGATAGTCCCCCATGGTCTACCTCCCATATCCTTAAACCTCATCAAATTTCATCACTCTATGGTGTTTCATACCAATGATGGAATTCATGGAAGTCTAAGGATCGCACTCACCACTTGGACTATTGATGAATCCCAGAGTCATGAGTTTCTACATGGCTACTTTCTAATCAACAAGTAATAGAACAATTATCATGCAATTATTGGAGCCTTAATTGATTCCTATGCATTTGGCACATCTTATGTGTAGTTTTTCTCTGACTAACTCTTTTTTTTAAAACTCACTAGGGTTCAAAATGTCTTCAGCACTGAGTTGCTCACATTATTTGAGGAGGCTCACAAATTTATCTATTTGAGGAGATACAAATCTTCCACATCCCTTGATCAGAGGATACTATAGTTGATGCTTTGGTCAATTTAATCTTGGATCACTTTAGATCATGAGCCTTCATTGTCTCATAGAAGGTGTTTTAATAGGATATTAAAGTTTCACTTTTAGGATCATATGCATAATAATTTATTTGTTTCCATTCTTCATAGGCAAGTGTAGGTATTATTTACATTCTCTTAGCATTTTATATGTCTTCTAAGCACTTCATAGACTTATCTTCTCACAAACCCCAACTTCTCATAACTTGAGGGCATGTGTAATGTTCATTTCCTTATTCCTGGAAGAGAGAAAAACATATACTTATCCTTATAATTTACCTATTTATAAAAACATTATAGATATTTTATAAAACCCATAGACAAGTTGCATGTTTTCTTAAAGTTCCATGGTTAGGATGCCACTTTGTTTGGACCTTCCTTTTTCTAACCTTTTTGAGCAAGAAAATGTCATGACTATTTTATCCTTGGGATTTAAATGGGTAACTTATAGTAGGATTCCTAAGGCCTCCATTATTCCTTCTCAGTCATTTTCACATGATTTTACAATGCATTTTGGATCTCTTGCCTTCTTGATAATCCTCAAGGTAGTTTAATAAATTTTAATAATTTTTCCACTCATTTCTATCAAACTAACTCTCCTCAATAATTCATTGCATTGTTGTTTTGTCATGTGTTGTGATAATTAAAATGTCATGTTATTCATTGCTACAGATTGAATTATTTATTTTTCTACCCATTTCATGACACCAATGGTTTTTCTCAGTCAATTTGGATTCATCCTTATCCCTATGCTCTCTCCCTCTCTTTGTGCATCATTTTATACATGCCTAGATGAAGATTTCATTTATAAACAAAAAGCTTTTAATTTTGAAAGAAAATATTTTACTTACAATTACATTCAATTTCAATATTTTTCTTTTTGCACTATTTTTTAAAATACTAAACATTGCCTAATGTTATTGTTTTCTTGTATTTATTAATATATTAGTATCTTTACTATTTTCTAGTTTATTTTCTACTCTCATATCTTTTATCTTATGTAGGCTAACAAATGGGAAGGTGGATTTAGGATTGTACTGAATCCCATAGGTAGCATGTTGCTTTTACTTTTTATTGCTTTTTTAAACCCCTATTGCATACCCAATTTCATTTAATTTTGCTAGACACATAAGTGTATGATAAAATAAGGATTTTATTGTGACTTTATCCAACATTTTTTTCATGTAATTACTAAAACAAATCACATGTCCATTGTAATAATTTTAGTGAAGCTTTAGACCATATCCATTTGGAAATTAATACTATTTTTTAGGCTTTTACCAATCACATTAACCTTGAAATGTACCCTCCTGGCCAATGATATAGAAACATTGAATATCCTTTGATCTAAGATATTTACCTTTTGAAGTTGAGATACCTATGTTAGATGAATTCCCTTTCCATTTGCAGGTTTTGGTTTACAATAAATTTCTTAGAAGAGTTATGGTTGATGATGGTGATGCAATCAATATAATTTCATTTTTTGAGTCAGTGATGATTAGGTCACAATGCTTGTATAGGTTTCTTAACACCCACTGAATTCTAACCTCAATCACTAGGAGCCTTTCTATGCTCACACCATAATTCAACCCTGACAATATGTACTATTTATCCAGTCACATCTGCATGCATGTGATCTCATAAACCTACAGGGTCGAGTATTCATGGCTCCCCCTATGCTTGGTAAAACCCACTATATATCACCTCTACTTACCTTAAAAGAGTTGGCTCAAAATATGGGTTAGGAGTAGAAAAACTACTTGACAACTAGAAATACCATTAAAATTTATGAAAATCTCCAATGGACCTTTACATGGACTATTATCCTTCCTATCACCCTTGGTCACAATACCATACTCATATATCTTAGTATTCTTGATAAGAAGATGAATTATTATATACATTTAGCTAAGCCTTGGAACTATATAATTGTTAACACTAACCGGTTGCCACTACACTAAAAGCTCGAACTGTTAGTGAGGGTCAGACTATAGAGGTTATAGATTCTGGGGGAGCCTGAAAGCAGAGGTTGAGGGTCTCGGAGCATCAACAGTTTCCCCCCTTGGCTGAGAGGTCCGGTAGACACTATTCAACCACGAGGCAAGGGAGACTGCTGAGGGCGAGAATAGAACCCCTCCCCAGCAGAGTCACCAGTTTGTTAACACTAACTGGTTTCTGTTACACCAAAAGCTCGAACTGTTAGTGAGGGTGAGACCGGAGAGCTTATAGATTCTGGGGGAGCCTGAAAGCAGGGGTTGAGGGTCTCAGAATGTCAACAATAAACAAGGACATTACTTTCACTCATTCTAAGGAATTGTATTTCTTCATGATAAAAGAATTTAGGATAAAAAGGATGACTTCAACCCATTTGAATCACTTTAGAAAAAGACCTTAAATTAAGCACGATAATATTTTTATTTCTACCTAACTTGTCACTTCTGTTAAGGAACATATCGTTACCAATAAATGTGTTCCTAAAAATATTAAAAACCCTAAATCTCACCGTGATAAAAATTTCAAAGAAAAGTTATATATCATTTCTTCTATTTATATTATGAATAACTATAAAATAAAGGAAAATTAAAGATAATATTTAATCTTTCATTTTGATTTGATTAAGTTCTTACTGTCTCTAGTGATATTGGTTTTAACATTTGCATGTTCAAAATATATTGAGGAGCCTTCCTCTTCAAAGCCCAACGATATTATATTTACTGACGGCCTTTAAATTCTCTAATTTAATAGATCCAAGTATCATTTTAGACATAAAGGTAGGGGTGATACTCATGTTCCCTTGAGGAATATTATATTTTTTACTTTAAAGTTAAACTTTCATTGTATTAGCAAAGTTACTAAATTTCAGGTCCTTCAACTCATTCTCACGGTATCCAAGAAGTTGGGGCCTGAGAATATTAAAGCCTTCAAAGATTCACAATTCAATTGTCAATCAATTTTTTTTTAAATATATCAAACTAGATATAAGGATATCTAACCTTAAAAAGTTTTATTTTCTTGTCTTTGACAAATAATTTGGTTTCTTCTCCAGTATGTACCAAAAGAACAAAATAACTTGATAATTGTATAGCGACTTTCTCATATATTTTATGCCCCAGTAAAACATCTAATACTCCGAGTTTGTTGTCTCTATGAGGACGTAGCCACATTTTGATATAATTTAGATTCAATATGAATAATTTCAAGCCAAATCTCAAACCAAGTAGGTACGATTTGAGCATCATTTATTCTTTACAGAAAATAATACTTGCTTACAAAGTATGTTGGCAGTTGAGATGGATCGAGTTTCAGTTTTAATAAGCCAGTACAGACCGATGGAGTTAGGAATTCTTGGAGTTAGGCATTCTCCATCAGAATTTAGCATTTAGTCTTTCTGCCAACATAACCAATGGCGGATTACAAGGAGCAATCTAGAGCATTTCAGCTACAAATGGAGGCTTCTTAGTTGGGTAAGATGGCTGAATGGCAATCCCACATTTTCCAGAGGAACTCTCAATATTTCTTTCCATCTTAATGTATCCTCTCTCCCCCCAACTTGTTCCCCATGAGTTTTTCACTATCCAGTAATCCTTATCAGCTGACCCATAACCCACCAATGTCACCCCATGATCCAGCTCAAATCCACAATTGCCTGTAAATACACCCTGTTATCGCAACATGTAATTAGAAAACAATCGTCTTACAAGAAAATTGGATATACACGCAAGTAAATTTTAAATACTTACCGACTGGTAGAATTGAAAATCCCTTCCTCCAGCATCAATAGCCACACTGATTGGTTGATGTGCAGCAGCCTTCTGCAATGATTTCTCATCATTGGTTGGCACATCTTCGTAGCCATCAATTTTCACTATATGGGAAGCTTTCTGCAAGTGCAAAATATAACGAATATTCAAATTGAGATTTATGATCAAATAAAAAACTTGAAAGAACCCTGTGTAGAAGAAGTAGATATGCATACTCGGTGTATGTCACAGACGCCATCGGTAGCTTGGTAAGGGTAATTTGCCTCGCTGTCTATGCCACCATTGCCAATTATAAATTGAAATGCATCATCCATCAGACCTCCATTACAGCCCTGGTTAGAAGAAGTGTCACAATCCACCAGTTCTTGCTCCGACAGAGATATCAGTTTATTGGTCACAATCTGATTAATTCCTTCCACTGCTGCAATTGTGGAGAACGCCCAGCAACTTCCTGCAAAATGGGAAAAACATAAGACTAAAGAGGAAAAACGAGGGTGATAAAAGAGGATGAGTAAAACCAAAAGTACCACAAGAGCCCTGGTCTTTAACAGGCGTGACAGCGCCTTTCCTCCTCCAGTCCACAGATCTGGGTAAGCGGTCGCCATGCGCGTATTCATAGCGGGGAGTGGGAGAGCGTGCGGAGGAATGGGAAGGAAACATGGTACCCAAATACATGTTAGTGAACTCATCGTGAGTGAGGTCTGCGAAGTGGTTGAGGCCCAGCCGGTATGATTCATTCTTCTGGTTCTGATTGTGATTGTGCGCTTCTATGTAAAGCAGATTGTTCTTGAATATGTGAAAGCGTGTTTCTTTCTCAAACAGGTCATCGAAGGCTTTGCCATGTTCGGCTACCCATCGTTCGTAAATGGTAAAGATTTCTGGATCGGTGGTGTCGTACCCTCTCGACAACCCAACACATGAGAGGGTGAACACAGCGAAGAAGAAGATGGGATTCCCTCTCATCATCCCCATTGCAATTGTATTTTAACTTCAAATCAAAGCTGAGAGTGGGAAATGATTGTTTTTAACGACAGGCTTGCTTTGTTTCTTATAGCCTCCATATAACTGAATGAATAATGGCTATCTCGTTCAAATGGAACAATCATAACATTTCTGTTTTGTGTGGAGCCTTTGATCCGATGGGAAGTCGACTCCACACGTTTCCCCTTGTATTGTGTGCCTCTCATATACCCTAAGCCCGTCACAAAACCGTCTCCAAGTTCAACAGTAAGGAAAGGATCTAAGAAGTGTACACGGCTTGGTCATCTAAATATGGACTCCCTCTTGGTCGATAAATAATCGTCTCCAAATAATTGTAGGATCTCAACCGAGTTCTTTAGTATGATAGAAAAGGAAATACCTCGTAAATAAGTATTTATTAGTTTAGTTATAAAATTTTATTATTTTAGAGTATTTGTGTGTTTATCATTTATTTTTAATAGTATGTTTTATTTCTTGTTATCTCTTCCATCTTTTTTTCTCTGCCATTTTTTTTATATTTTTTCTTCATATTTTCCTTTGTTTATATTGATTTTTCTAAAACGGTATGCTTTATATTATTAAGTTTTAGAAATGTACAATATACTTTATGAGGATAAGTCTTTCATATCCAATTTTGGATTATTAGGGGTTATAAACCTAGATTTGTTAATTTTTCGTCCATTGTGTGTTAGCTTATACATCAATAAGATACTTATTTCAACTCAAAATATCTATAATTACACATGTATTAATGTATTTAATACTTAGTGAATAAGAAAATTAATACAAGCATATAGAGAAGCATACAATCCATGGATGCAAGACCGAATCCTAGATGACTTTTCACTATCATGAAAAAGTGGCATGATGTAATATTCTAGAACCCTCTATTTTCACTTTTTACTTATTCTAGAATATGATCATAATGATATGCTCATAATAGACTAAGACCATAGTGTTACAATTATGGTCAAAAGTCCCAAATAATAAGAAAAACAGAGTAAGAGAGACAAAACTAGGGAAGAATTAGAAATTTAGAGGAAGGTAAGCAAGCATGGCCTATAATACATGAAACACATGCCAATAATAGTATAATATGAATTTCTAGTAAATAAATAAATATGTACCCCAAAAAAATGCAATGTGACAACTAAACATACCCTTAGACCAAAATAAGGTGTATATAAGTAGGAGGGCATACACAAAGTTTTAAGATTTGTCCTTTTCTTTTGCAATTAATCAAAATTTGACTCGTATTTCCAATCCCAATATGTAACATCTAATTATTTGCAAAACAAAGTTTTTCCTCCTAGTCCTAGATCAATAATAACATCTTAAAATTAAGGAAAATAGTGAATGTTTTTGGGATTTAGTTTCATATGAGCTTTTAAGCATTGCATAAATTATTATAGCCCTAAAAAATATTTTGTGTGTGTGTGTGTGTGTGTGTGTGTGTGTGTGTGTGTGTGTGTGTGCGTGTGTGTGTGTATTAAAAATAATTCTAGTGATATATAAAACTCTTAGTTTGTATTCCAAAAGTGCATTATGGGAAACACTAGAGTTTTCAACAATGATAGATTTCCTAATAATTTTTTACCTCTTCTATATTTTTAATGAGTTATCAATAGATAATGAATTATTTCTATATATCACATGTTTAAATGAGTTATAACCCTTGTCTCCTTATATGTGACATTTCTTAGACAATTAACTTTGGTTCTAGGTTAGTTTTTATTATGAAATTACATTATTAAAGGGCACTTGTGCTTTTATCAATTATGAATTCATGTTAGGCTCTTATTGGTGTATTTTATTGTGTTTTAGCCATGTTTTTCCATATTTTTATTTCATCTTTCTTTCTCCTATTTCTATTTTTTTACTAGTTTTTTTTTTAATGGTTTTGGGCATGTTGCCCAAGAGCATACACTATAGGGTTATGGCATGGCCCCTTGTAACCCTTATTTTGGGGTTCTTGTGCATTATATTCCCAAAATTTTACCATTTCTTGCTCATTTGTGTCTGCTTGTGTATTTTGACTTAATTTGAGTTTGATAAATTTATAAATACAAATGTGCATTAACACATGTATTACACAAATGAATTGAGTACGAAGTCAACTAGTGATAAGTGAGTATAAAAATCAAGAGTCAACCATTTAATGAGGAGAATAATTTTAATATGTAGAGTATAAGTTGAATAAAATATTGAAGTATTTATTATATTATACCATTTATTTATGTTAACATAAATATTTATATAGGAGTAGGGCTTGCATCCACAAATTACTTGCTAAAGTACACATAGTGTTATTTTCCACATTTGTTTTATAAAGTAGAACTAATAATAAAAATAGTTAACACATGATCTTAATTTATTCCCCATTTTTTATTGGTCTATGATAAACTATTAGTTCTTTTGAGAAGAATATTAATTTCTTAAATATCTATGTAAAATTCTATAAAAGTGAAAGAGGTTTTCATATCCCAAAGTAGGTGGACACAATTCTATAATTATATTTTATAAACTCCCAGGTGACTTTAACCATAAACTAAATGGTCATGGTAGGCATGTAATTGTCCCAACAATTATAAAATTTTGAAAAACTTTCCTTTTTCCTCCCATGTTTTATGGGTTTTGTTCATCTGCCTTTTAGATTAGTTTTATAATGTTTGTTTCTATTAATTACCAATAGATTCACAAAAACATTAATATATTATTATAGAACACTCTCTTTACATTTTTTAAATTATTTTATAATATTATTTATTGAAAATAGGTCCATTTTTAATATTTTATTAGAGTAAATTTGATTAGGCTTATTAAAATGTTGCATGGGTAAGTGTATGTATTTTGATATAAATATAATTTACCATACTAAATTATTTTTAACCCATACTTTATTATAAACCTTAGAGATATTTTTCATTTGAGTAGATATTATGTTTTATGTGTAATTATATTTTTTACAAACAATAGACCTAACTCTTGTGTGCTCTCTTTAAACCCTAGTTTGGTATTTTTCCATATCATTCAAACACGTTAGAATTTTATTACTACATATTTCCCTATGAAACCACCTAAAATTATTAGATCAAATATCCATATTAAGTGCTAGACTAAATTGAAATATACTGATTTTGTTGAAATTTATTTAGTTAAATCTAAATCATATTCAAAATTAAATGGTTTCTCTTGATGATATTGATCTTCCTTTTACCATTACCTATATAGTTACAAATTATTTAATCAAACTTTAGTTGAAACTAATTAAATTAAAAAATATTAAAATAATGAAATTGAAATGCCAAAATATATTGATATGATATTAAAATCCTATATGCTACCAAATTTTACAAAATTTATAATCGGCTAAAACTATTAAATGAGCCTAAGGATATGCAAACTCACAAAAATAGATTTAATGCTAATTGTGTAAGTTGTTTTCAAGACTGAAAACTAATTAAAAATACCTACAGATATTATCACATTCAAAAAAAAATTATAAACTATATATGGACAAGGCTTAATTGTAGCCTTGAATGATAATTGTGACCACATCCTAGTTAAATATGTGACTATATATTTGATTTAGGTCTGTGCATCTATAAATTACGATTTCTTTCTTTTGTGTGGGCCAGGTAGATGCATATAAGATATACACAATATAAATTAGGATGATATTCCTTCAAACCATATCATCACCTTTATGATGGAATGTATGGATTGGGAACATGATGATGTGATGATCCTTGAGACTTTTTCTCACACCCTACAAGTTGAGTCCATAACTCTTTTTAATAATATTTATTCATATTATTTATTTAGATTTTATCTTATCCTACATAATTTCATCCAATTATTTGATATCTTCATAATGTTTAACATTGATATCTATTCACTCACCTCCATGATATAATTTAAAGGTGAGTTAAACTTTGAATTTGTTCGTTAATGGTGCTTATTTGTTCACTCTTATAAAAACCTACCTCTTATGATGAAGTTGATACTGAGTATTTGAAGATCAAAGTATTTGAGGTTTGGGCTAGTATCTAATATCCTCTTATCTAGAAGGCATCCTCCCATCATGATCACAATCATAGTGCTATGAGAGATTGCCTCACTAATTCTCAATCAATGAAAATGGATAAAAAGGATATCTAAGAGCTCAATTACCTAACTAATAAGAATTATGAAACATGTGGTAGGAATAAAATAGAGTATACATATGATATTTATAAATATTAAAATTTTCATTTAAGGAAAGGAAATTCTAACAAAAGGAATGTGTCACTTAGAAATTTGGTGATGTGCCTAAGACCTCTCCTCCTAAAGATTCTCCCCTTTCTGTTCCTAACTGCAAGTTATATGTCTTCAAACAACCTCTTCTTGGCCATGAAAAGGATAAGAACAATAAAAATAAGAAGAAATCAAAGGGAAAGTTCCAAAATTCACCTTATCATACTTATTCTTCTTTAGGTTGTTCCTAATTGTATTTATTTAAGAAAAACTAAAAATGCCATGGAGGAAATCTCATCTCTGCTATCAACATTATTGGATCTAGTTATGATTATTTTGTTAACATGTGATCAGGTTAGGCTACTAACATTGATGGAGTGACTAACAGTGTTATAATTTTGAGTCAAGTTTTAAAGACAAATAATATTGAATTTAAGCTTAAATTTTGACACAACATTCCTCCCTAGGCCAAGATTCAACCTTAATCCTTCCTAGAGGATTTACAATCCATTTTGGTTTGGATATTTATTTGGGACATTATTTGGCTTTGCTTGGATCAAAAGATGCTCATATTTAATGAGTAATTGATTTACATGGTGAGGCATTAGTATGGAGCTCATTAAAGGTTTTGTTCACCTTACCCATTCTAAAGCATGCCTTGATCTTGAGCTTTGACCCTTCTACCTTGCCTTAGTTATTTTTAAGATATATTTATTCCATATTTATATAAAATACTTTGTTAAAATTATTCACATAAAGTAATGCATAGAGTAAATTTGATTAGGCTTAGTAAAACATTATATGGGTAAATGTGGTGTATTTTGATATAAATACTTGTATTTACCATACTATACTATTTTTAACCCATACTTTATTACAAAACTTAGAGTTAGATCTCTTTTCATTGGGGTAGATATGATTTTTCTATGAATAATTATAATTTTGTATAATTGTTAGCCCAAACTCTTGTGTTCTCTCTTTAACCCCTAATTAGTTGTTCTTCCATATCATTCAAACACATTGGTATTTTATTATTACATATTTCCCTTTTAAACCACCTAAAATTATTAAATCAAATATCCCTACTAGGGAAGTGCTAGACTAAATTGCAATCTATTGATTTTATTGAAATTTCTTTGGTTAAACATAAATATTATTTAAAATAATATAGTTTCTCTTGATACTAATAAGATGTGGGTGGGTTGGTAAAGTAACTTGGTTTCTAAAATCACCACCTAGGTTCAAATCTCAGATGGTACTAGAGGTCAGTTGTGGGTGATCATTAGTATTAGGCTAGTTGTGGCTATTGATGGTATTCTCGGGCCAATTATGGCCATTCAATGGTATTCTCAGGCTAGTTGTGACCATTGTTGGTATTTATATTATATGTGTACTTGGGGATCTGGGCCCTTGATTGTGTCCTAGACTGGTTAGATCTCTAGTCAAAAGCATATAAGGGTAAAGATCCCACCAAAATCATATCTATCTAAAAAAAAGTTTCTCTTGATAATATTAATGTTTCTTTTACCATTACCTATACAGTTATAAATTATTTAATCAATTTTTAGTTTAAACTAATTAAATTAATAGATTTTAAATGATTGAAATTTCAATTCTAAAATATATAGTTATGATATTAAAATATTAAATGCTACAAAATTTAGAAATGGCTAAAAATAATAAATGATCCTAAGGATATGCAAAATCCCTAAAATATATTGAATGTTAATTATGTAAGTTGTTTGTGATTAAAAATTAATTAAAAACCCCTATAAATATCATCACATCTGAAAACAAAGTAAACTATGCAGGGACAAGGCTCTAGAAGGAGGATAGGGTCGTATTGTAGCCTTGTATGATAACTATGGCCACATCTTGGTTGAATATGTGACTATATGTTTGATTTCTATGAACCTATAAATTATGGTTTCATTTTTTTTGTAAGGGATAGATAGATCACATACTATATACACAACATGAATTAGGATGATATTCCTTCAAAGTATATCATCGCCTTTATGATAGAATATATGGATTGGGAACATGATGATGTAATGATGCTCAAGATTGTTTATCACAACCTACAAGTTGAATCCATAACATTTTTAATAATATTTCTTTATATTATTTATTTATCTTTTATCTTATCCTACATAATTTCATCTAATTCTTTGATAGATTCATAATGTTTAACATCGATATCTAGTCACTCACCTCCATGATATAATCTAAAGGTGAGTTGAAATTTGAATTTGTTCATTAATGTTTCTTAGTTTTCCACTTTGATATAAACCTACCTATTATGATGAAGTTAATACTGAATATTTGAATATCAAATATTTGATGTTTTGGCTAGTATCCAATCTCCTCCCAACAAAATGGCATCCTCCCATCATGATCACAATCATAGTTATTCTATAGATTTTCTCACTAACTCTCAATCAATGAAAATCTATAAAAAGGATGTCTAAGAGATCAGTTTCATGACTAATAAGGATCATGACACATTAGGTAGTAATAATATAGAGTATATATATGATCATTTTAAATATTACAAGCTTTATCTAAGGAAGGGACATTCTCAAAAATGAATGTGTCGCTTAGAAACTTAGTGATGTGCCTAAGACTTCTCCTCCTCAATATTCTCCCCTTTTTGTTCCTAACCACAAGATGTATGTATTCAAAGAGCCTCTTCTTGGCCATAAAAAGGAGAATAAGAATAAATCAAAGGGAAAGTTCCAAGATTCACCTTACCATAATTACTCTTATTTAGTTTGTTATTATTTGTCTTTGTTTGAGGAAAAATAAAAATTCCATGGAGGAAAGCTTATCTCTAATATCTACATTGTTGGATCTATCTATGAGTTTTTTGTCAACATGTGCTTAGGCCAGGCTACTAACATTGATGGAGTCACTAACAGTCCTAGAATTATGGGTCAAGTTTCAAAGACAAATAATCTTGAATTCAAGCTTAAATTTTGACACAACATTCCTCCCTAGGCTAAGATTCAACCTTACACCTTCATAGAGGAGTTATAGTCCCTTTTGGTTGGGATATTTATTTGGGACATTATTTAGCTTTACTTGGAACAAAGGATGATCATATTCAATGAGTAATTAGTTTCCATGGCGAACCATTAGTATGGATCTCATTAAAGGTTTTGTTCACCTCACCCATTCCAAAGCATGCCTCAGTCTTGATCTTTGACCTTTATACCTTGCCTTAGTTATTTCTAAGAGATATCTTTTCCATATTTATATCAAAAACTTTGTTAAAATTAATCACATAAAGTATTGCATTATCAATGAGGGTGTTAATATAAACATCATGCCTTTGTGAGTGTTCAATGCATTGGAAATTCATCATAAGAAAATTTATGAGTCTCATCATAACTATATTGGTTTTAAAAAGAAAATTATCTCTTTGGTGGGTAATGTAAATATTCAAGTCAAGTTTGGACCCAAGATGATTTGGATTTATCTATATTTTCTATACCTTGATCGATCATATAATATGATCATTGGGCATTTACTGTGTAGGTTATATCTTTGGATACTTTTTTATTAGTCCAATCTAAGCATGAAGTTATGATTCACATCATGGGGGCTGACCTTGACACAAGGGCAGATATATGTTAATATGAAATCCTCTGAGGATATACTTTGGGTCATCTTCACTCTTGGTGAACTTTATTGTTTATGCTTGCCACTATAAGGTCACTTATCTCTTGTCTACCCTAATCCCTCATTAGATACAAGGTTGATCCCATCTAGGATCTCTTCTTTGTGGGTCAATTTTGAGTTCCTTAGTCTTTCTCTATCCTATGCTTCAATCCAACAGAAATGTTTTCCTAACTTATTTACATTAGTAGACTCTCTATTTTTTGTAGTCGATCCTCCATGATATTCTATTGACATCCTATTTTCCTCTGCTCTCATAAGTCATTTTGGGCTCTTGGTATTTACTTTCTATCTAAATTTAAAACCTAATGTTTTCCTTCAACCTTTGTGACATTTTTTCACCCCGCTCTTTGTTGTCCATATTCTCTTATTGACTGTGATTTTTCCTTACTCTTTGTCTCCCATTATGTTGAATTTATATTGTCTCTGCTACTAATATTGTCCCTTGTATTATACCTCACACATTCTTTAACCTCATTATATATCATCAATCTATGATGATTTATACCTATGGTGGAAAAAATGGAAACGTGAGACTTGAAACTACCACCTGGACTATTGTTGACTCCTAGGGTTATGAGGTCATATGACTAGTTTCTTTCTAACTAGTGAGTAGTAATATAATAGATTATAACATAATTTTTAGATCCTTTATTTGTGCATGTGTGTTGTCCATGTCATATGTCTAATTATTTTATATCTCACTCTTGTCCACTTCCCAACTCATTAGGGTTTATAAATACTCTCATAAATTATAAACCACCTAATATTAATCCTTCTAGTGTTTATAATTCTTCTCAGCATGAGTCTAAAAGTAAAATTTTGTTAGGAAAAGTTATGTATAAAAGAACTTATAAGTATTTTTTTAAGCCACATGTGAAAAAATTTGAGATTGATCTTCAGTATAAAATGAAAAAAAATTATCAGATAAATTTTATTCCAATTCTTCTTATTTATGAAATAGAAGTTAAGTATGGAAGCATATATTGTTGGGGAATGTTTTCCTTGGTTTTGGTTTGGAAATATTTGGTCCATTCCAATATAGTATTTTAAATATTCATATTTTATATTCTATGATGAATAATACTCATCTTGCTATTATATAAAATATAAAATATTCCATATACTCATAGACTAAGTGGAACAATTAAATTATAAAAAGGTCTTATAAATTATAAATTTGTTCCTACAGAATGGAAACTAGATTAGATTAAGCATGTTGTGTCTAAGGATAAAAACCATTCTAATACTATTCATCATGTAGAAGGAAATAAGATCCATGTATTATCTATAAGTATCTCTCATAAGGTTTATTCAAAACATTGAGAACCTTCTAAGAAAATATTTTCTACTCAGTCTAGTATAACCAATAGAAAATGAAATCTATTTGATGAAAGATAAGATGAACAGGTTAATCAAGGATAAGAAAAGTTCCTTCCTTTGTCTATGCCTACTTTACCAAGACATAAAACTCTTTAGTTTTATAATGAATATGATGTAACTTTGTATATAGGTGGATGATGACCTCCGTTAAAAGGTTATTATAAATATGAATAAGGAAAAGTCTATTACATTTCTTACACCTTTCAACCTATAAAAACAAAATATAAGGATCCATATAATGAGTTTAAGCATAAAAACTATATTTTTATATTCAATTCCCATTTTAAAGAAAATTTGGATGACCTCTATAGAGGTGTCCAATAGATTAATTATCTTCTATGGAAATTATACATAATGCTAGTGATTCCCTTAATTTTTGTAGAAAATTTATAAAATAAGTCCATGATTATGTAGATGATTTTCTCAATAGTATATGTTCCTCTAATGATAAATTAGATAATATCAAAATCTATATTCATAATATTGATCTAACTATAAATAATATTGATGATAAATTTGGTCAATTGGTCCAAGGAATGTCATGGCTTGAAAAGGAATAAAATAAAAATCAAGTACAATCATTATTTTTACCACAACCATCAATATCTACAAAAGAATTGAAAAGAAGAAACCTTGGTTAAATATTTACTAGTAATCTTTTTGAAAAGCATAAATTTAATCCTACAAACTAGTATAAATCCAAATTTATGTTGCAAATAGATTTTTCTCCAATCCAACCCTCTTACATAAATATATGTGACATTCTTAATCCTTATCATGAGATTACTAATTGGAGTAATTACTCTAAAGATCTTAGTATTTCTAATGGTGTGGATTATACTAATACTTTTGGATTAACAAATAAATATTTGTGGGGAATTGTTGGTTATTGGTGGGAGCATGTCACTAAAGCCTAATAAAATGAACAAGTCTTCAATGAACCTAAACCCATGAAATCTATTTATACTTTTATTATCTAACAATTTGTGCCTCCTATGTGACCTAAGCATAATGAAGATTCTAAATGGTTATTGTGTAAGAAATTTTATGATCTTTTCTACTTTGAATATTTATTTAAATGATCTATAAAGCTTGGTTATTTGATAAAATACCATCATTCTGATGTTGTTAAAATGAATTATTTTAATGTTTTACCATATAACCTTGATAATTGTGTATTTTCATATTTGAAATTAAAATTTTTTTTTATTGATAACTATGTGTTATATGATATAATTGTATTTTTATGATACCAAGTCCTTGATCTCATCTCTACTACAAAATCCATTGCTAAACTTGGTAAATATAAAGCTAGTCACCTTAGTCCAAAATTACCTAAGAAAACACAATATAGATGTAAAAAATATATACATAAGCTAAACCATCATTTTAAATGCATGTGTATTTATTTTCATAAATGATATTTTGCTCATTGTTGCACTCCTGCTCCAAAGCATACTTTATTGCATCACCATAAATTTTTGTGTCCATAGTCAAAAAATTATTTGTTACATCTGTCATCAATGAAATAATAAAGCCTCTAACTTAAAATGGAAAAATCTTTCTATCAAAGTTGATTAAGAATCCAACATAACAACATGGTGAGATATTATAGAACAAAATGAAGATTTGTATGATCAAGATGAAATTTATGAACTTATTATTGAAGAATTTAAAGAAAAATAAGATGCAAATGTAGAATATGATCTAGATGAATTGGATGCTCTGGATGATTATTTAGAATAAAAATATCCTAATTTTATGCAAAGACCATGGACACCATTTGTAAAAGGATGTGATAAGGACAAAAATAAAGGAAGAGGGTGAAGTCTTATATGACCTCATTTTCAAGAACAAAGAGGAGTAGGAGAAAGATACCCAAAAATAGGTTGAAAAAATCCCCATTATAGTTGACCACTAATGGTCAGACATTCAATCCCTATACCACTTCTCTTTTCAAAAATATGTAAGGCTAGTAATAAACAAGTAAAAGATAAATTCAATTTTCTAGTCCTAAAAGAAGAAAACATATTTCATTTAGCATCTATATGGGATGAAGACCTATACACATAATATGTTAGAGAAAAATATATTTTTGATGTTGAATTAGAAGATATTTAATGAGAAACTCATGGGTAAATAATGAGATGGTGAGATCAAATAAATTGGGTGGAATGAATTCACCCTGCCAGATAAAAACAAAAATGTGTAGATCTTATAAAATCCAAAGTAGTATGTTTAGCTACTATAGTATGCTCTGATCTAAAGCCTATTTATATTTTAATTTATTAATGATGTGTTTTCTCAATTCATTTATATTCAAATTAATAGTAAATACATAAATACTCATATTGATACTTGTTTATTTCTACCTTTTTGTAAGTAAGTTGTAATAGACAATTGAGAAGAGTTAGATGAGACACATAGGTATAAGTCCTTAGATATAAAAATAAATTGGTTTACCTATAATAAGTATAAGTACCAATAACCCATGATTATTCAAGGAAAAATAGTCTTTCATAAAGTTTTTCCTCGGGACTAGTTACCAGTAGATTGTCTATTATGAGGAGCCTTCATAGACCAATATTCACCTTATGTTAGTACACCCAAAAGTGTGTAATTTACCATTAATGGAGAAAATATTTGAGCTCCCATATTATTTTATGCTATAGAATAATATCCTAATAATACAACCCTGATTAAAATGCTAAATAATCACATCTTGGAGAAAATTGAAGAAATAGGATATAAGATTAAAATAAATATTTGTTCCAATGTTCCTAAAAAATTATGAAATAAATCCATGCCTATCATGGAAATAAATTTAATATAAGGTAAAAATTAAGATTAGGAAGATAATTACAATTCTTACTCATGATTATAAGGAAATGGAGAAATCCATCAAAGAGTGTGAGCTTAATAGAGCCGAGCACACCAGCATATTGTTGTTATGCCTTCATGGTAAACAATAATTCAGAATGGAAGAGGAGAAAAAGAGAATGGTTATAAATTAAAAACCACTTAATGTCATTAATATACCTTATCCTATCTTTGATAAATCATATATTTTATAGAAGGTTTCAAGTTGTAAATATTTCTCACAATTTGATTACAAGTCATGATTCAATTATATCTGAGTTAAAGAAGATGATATACCAAAGATAACTTTTAGTTGTCCATTTAACCATTACCAATGGAAGGTCATGCATATTTTCAAAGTGTTATGGATAAAATTTCTATAGGTCTATTATATTTATTTTGTGTTTGCATTGATGTAATTCTAATTTTTATTCAATCTCTTGAAGATCACTCAAAACATTTGAATAAGTTCTATGACATAATTGTTTGAGCTAGTATAGTGATTTTATAGATAAAAATATAACTATGCCAGATAAATTTTAGGTTCATTGGGATGAAATTCAAGAATAGTAAGTTAAAATTCCAAGGACATATAAAAGAAAATATTCTTAAATGAACCTAAAAAATCTTGACAAGAAGGAATTGCAAGATTTATTATTAATTATTAATTATGTAAATATTTTTTATATTGTTAGTGGGGTAGATATATATATATTTTTTTATATATTTTTTAAATAGGAATTATGTATGGACTGATGAGCATAATAGGGTAATCCAAACTATTAAGTCCAATGTTGTTAGCCTTTCTTAATCTTAATGTACCCAAGTTTGATAACTTTGTATTCTATATTGATGCATCCACCACTAATTGCATAGGAATCTTATGTTGTTCTTAAGATAACCAAGAATTTGTTTATGAATATGGTTCTAGTGTATAATATGATGATTTTAGGAAATGGATCTCTTCAGATAAAGAGATCTATGTTCTACAGAAATGTCTAGAATTTTTCTCTTCCATTGATGCATTTAAAATACTTTGTAATAAAAAATAATTCTAAAAGGCTTATGACATTAAAATAAAAGTATCATGGATGAAATGATGTAAAAGGTAAATACATCCAATTTCATAAATATTTTAATATCTTTAATTACAATGCTCAACATATTTTAGGGAAATATAATGTTGTTGTTGATTGGTTATTTAGAGACCTTGATCTATCTTTAATGAACCATCCTCAATGACCTAAAGGACCTTATTTTTTAATCATAAAAATAAAATGTTCTAGATTTGATGCTATGTGACTCCTTATTTAGATATAAATTTTGAGATATGGGATCATAGAGAATTACAAAATAATTTATAGGCATGTTGAACAAGAATCAATATCTTTTGAAGCCTACAATATAGAATATTTTTGTCTTCATAATAATTTTTTATTAAAAGATTAATTTCTAAGTTTCTAGTCCATAAATTTGTTGATATTATATACATGCTAAGTTACATGTGGAGTATACAATCTAAAGAACAATAAAAATGAATATTTAATTTAATTTATTTGATGATGTGGACTTCTCATTCTTCGATTACTAGGACCACATCAAAATGAAATAACAATTTCCTGTACCATCATAAGAGGAAGACTTGAATGACAGTATGAAATGGAATGTTTTATGAATCCCCATAATAAACTTCATAATCTTTATTGGGAATTATTGTTATTAAAATTTACTTGTAAATTCAAAACAATATCTCTAGAAGATGTGGAAAGAGAAGCTTAAATATTAATTTTTGAAGGACAAGGGTCCAATTAGTAGAACCTAATAAGTTCACATTCATTCAATGATGATAGAATTCCAGCATGTGGATCTACCTTTATTGATTTAATCAATGACACATCACCATAATATTCTTAGTGTACATTTTTAACACTATTTTACTTTAGTGGAGATTGTTGAGGTGTAAAGCAATTGGATATGATAGACAAAGTCAACCAGTAAGAACCTATATTGCTCACTCCTTTTATATAAATAAAGATGGAATAATCATAATGGGTAGAGATCAATAGAAATATAATTAATATAGTATACTAATACATATTGTAATGAAATCTTTATGTTTTAATATTTGAAATAATAGTAAGAAGTTGTATCCATTTGACCCCAACCTTCGTGTTGTTTATTTTAAATCAGACAAAGGTTTTGAAAAAGTCTTAGAGTATGGGTATCATACTAGAAACCTTGGACTTAATATTTTGGAATGACTTATTATGTTCATCAGTGTAGACATACTTGCCATTTTTATAAATAATTATTGAAAATAAAATATATCTACCTCACTATCAACTTAAAAAGTATTTACATAATTACAAATTTATAATAAATATTGCAATTGATTCCTATAAATTTTTTCTAGGAATTCAAGAATATTTTCTTTGATACATCCTTGGACATTTAATTTATTATTCTTGACTTCCATCCTAAGGAACTTACTATTTTTTTGACATAGCTGAATTTTTGTTTTTGAAAGCACTATATCGATTAGAACCACTGTGTCATAGAACTTATTCAAATGATGTAAATGCTATTCAAAATATTGACTAAAAATTAGCATATCATCAATGTATACCTAGAGGAAATATTACATACTTGTGAAAATTTTATCCATAAAACTTTGAAAATATGTAAGTTCATTCATAAGGAAAAAAGGCATGACCTTCTAGTGGTAATGGCCAAAAGGATAAGTGGAAGTTATCAATGGTATATCTTCTTCTTTAAATCTAATCTAATATAATCCAGATTTGCAATTAAATTTTGAGAAATATTTGCAATTTGAAATCTTATTTAAAAGATATGATTTATCAAGGATAGGATAAAGATAAGAGTGATGGTATTAAGTGGTTTGTAATTTATAGCCATTTTATTTTTCCCTTCTTCTACATTGAATTCTTGTTTACCATGAAGACATAACAACAATATGGTGATGTGCTCAACTTTATAAAACCAACATTTAATATTTCTTTGATGGCTTACTCCATATAAATAAAATCATGAGAAGGAATAGGTATTTTCTTCCCAATATTCATTTTTTTACCTTATATTAAATTTATTTCCATGATAGCCATAGATTTATTCCATAATTTCTGAGAATCATTAAAGCAAATATCTAATTTAATCTACTATTCTATTTATTTAATTTTATCTAGGACAATATTATTGTGACTTTGAATTGGGTTTATATTACTAGGATATTGTTCTATAGCATAAAATAATCTATGAGCTCAGATCTTTTCTTGATTAATGTAAAATAACATACTTTTGGGTGTACTACCATAAGGTGAATAGTGGTATATGAAGTCTCCTCCTAATAAATAGTCTAGTGGTAATTGGTCATGAGCAAATAAATCATAAAATAATGTCATGTGTCAAATAATCATGGGTTATTGGTGTTTATAATTATTACATGTAAACATATTTCCTTGTATATCTTAGGGATTGTCACCATGTTTCTCATCTAACTCTTCTATTTATCTAATATAACATATTTAAAAAAAGAGAGATGCACCAATATGGATTTGAGAATTTATCTATTTGTTATTAATTTGAATAAAAATGAATTGATCATACCTTCCATTAATAAGTTTTTGAAATACAATTAGACTTTGGATCAAAAGGTACTGGAGTAGCTAAACACACTAGTCTAAATTTCTTAGGATTTGCACATTTTAGTTTGTCTGGTAGGGTGAATTTATTCTACCCATTTATTTCATTTCCCCATCCCATTTTATATCAAGGATTTCCCATTCACTATATTCTACTTTAGCATCATAAATATCTTCTTCTCTAATAACTTCTATGTATAGTTCTTCATCCCATGTAAGTGTTGAATGAACTGTGATGACTTCTTTTAGAGTAGAAAACTGAATTTAGATTTTAACAATTTATCACCAACCTTAAATATTTTTGGAAAGGTAAGTGGTATATGGGTTAGAGGTATGATTGTTGGTGGTTGGCTATAATGTGAAGGCTACCTTCATCTTCATGGGAATATTCCTTTTCCTCCTCTTTGTTCATGAAAAGGAGGTCATATTTGACTTCATCATCTTTTTTTATTTTCATCTCTAGAGCATTCTTCTCTAGAGGGTGTCCATGGTCTCTACATAAAATCACGAGACTCTTATTATAAATCATCAACTAGAACATCTAATTCATCTAGATCATATTCTTTTTCTTCTTTTGCATTTTCTTCAATTTCTTCAATAATAGGTTCATAAATGTCATCTTAATCATAAAAATATTCATTTTATTATATAATATCCCACCACATTGCTGCATTGGAGGAATAAACAACTTTTATAGAAGGATTTTTACATTTAAAATCAAAGGCTTTATGACCTGGTTGATGAAAAATGTAACATAAAACTTTTTTTGATTGTGGACTTGGAAATTTATAGTGACACAAGAAAGTATGCTTTTGATAAGGAGTGTGACAATGAGAGAAGTAAAGCTTATGGAAGGAAAGATACCTATGTTTAAACTATCACTTTATATTATGTACATACTATTTACAACCATATGGTGTTATCTCATGGAATTTTGGAACAAGGTGACTAGTTTTATGTTTACCAGTTTAGTAATAACTTTGTAGTAGATATGAGATCAAGGACTTGGTATCAAAAAAATAAAATTACATTAGCTAATGCACAGTTATCAAAAGATAATATTTTTAATTGTAAATTATTTAACCCTAATTTTTTTATTTGATTAGGTAAATAAGAAAGTTTTACAAGGATCCTACAAACTAAAAGTTAAACTAGTATCAAACCAAAATAGAGAAAGCCCTAAGGGTTTAAAAACATAGTAAAACTGAAATAAAAACAACTAGAAGAAGCCTAGAGCAAAAGATAAAATATTACTTAATAAATGATAAAAATTACTCATGTGGGGTAGTGTCATCCATGAGTTCCTTGTTGGGGTCTTTATCATCCACCTTATACTTCAACCTATCTCTAATGATCTTTAATTGAGTTCTATTACTTAGGGCTTCATTGATGTCCTTCGATAGAATCATCTTTGGCTTCTTTCAAGGATCATTCTCCAAGATCTTATTAGGGGTTTATTCACAATGAGGAGTTTGAAGGAGGCTTTTGGAGTGAGGTGAACCTCCACCTTTTCATCATTATGTCTATAGGGGGAATCTCTGCTTTGCTAAGCTACACTAAATCATGTAACTATTTTTCAAAATCCCTATTAATTGAAATCCATTTCCTAAGCAGACTAGCCAGGACTAAACCAATTTCATGGAGTTTACCATTAAAGTCCTCTAGTTCTCTGTTGCTTTTCTAGAAGATTCTACTATATATTCCTCTTCAAATACAATAGGTTTAATTTTAATTTTGGTACAAGGGTACTATATGGTTAATAATATAGAAATTAATAATCACAAGGATGAGAAAAAAACTATAGCAAGCTAATTAATTTTCAAACTCATATAGACAATATTCTCAATTTATAAAACTTAGATAGGAAAAAAATAGAAAGTACAACTATTGATTGATATTTTAACAAGTTGAAAACAAGATTACTTAACTAGTTTATTGTGCATATGCATATCTAAGCTAAAGCATGAAATAATTTGACTAGATTTGGATTTTAGAAGAATTGTCAAATTCTATGCTTTTGCACTCTATGGCTTCAGATGCTTGCATCTAATATATATGGTTATGTTGATGTTGGTGTATGATTTTGATGTGGGTGTCTAGTATGAAATAGTGACTAGATATAGATGCAACCACATGTAACCTTATAGTTTTTCTATCACCTTTATTATAGTGTTTAGATCGTGCACATATAGTATCACTCTTTATCAAATGAACAAACCCTAACTTACTCACCCTTGGAGTGATCGAGGAAAAAATAGTTTTATAGACACACAATGTCGAGCTTCCCAAAGGGTACTTCAATCAATGGGTGCTACCTTCATAGCCCTCAAACTTATGTATTTCTTCCCTATATGTTGGATTATGTGTGCATAAGGATTCAATGTGTGATAAGAAAGTACACAATTGGCCTAGCTTGTAACTCATTAAAATATGTTTCATGGGATGATACTTTAGTAGTTAAAACCTATGGGAAAATTTATCCTATGAATTCTATATAAATAGGTATGGATAAGGCATATTTGCTCACTTGAATGCTTAATTGAGTACTTTTGGTAATTTGCATGGTGAGTTCTTGGTATTTTATTAGGTGAGGAATGAATGAGGGTTGATATTATATATATACCAATCCATTTTTTAAAATATCTCACACTAAAGCACTTAGGCTAACCTTTAGGATACATTTAATTTGAAAATTGGATTATTTTTGGCACTATAAACTTAGCTAGAAAAGGGACACATATGTCAAAATAGACACCTATATTGGATGTAAGTGTTTGGCAAGCTAGAAAATAGGTATAGGTCCAAAAATGGTAGTGAGGGATAATAATTAGATTTAGATAATTTTTCATTGTATATAAGGCATGATCATCATAATGGTAGTGTTCAAACTAAGAGATAATAAATTTGGCACAAAGAGATAGTGAACATGAACCTTCAATAATGGGAAGGTCTTAGAAATGAAAAGTGCATCTATGATAGGTATTTGCCAAGTATATAAGACTGATGTACTATAATATTTATATTTAGTGTCTACATTTCTCTCCTTTAATCTAGTAATGAAACTAATAGTTTAAAGGAAAATAAATGTATACATAGGTTCATATAACACACCTTGCCTTTGCATGAGCCCAATTTAAGTGCTTTTCTAGTGAATAACCTTAAACCAAGGTCATGTTACAATATATAATTATTTCATATAGCCTATAATTAAAATAATTTAATATTATTGAAATTAAAGACAACAAATCTATAAGTACACCTTTGAATTATTACAACTATCTTAACTTTTAGAAATTTGATTTGAAGAGATGTTTCATCATAAAGTGCTGGACCTGAGAGTAGGATAATTTTTGAAAACTTTTAGGAGGAGGACACCATGCCCCCAGCCTTAGTGAAAATGTGAGTTGACACATGGCCATTGAGCTCATCTCAATCATGCAACCCAAACATCCTTATAGTATAGAAAGTGTGAGTTATCCAATTCAATCATATTATATATCTGATGAAGGTGGATGATCCAATCACTCCATTTTATAAATATGGTGAAGATAGATGATGTAATAATTTATATCTTATAAATTTGGTAATATTGAGTGATTTAATCACCTCAACCTTTCCAAAAGGTGAACCAACTACTACAATATATTGGCTTAATAAAGTCTATAAAAGTCCATCATGGGTATGATAACAATTCATAATAGTATTTTATATCTAAAAGTTGATTTTATTCTACAATTTAAGGTGATCTTTTTAGAATAATTAATTAATCATAACTATATTATAATAAATGTCTTGAGGTGCTATTAACCTTTTATTGACATAGATTACTTATTTGGGGTATTTCCTAGGTGTGAATAGTTTTAATCTCCTAAAGATTAGGAGATATAATATCTTTTAGTATTATATAAATAAGCACCTATTATAGTGATTTCTTAATTTAGCTAATACAATTTATTCTAGATTTCATTTGGTACCAAAGCAATAAATTCTTGAGAAGTCTTTTCAAAGCATTGGAGATTCGATAGAGATTGAGAACAAGATTTTTGCAATCCTTGGATGTGTCACGTTGCTCCAATTTCAGCCATCCCAAACCAAAATGTTACCAAAATTTTGGCTAATTTTGTGGAAAGAGAATAGTTATAAAAACATAATCCTAGATAAAATCCTATATCACTATATTCCTATCATTTAGATATTTTTGAAAAGTGTTCATTTTCTAAAAATAGAGCACCAAGGCACTCGTTGTGAAAGTTTGAAGGTAGAGTGCAATTTAGAAGTTTTCATTTGGTGCAAAGTCAAATTTTAGGTGGAGCACCACCCAGATCTTCCACTTCTAGCATCAGTGCCACCATCACACCACCAATATATTTCAACATCTATTCACTCCTTATGATCACATGTTAGGTGTTTTTTGAGCATCTAAGGGCTTGTCCTTCACCACTATGAGCCATATTTGAATATCTTTTCTTTCAAGGTTCATTACTTTTTATCCATGAAGCCTAGGAATGTGATTTTTTTTAACTTAGATATTTTTTCAAGATATATGTAGTGGTAAGGATATTTCTTACATTATAATCACCCATATTTCCATAATTTTTAGTTTATTGTTAGTTTATCTGACTAGTTGATTTATTTTAGACCTTTAAGAGGCCATAGCTATTGACTGGTAACTCTAATTTGCACGTTGTCTCATTTGCTCCTTGGATGCATTTTTAGTTGAAACTAACGTCCAGTTTTTCATTACTTGTTTGGAGGTATTTTTGGTAGAGTTTTACATCCATTATATGATAGTGCATAATTTTTCATCTTTTTGTATGCATTTTTAAAATTTCCTTACATTTTGAAAATGCACATTTCATTTATGCACTTAAACACACTTGTTTTTCTTTGTAATATGTAGCTTGCAAAATGTCTATTTTAGAACCACATTTTGTGCTCCCTAACACATAATTGATTCATGGTGATAATTATGTACCATGGAAAACAAAAGTACAAACACATCTAGAGTTTAAAGATATTTGGTCAGTATTTGAAGGCATATGGCTCAGATATGTAATATATGTTGATCAATAATAGAAATATGACAAGGCTAATAAAAAATCTAAGTTAATAATCATTTTTGGTGTTTTGAATGAGGTACAACATCATATCTATAGTGTTAAAACTACAAAAGATGCATGGGATAATTTTAAAATAGTATATGAAGCTAAGAATCAAATTTAAATGTTTCATCTTTAGAGCCAATTACACATTCTTAAGCTTAAATCAAATGAAAAAGTAGAAGCATTCCTTATAAGAGTTTCAAATTTGTGGGCCTCACTTCAATCTTTGGGTGAACTGGTGACAGATGACTATTTGGTCCCTCTAGTCCTTAGAGCTCTACCCCCTGCATATAGGATCTTTGTGACCACATTGAATGTCATAGGTTAAAATACAACCTTTAGGGAATTAGTCAATTTTTTGTAACAAGAGGAAATTATTAATAATTTAGAGGAATCAGATGATGATCATGCACTCACATTGAATCATAAGGGGAAGAAACTCATGAAGGGTCAAAATCAATCTCTAAAGAAAAATAATGAACATAACCAACAAGGGAACAATTCACATTCTCTTAAAGCATGTAAAATTTGTGGAAAACAAGGACATGACTTGAAACATTGTTGGTAAAACACATTTCAATAGGAATCATCAAGCAAAAAGTCATCTTTCAACAAGTCACCACAAACTAAAAAAAATCAACCAAAATAATAAAATAGGTGGAAACAAAAAAATTATAAGACTAAACAACATGGCAATAATGTTGAAGATAATAGTGCTTCAAATGAGGAATATGGTTTAGATACTCAATCACATGAGTCTACCAATCATCCAAGTGTGGTTTGGTATGTTGATTCATGAGCAACCAGACACATGATAGGAAGAAAATATTGGTTTTCTACTTTGACAAAATCAGAGTCAAAGGGAAATGTATCATTTGGAGATGATACCTCATATACAGTACAGGGTAATGGTGACATCAAACTTCAACTTGGAAATAAAAATTTCAACATTTCAAATGTTCTATATGTTCCAAGGCTTACAAAAAATCTATTATCTATTAATCAATTACTTGACCATAACCTCATTATTGAATTTGATCACCAAAATGGTCAAAAAAAATTCCATATCAAAGACAATTCTAGGCATTTTAAAGTGATTTCCAAAGCTTCCAACATTAGAAAAATATTTTACCTTAATTTTGTTAAAAATGATCATCAAGCACTTGTGGTCAAAGATACAGAACTAGGCAATTTATGGCATAGAATATATGGTCACTTGAGTTATGGATATTTGGTATAAGATCAAACAAGATCTGGTTCGTGGTCTTCCCAAACTCAAGAAATATTATGATATATGTACTAGTTACTTAGCAGGAAAACAAAAAAGATCTCTTTTTGGAAAGACTAAGTATCGGTCACATGATAAGTTAGACTTGGTACACACCAATATTTACAAATATTTTGTTCCCAGTCTTAAAGGGTATAAATAATTTTAGCTTTTTGTTGATGATTACTCATGAAAAATGTGGGTATATTTATTGAAGACCAAATATCAAGATTTTCAAGTCTTTAAAGAATTCAAGTTCATAATTCAAAATGAAACTGGTAGGAAAATCAAGGCCCTCCACTCAGTTCATGGGGGGGAATACAGCAGTAAAAAATTCTTAGCCTATCTCAGTGTGAGTGGAATCAATCATCAATTGACAACTCCATATTCACCTCAATAGAATGGAGTCATAGAATGGCATAATAGGGTCATTGTGTAAATGTTTTGTGAAATGGCTAAGGATGCAAAATTGCTTAATACATATTGGGTAGAATCTTGTCACACTATAATCTACTTGTTGAATAGGTCACCCACCAAATCTCTTGATGGAATCACACCACATGAAACTTGGATAGGGAATAAACCAAAGGTAACTCACCTTCAAGTTTTTAGTTTCAAGGCATATATGTATGTTCCTAAGAAGAAAAGAAAAAATTTAGATAATAAAACAAAGGAATGTATTTTTATGGGATACAGTACACAATCAAAAGCATACAAGCTACTTGATCCAGAAACAAAGAAGGTACTAATCAACAAAGATGTAGTGTTTGATGAAAAGAGTGGGATTAATCCACCTTATACACAATCAAATGATATGGGAAAAAGTCCTATAATATTTTTATATAGTGATGGTAAAATTGAAAAGGAAGATAGTCAAATAAGACTTCTAGCACCACCACCTATAGTTTAGCGTATGCCCAAGTGGTATACAAGTACTATACGAGATGCTAATTTGAATGGAGTACCAGATACATCCACTTCAATACCAAGGACTCAAAGTATGGCTCGAGAAGAGATCAATATGGCCCTTATGAGTATTATGATAGAAACATATGAGCCCTATATAGTAACAAAATCCCTATAGTCTAGACCTTAGAAAGATGCCATAGATGTAGAAGTCAGTCACTGTTGAATAATAACACTTGGAAACTTATTGATCTTCCACCAGGGAAGAAACTTATTGGATGCAAATGGGTCTTTAATATCAAGTAAAAATTAGATGGTAGTATTGATAAGTATAAGGCAAGGCTTGTTGCAAAAGGGTATGCTTAAAAAGAAGGAATTGACTATGAGGAGACTTTTGCTCTCCAAACTAAGATAAAGACTATCAGAATGGTTTTTGCTATGGCTGCATAGTTTAGATGGAAAGTCCATCAAATTGATGTAAAAAGTGCCTTTCTTAATGAAGATTTGAAAGAATAAGTCTACATGACTCAACCTAAAGGATTCATGGCACCTAATCAGGAACAAAAAGTGTGTAAGCTTATCAAGTATCTCTATGGGATAAAATAAGCTTCTTGAACATGGCATATCAAGATTGATGAGCATATCATATAACATAGATTTACCAGGAGTCCATATGATCCTAACATCTACCTCAAAGAGCATGGGGGCAGGTTGTTATAGTGATTATTTATATAAACAATCTAGTCATCACTAGCAACATAGTGAAGATGATCAATGTAACTAAAAATGATTTCAAGAGATCATTCAACATGATATATCTGAGGCTAATTCACTATTGTCTTGGTTTGGAGGTATGACAGAAGGAACATTACATTTTTCTTTCATAGATTAAGTGTACCAAGACATTAATTGAGAAATTTAGGATGATGGACTGCAAGCCTATTGCAACACCTATGGAGACAAGACTTTAGTTGTCTTTTATAGATCCATCACCAAAAGTAAATGCAACTCTTTATTGGAAGTTATTTGAGAGTCTCATTTACTTGACATATACTAGGCTAGATATTAGCTATATTTTCAGCTATCTTTCTCGATTCATGCAAGAACCAAAGGTGGCACATTAAAAAGTGGCAAAGTAGGTATTAAGATACATAAAAGGTACAGTTGAGTATGGCCTATAGTATAAGAAGAATGATAAGTTCTTGATAGGATACACATATTCATATCATGAAGCTTATATTGATGATAGGAAATCCACTTTTGGATTTGTATTCTTTCTAGGATGTTGTTTGATTTCATGGGGAAGTAAGAAGAAAAATTGTGTTTCTAGATTTTTCACAGAGGTAGAATATCATGCTATAGCAAGAGTTGTCTATGAAGTGATATGGATACATCACATTCTTTCAAGACTTGGAGTTCCATAGACTCATCCTACAATTTTAAATTGTGATGATCAGGGCATTCTGAAACTTGTTCACAATCTAGTGTTTCATGAGAGAACCAAGCACATAGAGGTTTGAATTCATTTCACACATGAACATGTTCAATATCACAACATATAGATATAGTATTTACCCACTCAAGATCAGTGTGCAAATACCTTCACAAAGTCACTTTCATGTGATAAGTTTGAAGCATTCATGAATTCTCTATCCTCTTCTCTTTAGGCTATGATCAATTAAGGGGGGAAATTTTAGAATAATTAATTAATCCTAACTATATTTTAATAATTTTCTCAAGGTGTTATTAACCTTTGATTGACATAGGTTAGTTATTTGGGTTATTTCTTAGGTGTGATTAGTTTTAATCTCCTACAGATTAGGATATCTAATCTCGTTTAGTATTATATAAATAATAACCTAATGTAGTGCTTTTCTTAATTTAGATAATTTAGTTAATACAATTTATTCTTCATTTTAGATCTTTGAATGGCATATGCACCTCATATATGTCTCAAGCTAAAAACTATTTATAATAATGGTACCAATATATATAATGTTTATACAAATATGAATTTAATCATATAATTGTGAAATTTGTACAATTTAAAATTTTACAAGTGTGGAAGACTTGTTCCCATGACATGCCCCCACTAAATATGGAGAATCTGAGAACTAGTGTAAGTGTGGAGAACATATTTTTGTAACATGTCCCTCTTGTAATATAAAATTACAAAAATGTATAATGCATTCCTCTATGGAATTCCCTCATTGATATTACCCATTTGAGATAAGGGGAATTTGAAAATAATAGTCACCTTACCTCAAAAGGATAAAATAAACTATACAATATGTGTATAGATCATGTAGCATATATGAATAGCATGTCTAGGTAGACATAGCAATGAATCACATAGTATGTGATCACTTCAAGTCCTAAGATGCATGATTTGAATAATGGAAATGTCTAGAGAGTAACAATACAAGGTCAATAAGTAATCAAACACACACACAAGATCACTCAAAATCAAAACAAAAGGAAATGGTCCGATGAGGCTGCATAGAAATAAAATTTCAAATTTCCACATATAACAAACTATGACATATGTAAATGTAAAAATAGGTAAACATAAGCACAAGGGACATAATCAATGTAGCATATTAAAATTATTGAACAAGTAATACAAGGAAAAACAATAGAAAGTAAGGAACACACTCAAGGAAGTGAAAAAAGAGAGCATGGAATCACAATCAACTAGTATAAGCATATTGTGCTGGTCCTTGGTTATATGTGATAGAAAAAAATGTTAATTCCATATCATATCAAGTAAATTTTGAAATATATAGGCATGGATAAAGGAATATGTAAGTATATAAGCTCAAAAATGATAATAGAGAATGATCATATAATAATGTAACCTAGGTATGTCATGATAAAAGTAGTAGATTCCCCAATATATTGATGATGTGAGTAGAGGAAAGGCCCAACATCTGTATGTGCATATATCATGTGCTGAGGTTTGTTTATATCACACTCAAAAATATGAATAAAATGTGTGTGTGTGTATGTGTGTGTGTGTGTGTGTGTGTGTGTGTGTGTGTGTGTGTGTGTGTGTCTAAATGATATGCTACCCACCAACATGGAACCAACAAAATAGGTTCTACATGATCCTAGAGCAAAAAAACATGTTCCTATTTCTTATATTCTAAAGAAACCAAAAATCACTCAATGATGGGTTACATGATCCCCTATTCTTTCTATTGTTGTATCACGACCAAAAAGTCTTATTATACATATGTAAAACATCACATATCCTATAATGCCATTTATTTTACCTATACATACACCTTGGTAGTTCCACCAATTTATTGCACCAAGTTATGAGTAGAGAGATACCTATAACCATATTTTGGATGAGTTCATAAGATATCCATGTCCACTCAAATATTATTAAAATATTAAAAAAAAAAAAAAAAACCATTCAAAAACCCAAAAATATTCATCATTTTCATGTTTTATTAGATCCTTAGAACCTATTTTGTTGGTTCCATGTTGGTGGGTAGCATATATATATATATATATATATATATATATATATATATATATATATATATATATATATATATATATATATATATATATATATATATATGCTACCCACCAACATGGAACCAACAAAATAGGTTCTAAGGATCTAATAAAACATGAAAATGATGAATATTTTTGGGTTTTTGAATGTTTTATTATTTTTTATATTTTAATAATATTTGAGTGGACATGGATATCTTATGAACTCATCCAAAATATGGTTATAGGTATCTCTCTACTCATAACTTGGTGCAATAAATTGGTGGAACTACCAAGGTGTATGTATAGATAAAATATATGGCATTATAGGATATGTGATGTTTTACATATGTATAATAAGACTTTTTGGTCGTGATATAACAATAGAAAGAATAGGGGATCATGTAACCCATCATTGAGTGATTTTTGGTTTCTTTAGAATATAAGAAATAGGAACATGTTTTTTTGCTCTTGGTAATTGAATGTGTTGTATAGTAGTAGA
Source organism: Torreya grandis (assembly GCA_037957365.1). NCBI lineage: Eukaryota > Viridiplantae > Streptophyta > Pinopsida > Cupressales > Taxaceae > Torreya > Torreya grandis. The sequence continues at coordinate 200,468 of JARHVA010007625.1, read as the reverse complement.
TGAGGGTTCTATATAATTTATTGTGTATCTATAATGTAATGGTATCTCAGGTACTAACCACCTATGAAAGTGGATTACCTATTACTTACCCTTCATGGAATATTAACCTTAGTAGGTTTGATAATTAACTACTTAGGTATAAACTTATTTTTTTCAAGTGTGTGTTCACATGGAATTCTAGAAACTATAATTATCATGTTGGTATGAGTGTATTTAACACACCCATGCACTATAGAAGTAACTGTGTGTAGTGTATGTATCCAAGGTTATCCAAATAAAAAACCAAATATTCCTATGTATAGTATAACTAAGAATGTATCAAACATATATGTTAGGTAAATATATAAAGGTAATTTAATCTCACCAAAGACCTGATGTGAGGTACCATCAAATGCTCTAACCATTTTGGTCTAATGGTGTAAATCATCATGTGTATGTCCCAAATGTGTAAGTAATGTCATGGTGCAAACTCTAACAACATTATCAATCATAATACTATGTATAGGTTGGTGATAAAGGTATTCTCAAGTTAATAATGAATGAATATTTGAGTCATCATCCACAATCTCCTTAACATAAAAATTAATATAAGGTCTTTGAGTCATAGGAGCTGTATAATGTGTATAATTACCAATAATACCATTTAATATGTACCCATAATGTGGTGGAGGAATATGTGCATTATATCCCATTTTTACTTCTCGTTAATTTTTCCAATGGTCTTATTAAGTATTGTTAAATATTTTATGATTTTGGTGATCACTAGGTTTTGAACCTGATTCCCTTAGAGGATCATCAAATATATTTTTTTGGTCATTGATAAGGTCTAGGATCTTATGAATTAAGGTAAACATATGTTTTCAGAATGCCCAGGGTCTTGGTGATAGTCAGAATAAACATTTACATCATATCCATTGGGTAGACATCAATTCATATCAACCTATATAGGATGAGGCAGATATATGAGGTGACACTCCAAAAGCTTCAAAATTAATGAATCTAGAGACTTAGGAAAATGAGTAAATTGTCTCCTTGGTACATTAGATAAGACTAGATGATTTGGTTTTTATGACATTAAACATTAATCATAGTAGTTATTTCCTTTTTAGGTTATATAGGTTTTACCTTATAACTTGGTTTGATAGTGAACTTGGGATTAGATGTAGTCAACATGATACATAAGTTTGTTCAATGAGATAAGTTTCATTTCATGATTGTTGAAAATATAACATAAGTTATCAAAATATTTTATTTTTAAAAAAATTATGGACTCATGTAATGAGACAAGCAAAATTTTCTTGAAGATGTCTTGAATCTCTTTATCTACCATTGAATTGGTCATTTTAGCCAATATTGTCTGGTACCTTAAGACATATTCATTGATAGATTAATTGGTTCCTTATTTATTTTTGTAATTTGAGCATAAAAAACCTTTTAGGTAATGCTAATAGAGAAATGTGCCTAAAATTGACTGGTAAGAGGTTTGGATGATTTTACTGTTTGGATTGGTAAGTCATATAACCACCTTAGATCATAGTCCTTAAAGCTGCTTATAGATAGTTTATTCAAAACTTTGTAATTGGAGGCATAATCAAGGCATGCCACATAGAAATATCTAAGATGATATTTACAATCACCCTTTCAATCATAGAATATGGACTTAGGTGAAACAAAACTAGTTGGTAAGGGGTGAAAATATATTTCATGTGCAAGAGGGTTATGCAAAACATCTTGTGAGTCAATAGCATAAGGTGAACTCATATAATTTTTTTCAATATTTATAACTTTAGCTTTAGTTTTATAGTTTGGACAAGATCTTTCACATTTTTATCTCTAATGTATGAAGTTTAATAAGTCACCAAAGTAGGTGTATGCATAGTTTGATTTGATATAGGCATTGAAACCAATAATTGGGTTGAAGTGTTAATTTTCTCCACAAAGGATGTATCAATAGTAGGTTTTATTTTATGGAGCAATGTTATGGATGCAAAATTCATGCCACCATTATAATTATGAAGTGATGATGTGATCAATGGAAGGATTATATGTAATAACATGAAAAATATATGGACTTGGTTGTTCATCTACGTTTTTTTATTTTTTAGTTTCCAATATGGTGTAGAGGATCTCATCAAGATCATTTGGGTCTTGTTGTATATGGTGTTAAAACATCATAATAGATTATACTTACTCTTGATCTATTTATTCATATTCATTGGTTTCATTAGATTTATCATTTTCATTATCAAAATAATTTTCTATGATAACCTCTGCAATATGTGGTTCATTTTCTTTATTGGTAGCTTAATTAGGTATAACATTGTTTACTTCATTATTTTGAGCCATATTAGGTGTACAAGGAAACTTTAAATATTTTATAGAAAAACCACTTAATCTATGGATACACCTAGGTTGCATACAAATGATAGAGTAGATTTGGAAAAATACATCAATGAGAAAAGTCAAAAGGCTAAATACCTTGGGATAAACTAGGGTCTACACAAAGAGATGGGCTCACCAAATGTTTAACCCTAATTTGATTTTGGTATAAGGGTACTATAGGGTTAATAATATAGAAATTAATAAGTACAAGGGTGAAAAACAAATCTATAGTAGGGAAATTAATTTTCAAAATTAGATAAACAAAATAATAAATTTATAATACTAAGATAGGTCAAAACTAGAAATTACAACTATTGATTGGTATTGAAATAAATTAAAAATAAGAGTACTTTACTAGTTTTTTGTGTATATGTAGACTTGGGATGAAACAAGATGGAAGTGGAATAGAGTAGGATTATAGATTATGGCCTCTCATTCTTGCATCGAATCTAGATGGTTGTGTTGATGTTATTGTCTAAGTTGGATGTAAGTGTCTAGTATGGAATAGTGACTAGATCTAGATGTGACCAATTAGAACCTTCTAGGTATTTTACCATATTTTTTTAATATGTACATATTACAAGAAAAATCTATCACTCTTTATCAAATGATCAAACCCTAGTTTCCTCATTCTTGGAGTGACTGTGTAAAAAATGGGTTAGTGGGCACATGGTGTCAATCTAACCTAAAAAATCCTCTATTAATGGGTGATGCCAACATAGTTAAAACTTTGAAGAGTGCCTAAATATTATATAGGTATCCCTTGTGTTGTATTATGTGTTCATAAATATGAAATGTGTGGTAAAAAAGTACATAAAGTGACATAGCTTGTAATTTGAAAAAATATGACTCATGGGATATTCCTTCAGTAATTCAAACCTGCAAGGATACTGATCATATGACTGATATGCAAATATGGATGGATAAGGTATATTTTCTCACTTGAATTCTTGATTTAGTACTATTGGTAAGTTTACTTATGATTTCCCAGTATTTTTTAGTTGAGGAATGAATGAAGGTTGATCTTGTGTATATACCAATGCCTTTTTTTAAATAGCTCACACTAAAACACTTAGGATAACCTTTAAGATATGTTTTATTTGTAAATTATATGAATTTTAGTGACTTAACAATTAGTTATAAAATAGATTCTTGTGTCAATAGAGGCATCTATATAGGATGTAAGTATTTGACTAGGACACAAGTATTCAAAGATCTAGATAATAGGTACAAGTCCAAAAATACCAGTGAAAGATAATAACCAATTTTAGAGAATTTTACATAATATGAAAGGCCAAGTCATTAGAAAAAAAGGATAGATATTATGATCCTTTTGTTAGTGGTAAGGTCTTATAAATAAAGGGTATATCTATGATAGGTATTTTCCAATTACATATAATATTGAAGTGTTATATAATTTATATTTATTATCTACATAAATGTAAAAGAATACCTCAGATTAAAGGTCCAATCCTTCAGCATGACTCTTCATCTTGGGGGGATTATAAAAAGTAGGAGAAAGGACCTAGCTTGACCCTTAGTCCAAGTGGATTCCTATACTTTAGCTAAATATAGATAAGGTCAATGAATTCACAAGATTGGTAGATGACCCCTATTTTGATTTAGGACACCTTCTATTTGATGGTCTCAGTCTTGTTGTCATTGGCCAAGTTCTTATTGGTAGTTGGATACGGGTTGCCTATTGTTTGCTTATTTTGTTTGGGATTTTGTTTTGATGTGTTACTACACTATTTTGTAGAGACAAAAGCTTTATTGAAGACTCTCTATTTTTGGTTGGTCTTTTGTTGCAGGTTATTTTATCTTTTTGGCATGCTACATTTTAGCTACCTATTAATTGTTTAGTCCATCATGAGTTATTTATTGTGACATCTCCTTTAAACTCCATCTCTATATCTTTTGTATTAATGGTTTTAGGTCCTCTCAAAATATGTGTTTTCTACCCTATCAAATAAAAAATCTAAAATAATATTGCCAAATTTTGAATTAAAATGTTTAGTAAGAAATGAAAGAACTTAAGTAATAAAGTTACCTTGAAGTGAAATCAAACCATAAAATAAATATGCATGTGACAAATGGGGAATTGTCAAATGGATAAAAACCCCATATTATTATTTAAATCTTTGCACAAAGAATCTCCAATTACATAGCACGAAAAAGTTAGGATAAGAATGGCCTTAGGCCAAGAAAGCATCAAGGATGCAAGAGCGTAATAATCCAAGAAGAAATATTATTGTGAATCAAGTATTGTAAAAAGGGAGAGAAAAACTATTTATATAGAATTAAAAGATAAATAAGTTACAAGGGCAAGTTTCATCATGTGTTCCATGTATCCCTAATCCTCTTATAGGTAATAAGTATGTGTGTGTCATGTGGGGGAGAGAGTTACATGAAAGTAACTTATAAATCCAACAAGTGGACAAGATAGATGAGAGCCACCTCATAAATCTATAAAAGTGTATTTACAATAAATATAATAAATGCACACATAAAAAGAGACTTAGAATAAACATAAAACTATCCTAAAGGACCCAAATAAGATTAATTCTCTAACACTCCTCATTAATATTAATTTGGGGTTACAAGAGTGGAGAAAACCATTTACAAATAAGGAAGGGAGTTGAAATTACATAATATTCCCCCTTAATAAAAACTTCCTTCAAGAGGAATTACAAAATCTAAGAGAAGAAAGAACATAAGGTGTTTACAAAATTTTCAAGGATGAAAATTTTATCATCAATAATCTCAAATAATCCTTTTCAAATATGGTGTTCAATACGTAGTAGAACAGAGACCAAAAAAAAAAGGAATAATGATGCACAAAACCTACAAGACATACTAGCTAATGGCAATATTTCAAGTTAAGTAACTAATATGCCAAAAATATATTCTAAATACATAATGTAATAAAAATAGATGTACAACTAAATAAATTTTTAAAAAATCAACTTCCATCATAAAGTGCATAAACTTACATGAAAAGGCATTGATTTAAAAAAAACTATAAATAAAGCATATTTCCTTTGCAACAAAAAATAAGGAATGCAAAAAAGAGTTTTGAGTTTAACCAAAATAGAGACAATAAATATGTTTCATTAAAAAAATATATCCATCATGAATCAATCGAATAAGCATCACATGAAGGCACATCCAAGCCTCTAGAAGATGCATCTTTTTTAGAAATTGAAACGGTACTAACTTTAGAGGTAGGAAATTTAGTTTTTTCCAATAATACAAAGTGTCATGTGTGGATTTACTGTAAGATTTGTATGAATGTAATTTCCAATATTTAGATATACAATACCTATGTCTTTAACAATGTGCATAAGGTTTAGCATTTCTAACCAAAATATGAGTATTACAAGAATTATAATCAAAAGATGTTGAGGAGGCAATATGATTATAAATTTTCATTAGAAGTATTTAAAGTATTATATCCAAGAATTTGGAATTTTTATTTGATTTAGGTAAAATAGGTTCAATAATACCATATTCACACTTACCAAGTGCATCACTCGAATAATCGATATTGTGCATGAATTTTATGTCAAGATTAGTAAAATAAGTGTTAAGATATTAATTTTTAAGTGTTTTCAAATCATAATAAGTTTTAACATTAGAACTATGATCATGTGGAAAATACGAAAATTTATTATTTAAAGTGTCAATAGAAGATTTCATAGTTTACATTTGCTTAATAAAAGAGGCTTGTAAAGCATTTAAAATATCATTTATACATACAATTTGGTGTTTAAGGGCACTAATTTCATCATTTTTTAAAAATAAACTTGATGCATTTTATTTTTTAAATTTTAAAAAAAAAATAGTTGGAATGTGACTGCATGTGAATATATAAATTCTACGCTTGCAAAAAAATACAAATTCCGCTGATGATTGACTTGTAAATGTATGTCCACACCAAATTAACAAATAAATTTTCTTAAAATATAATATTAACCATATTTTTATATAAATTAAATCAATAAAAAAAATTGATTAAAAAAACTTTAATACACAAATGGTAATTGCATACAATACAAACTTTTATACAAGACCATTTTTTTTAACTTTATTTTCCAATAAATGAATATAGTAACTTGGGTTTTGAAAACATGTGAAGCACCTATAAAAGAGGTGAACATATACTATGTTTTAAATGAGTTTGTAAAATGACAAAATTCTCTTTTTCTTATTTGGATAATATTTAATAAAAATTATCATACCATGAGAGGAAAAAATCCCCATTTTTAATGATGAATTAAAAAATATATGAAAGAAGTAAAATCATGAAACTCATTAATCATGGATTAAATCATGAGTCTAAAATAAAAGATATATTTTTTTCTTTTTGATTTTAAAAAACTCTTTACATAGACTTAAAAGCTTTGTAGCATATTTACAAAAGTAAAGAGAGCTTAAGAGAGTTTGAAAAGTGTACTATGATTTATTGTTTTGAATTTAAACTTTTAATAATAAAACTAAAAACCACCAATAAATTTACCTTATTTGTATAACAAAGTAATAAAAGAATCACATAATAATTTAAAGTGTCATGTAATGATTGTTGATTTAAAAAATATGAATTATCTTTGGAAAAAATACTTTCTCAACAAGGAAATGAAATTTTAAAAGGTGAATGCAATTTCCTATTAGATAAATTAAAGAATACAAGTTGTAAGGAAAAATAAACAATTAATTTCACCTATCCTAGGTGTTAAATAGAAAAATAAAAAGGCATTGCATGAATAGGATGTAAAAAGAGAGCTGCCAAACATGTAACTGAATGCACAAAATAACTACACATAAGTGGTAGTGATATTTAAATACATAATCATATGTATGTTTAGAGGAATAGAGAGAGAAATTTCTTCTCAAAACCATTATATATGGTCAAATTTATTTGTGAGCACCCTATAACAACTTGAGTAAGAGGTCAACAAAATGGAGATGGAAAAAATAGAAATTCCTCCAAGAAAGACCTGCATAACTCACCAACATTTAAAAAATCAAATCTTTGATACCATGAAATAATATTTTTAAATATAAAAATAAAATGATGAATAAGCAATGTAATAACTTAAGGAATAATTTTACTTTTTAGTGAAATCAAACCACAAAGTTGAGATGAATATGACAAGTTAAAAAAATATCAAATGGAGAAAAACCCTCCACTAGTATTAAAATATTTGAATAATGAATCTCCAATTACATAGCATGGAGAATTTAGGAGAATAACGGACTTAGGATAAGAGAGTATCAAGGATGCAAGAATATGAAAGTGCAATAATAAATATTATTTTAGGTCAAGTATTGTAGAAAGGGAGAGGATAGCTCTTTATATAGAGCTAAAAGAGAAAATGAGTTACAAGGGTAAGCATCAATATGTATGTCTTGTGTCCCTAATATTATTATAATTGAGTATGATTTGTGTGCCACGTGAGGGGATAAGAGTTACATGCAAGTAACTCCTTAATTCAACAAGTAGATAAGAGAGGGGAGAGCTACTTCATAAATTTAAGATAGTGCATTTACAATAAATATAATAAATGCACCCATAAAAGGATACATATGATAAACCTAAAAATATGCTAAAGGACCCAAATAATAATAATTCTCCAACAATTGAAACTTAGTTATAAAAGGGATGCATGTGTCAACGTAGGCATCTAACTAGGACACAAGTGTCTAAGAATCTAGAAAATAGGTACATATCCAAAACTGAAAATGAAAGAAAATAATCAGGTTTAAAGTATTCTTCACAATATAGAAAGCCTAGTCATCAAAATAATAGTGGTTAGACTAAGCGATAATCAATTTTACATAAAAATATAGTGATTTCAAGCCTTTCATTAATAGGAAGGTCTTAGAACTGAAGGGTACATTTGTGATAGGTATTTTTCAAGTACACAAGATTGAGGTGCTATATATTTAGATTTAGTGTCCACATAAAAGTGAAAATAAATGATAAAAAAGGTTATGTGGTAAAGCATTAAAATAATTCAATTTAATAGTTCATCAGAATGATGGAATTTTACAGAATAATCAATATTTGTAAACTATTTATAGAAATCTTCAAATTGATAAAGATCAATAAGTTTCATATGCATTAACCATTCAACATCTTCATTATTCTTAGGTTTCATAGGAGGAAAATATTCTTCAATAATTAGAGTATAAATAGCTTTCATGGGATCAGGTTGATTGAATACTTACTCATTTTATTTGACTTCAATGAGATACTCCCACCAATAACAAAAATTTTCCCAAAAATATTTAGTTATCAATATAATAGTAGTACTATCATCCATACCATTAATAGTAGCAATAGCTTAAAAACAATTACTCTAGATAGTAATCTCATGATAAGGATCAAGAATGCCATCTATATTTAAATACCAAGGCTAGATTGGAGGAAAACCTTTTTTCATCATAGATTTGGCTTTATATTGGTCTACAGGTTTAAATTTATGCTTTTCAGAAAGATTAACAGTATGTCTTGGACTAAATTCTATTCTTTGAAAATATTCTCCAAAGGTTTAAGGTTTTGGTGAAACTAATGAATGTACTTTATTTTTATTGTCTTCCTTATTAACCCTTGAAATTCCTTGTACAAATTTATCAAATTTATCATAAATATTATCTATAGTTCAATAAATATTATGAAAATAACTTTAGATATTATCTAATTTATTAGTAGTGGAATATACAATATAGAGGCACTTATCTACATGGTCATGGGCTTAATTTACATATTTTATAACAATGGCAAGGGAATCACTAATATAATGTACAATTCCCATAGAATAACTAATCTATTTGACGTATCTATAAAGGACACCAATTTTTCTTGAAAATAAGAATTAAATCTAGAAATATATTTTTTATGCTTAAATTTATTATATGACTCTTTATCTTATGATTTTACATATGTTGAAAGGCATAAGAAAATTGATATACTTTTCGTTCTTCATATTTATAGTAACATTTCAATGGAGGCCATTGTCCAACTCTATATAAAGTTACATCATATTATTTATAAAACTCAAGTTTTATCTCTCAACAGAACAAACTTATATAAAAGAGGGAACTTATCTTCTCCTTAATTAACCTTTTCATCTTCTAATTCAACAAATATATTTCCTTTTCTAGTGCTTCTACTAGAATGACTACAAAATATTTCTCTAGAAGGTTCTATATGTTTGTAAGAAATTATTTGAGAGGGACTTATAGGTAAGACATGATGTATTCTATTTCCTTTTACATGATGAAAAATATCAAAACGGTTTTTATCCATAGGCATAACATGCTTAATCCAATCTAGTTTCCATTGTGTTAAAACATATATACTATTTATAATAACTTTCTATAACTGACCTATTCTACTTAGTCTACGGGCATAAGGAAGATTATGATAGAAGGATGACTAGTATTCATCATAGAATACAAAACTTGAATATTCAAACTAGCATAATGGAATGGACCAAAAATTTCCAAGCCAAACACTGGGAAAAATAATCCCCAACAATCTATGCTTCCAACTTTAACTTATTTACATCTTTTATCTTAGGCACTAACTGACAAATTAGGACATAACTCATAATATACATGACATTCATTAAGAAGAGATGGACTAGATAACTAATAAGAATGGGAAAATTTTAACTTTCTATGATCATAGAAAGCTAAATAATTAACATTTTTAATATTTTATGGAAATAAATGTTTAATATAAACACGAATTAAATAAAAATTGATAAACTAAAATTTAGGATGACTCTTGATATATTCTATCTCATAAATTAGAATAAATGGATTCAAATTTGTCTGATAATTATTCTTTAGTTTATACTCAAGATAAATCTAAAATGTTTACATATGGCTTAACAAAAGACTTATAAGTGTTTTTAATAGAAATTTTCATAACAAATATTTACTTTTAAACTTAAGTTGAGGAGATTTATTAACTTTAGAAATCTTAATAGTATGTGGATTATAATTTATGAGAGTACTTGATAATGATTATTCTGTAACATTTCTTTTTTGAATTGAATCATAACTTTCACTAGTTTCAAAGACCTCTTCAATTGGATATTGTTGATCAAGACTATAAAATCCTTTATCTTCATGTTCACTCAATGTTTGGAATCTTAAATTTATATCATCAACATGATAGAGTTAATAAATCATTCAACAATAAATTCCTTTGGATGTAATATTATCTAGGTATCCAAGACTTTGAGAAGAATAATGCATTTTCACAATATCAAAATAATAGCTTCAATGATTTTAGACAATAATTAGATAACTACAAGGCAAAAAATAAGTTATGGACTCATAAAATAAAAATAAACTTAGATCTTGATAGATCTTGGGCTCATAGATCTGATACCACTAATATCATATTTATTTAGGACCTTAGTCTGATTGAAAAGAAAAAACATAGAGGTTAGGGCCGAATGGATACAACTTCTCACTAATCTTGTAAATATTCAAATACAAGGCTTTTTGCACAATATTTCTTAGTAGGCTATGCTAATGTTATTTTTATCGATCTCTACCCACTATGCTTCTTCCAAAATTATTTATAAAAAAGAAGTAAGGAATATCAGTTCTTACTGGCTAACATTGTCTATCACATCTAATTTATTTACACCTCAACAAACTCCACTAGCATAGGATTGCTCAATACAAAATAGACATAAAGTGACAAGGACTCAATAAATATATGCACACTAAGAAGATTATGGTAATAATTCATTGCGTAAATCGATAAAGGTAGATCCATGTTTTGGCCTTCTATAATTATCAAATGAGGATGAACTTATTGGGTCCCATTGATTAGACCCTTATCCTTCACAAAGGAATATTTTAACTTCTCTTTTCACATCTTCTAGAGATATTTCTCTAAATTTTCAAGTGATTTTGAAGAGCTATAATTCCCATTAGGGATTATAAATTGTGGGAATTCATACAGAGTTCCATTTTAGACTCCCATTCAAGTCTTCTTCCTATGATTACATATCAAATTATTCTTTCATTTAGATGTGGTCCTTGTAGATGAAGAATAGAAGGTCCACATCTTTGAATAAATTAAATTAAATATTTATTCTATTGTTCTTAAATTTTTATAATCCACCTCTAACTTGGGTTTTATATAATATCAACAAATTTATGGACCAATAACTCATAATATAATCCTTTTATAATCAAATAATTATGAAGACCAAAATATTCTATGTTGTAGGTTTCATAAGCTACCAGTTCTGGTGTAACATACCTAGAAATGTTTTTATAATACTCTATGATGCTACATATGAATTTTTTTCCTATAAAGGAAGTGAAAGAGCATAAAATATAACACATTTATATTTTATGATAGAAATTGTGGCCCTTGAGGTATTGGGGGATGGTTCATTAAATAGAGAGCATGGTCTCTACTTAACCAATCAGAAACAATATTATCTTTCCATAAAATATGTTGAGAAGCATAATTAAATATATCAAAGTAGACTTACCAATGAATGTATTTACTTATTCCATTCATGTGGCCATGATCCTTTTCCTTGAATGTCATAAATATTGTAAAATTAGTTTTTATTATAAAGTATTTCAAATGGATCAGTCAGAGAGCAAAATTTTTTAGACATTTCTTAACAACATAGATCTCTTTATCTAAAGAGATCCATTTCTTGACATAATCACAGAAGACACCAAATAATATTCACAAAAACATTCTTGGTTATCTTATAAAAAACATAATATTCCTCCCCAATAAGTGTCAGATGGATCAATATATAATAAAAAAATAGTAGATATTGGTACATGAAGCTTAAGAAGATTTAAACCTTGGACTTAATATTTTGGACTGCCCTATTATGTTCATTAGTCGAGACATACTTCCTATTTAATAAGGATAGTGACTTTATTACTCTCTTTGAGGACTTATATAAATCTTGCATCACTTGATTAGATAATACTAGAGATAATGCTTTGGTCAATGCAATTTTGGACCACCTTATACCATTAGCCTTTTTTCTCCCCTAGAATATGTCAGAGCAATAGTGTGGGGACACACTTTTTAGATCATGATTATTGATAGTTCATCCACCATCATTCATCATAGATAAGTGTAGGTATGATTTCTATTCCATTATATTTTTATATAGATTTTAGGTACTTCATATCTTTGTGTTCTCACAAACCTTATCTACTCATACCCCAAGGATGTGTAATGTTCATTTCCTAGATACCATAAACTAATGATTATAGTTTAGCTACCCTTGAAACCTACCACACCTCTAGAAGACATGTAAGATTAGAAAGACCATTGGAGAGAGAAAGGCATATGATTATTAGTATTTTTTTAACCCTCTATAATTGTAATTCAATTTTTTTAGATAACCCACAACCATGTCATGCATTTTGTCAAAACTCCACGATCAAGCTTCCATTCTGTTTAGACATTGATTTTTTCAACCATTTGAGATAAAAAAAGGGTAATAAATAGATATTTTTGCATTGGGATTTGATGGGTACATTATATTTGGATTCCTAACAACTTCATTACTCCTTCTAGGTCATTTCCACATGATTTCACAAACTCATTCTAATATTTTACCTTCTTGATAATCCTCATATGATCATAAAGATTTGAACATTTTCTACTACTTATTATTCATTTATTTACTCATTTTTTTAAAATTCATTAATGTCTTGATTAATCCTTAAATTATTGTTTTGGATTTTTTTATCATTACATTGTCATGTTATTCATTTTATTGATCAATTCAACAAGAAATCAACGTGTTATTACTTTAGAGGATATCACCACCTTTATGATGGAATGTATTATTTAGAACAAGATGATGAGATGATGATTATCCTATATAGTCACATCCTATAGGTAAATGCTTTGGATTAGTTTTATAATATGCCTCCAAATTATCCCTTTAGATTTTAGATTCTCTTAGAAAATTCCATCTACTTCTTCAATATCTTCAAAAAGTTTAACCTTGGTATCCAATCACTCACCTCTATGACATAATCTATAGTTGAATTTAATTTTTAATTTTTTCATCATTGGTGCTTAGTTATTTACTCTTTCAATACAAATTTTAGTGACAAACAACTCTTTAATATGTTCAATCAATCACTGAGGTGCATGGTTCACCTTGAGGTTATCAAGAGTGAACCTAATTTTTATGATGATATTGTTATTCAGTGTTTAAATATATATTTATTTGAGGTTTAGATTAGTATCTAACCTCATATAAAAATTACATGCTCTCATCATAATCAAAATTATACTTCTATTAAAAATGGTGTCGATGATTCTTCATTGAAGAAAAATGACAAAAATGATGTCTAAGAGGTCAATGCACTAAGTAATAAAAATTGTGAAAAGGTTAAGTGTGGTAAGAAGATTTAATAAAACTATGATCATTCTAAATATTATAATATTCACTAGATGAAGGGACATTTTGACAAGTAATGTGTCACTTAGAAACCTAGTAAAGTGCCTAAATTATTTACTCCTAACAATTATCCCCTTTTAGCTCCTAACTACAAGTTGTAAATATTTAATTAGCCTATTATTAACCATTTTTTTAATCAAAATTAGGATTTATTTACAACCTTAGGTAACAAAATTACTATGTAAAATTAGGAGAATAGTATAAAAATAATATCATTCACTATTTTAGAACTATTGTATTCTATAAATTTACTAAAAAGAGTAAATTATAAAGATAAAATAGTGAATTATTTGGAAATTGTAATTGGCAGGAATCTTAGTCAAAATATTCTTGTGTAGAGGAGTTGGGTGACTATAAACAGGAATAAATAATTGGATATAGGACTAATCAAAAACACCATGGTCAAGACATTATAGGGTTCATTCTCTTGTCCATTATGTAATTCCCTTGTCTACTCGTAGTTAGGAAATCAGGGTTTTTGGGTTCTCTATATCTTTGTCCACAAAAATTGTATCTAGTGTGGGATCTTGTGATCACTTGAGAAGACCACTATATTACTAAGTTTCCTTCAAAAAACTATCTCATTGACATGTGAATACCAATGAAAATTAATGGGGTAAAAATGCATTAGTGGTTGAAGTTGGGTCAGACATTTACACCTCATGTGTTGAATGTTTCCTTACCAATACTTCAAAGAAGGATAAAACTTCATGTGGTTATCACATATTATAGTGGTGTGTGAATAAATGGTGAAATATGCTAGATTATAATGCAATGTTAATGTGATTAAGTCCCTTAACCATGAATTTTGACCTATAAAATGTACTCAAACTTGAACTCTAGGCATATATGGCTATATGCAATCAGAATTGGGATTAATGGGTACTTTGATCTCAATGTGTAATTATGATTCTGGTGTTTTTTGATGTGGAAGCATCCTGTGTGCCAAATGGTTTTAAAATTATTAATATAGTCATATATGTAATACTCATTCAAATGGGGTTTATTATGGAAATAAACCAACCTTGTTATAACTATTGAACTTTCAAATTAGTTGTTATTAGGCAACAAGACATGAGAGGTGGAAATGATAATATAGCAGTGCATAATAATCCTATAGGGAACTCCTGTCCAATGGGTTATTTGATCATGATGAGTGTTATTTAGGGATTAAAAGGTATCTAATATTGATAATAATAAGTATTAGTTCATCTAGGGGTCATTTATTAGCTTAAAGGAGTCTACAAGGTGGTCAAAAGTGATCAAAAGGGGCCCTAAGATAGTCTAGAGCTAAGTGTGTAAAAGAGTGGTCATAATTGCATGATTTTAGATAAAATGTTAATTTATGTGTCTAAATTTTTTCCATATTATTATAATAATGTATCAAATATTAAATTACTAGATTAAAATGAAAAAGAGTGTGTACCTAAACTTCCCTGTGTTGAGGAGTCTTGGATGTAGGCCACCACATTGAACTATGTTCCCTATAATGAAACATATGTAATATCAATCCTTACTTTAAATAAATATCAAAAATTGAAAGACAAATTAAATATATAGTGATAAGGAGTGATTAAACTTGATTAGGTATGCAAACCATTTTGATTTTTTTGATGTAAAAAATAGTACAATAGAAGTAACTATAGTGGGTTGTATAATTGTAGTTTTTATTAACATTGTATAGATTTGATTAGAATGTGCATTCCCCAATCCTCATTGATAAGTGGGTGTGATTAAGAACTCAATGTGTACTTGAATCCATAATCACCTACCCAAATTAATGAAGTAATTTGTAATCCCTATATGAATATGAATAGATATTTATAGTGTAAAAATTGGTGAAAATAGAAAACTAACCACTACAGTTGGAACAAGGTTCAATTTTGGTTCAAAAATTATGAAATTTTTTTGAAAAATGTTTAAAATATAGTATAATATGTATCTAGTGTATATAGCATGGATAATGACATGAATTGGCATTCCATTTACAATATTGGTGTAAAAAAATAAGCAATGAGGATGCAATGTCCCCCAAATCATAGTTGGTATATATATATATATATATATATATTGAGACTAAGTAAAATAATTTTGATTTTAATAAAAATATTGTGACATAATGTAACATTGTGTGCATGATTTCACCCAAAACTAAGCAAATTTGAGACAAAACTATGTAATTCTGAGTAATTTTGGAAACTAAAACTATGAAACTATTAAGTATTATTTTGATTAAATTGAGGTTCTAATAAATTATGTAAATGATTTATTTTATTCATTTGTAAAATAGAATTGGTAAGGATACTATCTTAGTTCTCTCCTATCCAATGTGGCACTCATGTCCAACATGACTTTATATGTATTCCCTAAGCTTGAAACTGTGTCAATTATGTGATCATTGTTAAATCTTGTATGTGTATTGATTTGGGAAGTCTAGTCTGTAAGACAAACCTCTATTAATTCCCCATATTTTAAGGTTATTTATTGAGCCTTCACAATAACTTAACTCAAAATAAGAATTTATTCAATGGGTTATGATGTAAAAATGGAAATATGAGTGATATTGATAACATGGAGAAGCATGGCATCATTATGTATGTAAATTGAGCATAGAAATCATATAATATGCATGTGGAAGAAAGAATTCACATTAAGTATGTCAATATATATGTGACAATGAAACACGTAAATAAGTGATCGTCTAAATATATAATGCTAAATATAACTACTGAGGGAGGGATGCATGATATCAATCATGGAATTGGAAAGGTTTGGTGGGTACATGATGTCTGTCATGGCATCAAAAATATGAGAAATTAGGAAAAAAAGGTATCATGGCCATGATGCACACAATCGAAAAGAGCATGCACAACACACAAAATACACAATTAAATGCCTGAGAGGATAATACAAGGGACATATTCAAATGTCACTCACTTAAATATAAAGAACATATAAAATACATGTTAAAATGTCCTCACATGCATAGAATCAAATAAAGGATACTTAAATACACATATAAGGACATGTTTAAATGTATGCACACAAATATAAGACACACACAAAGGCATGTTTAAATGTTTTCACATACATACAATCAAAGACGTGGAGGCTTATAGCCACTCTAAAATGACATATTCAAATGTCCTTAAAACAAACAGAGAATGCATACAATATGTGAAGCTATAAAAATTAATATAAAAGCATGTATGATTATGTAATTTTATCAATAAGATTTAAGTTGTAACTTTATATATTAAATAACTGAGAAAAACATTGGTATATCACCATGTTATTGATTGATCAATATTGAAATATGTAATGTTATGTAAATATATTAGATGATGATGTGGGAAAAGAGGGATAAAACCTATGTGTACCATGCCCCCAATGAGATAACTGATGAGTATATATTTTTTGGAAATCATGTGTGTAGTCTAGAACTGAGTGGTGATAGTATGATATTAGTGGCACACCAATGCTGTGAGGAATACTAGAGTAACATGCTCTTATCATCCATAATTCTCTTGTCTAAATATAGGTTCTGAGTATGTAACATTAAGAGTGTCTAAAATTGATTTTGGGGTGGATATGTTGTGTAATCTACAATCACTCATGTACCTCAGTGAAGCATGTATGATACAAAACTAGATAAAAATTTTATAGAATAATGTGCACAACTAAATTGATGTATGAAAAAATACATATAAACATGCATAGGTCTTGGTTTTGGTATTTTCTAAATTATTTTACTATTTTTGTATTTTTTCATATATTTTTAGAGCATATATATACACAACACACACACACACATATATATAAACACACACACACACACACACACACACACACACACACACACACACACACACACACACACACACACACACACACACACACACACACACACACATACACACACACACACATATATATATATATATATATATATATATATATGTATGTATATGTATATATATACACACTAACCAATGATTCTAACAAGGGACTCACAATCAATAGGACATGTGTCAATAAAATGAATGGTGACATTTCATGAAAGAAAGTGGGTATGGTGCAGTGAATAAATTAATCTCAATGGAAAATTTTAATATGGGACACTCATTATGTTATAATTATCACTACCATACTGATTATTTATATCACATTGTATATGCCTTGATCATAATGAGTTGTGGGGATTTTGGGAACCCATATTGAAATACATGAATCCTATGTTAGTGCCTTATATGAAATACCTCTAATACTCTATAGCATCAATAGAGGATGTGTAGGAGTAGAAATTTTCTCTCTATAATCTATGAAAAATCTATATTGAATGGTTCTATCTATGATAGGCCTTTGTGGAAGTTTATATCTTTGCTATTAAAATATTTGATTAGGTTTTACCTTTTTTGGTGGCTCAACTAAAGGCCACTATGTGGTAACCAAATATATTTGTGATAGAGGGTACTCATAAGGGATACCTAGAACTTTATTAACCTAGTTATCATATATGTTTTTCAAACATATATGGACTATAGAAGGAACTTTCTAAATCTATTGAATCCAATGACATCCTAAAAATATATCAAAGACCTATGCACTAGGTACTATTGTGAATCAATTGGCCATATGTACTAGACCAAATTATGATGGTAATGTAATCTCACCAAGGAGCTTTGTGTGTGACCATTGAATCCTTTTATGACCATGGTGGTGGGAATTATATCTTGATATATGTATCTAATAGGATAAATAATTGTGTCAGTACACATATTCACACTTGGACCATTATCGAACATAACACTTGAATAAACTAGTGATCAATATGAGTGCAAATAAATAAAACATGTAAATATGAGTCACCTTGAACAATACAATATTATGTAAATGTGATGAGTGGATATATGGGACTATAATATGATAAGCACCTATGATACCATTCAATATATGTTGTTCTTTTGCATGGGAATGGTAGGAAACTAGTGGAGGGTGTACATTCTATGCATGGTGTAGACACCATAAATCCATACACTGTGATCTCAAGTGTTGAAGTACCCCTAAACCACTTTAGGACCCACTTAGGACCAATCTAACCCTTTGACCCCTAAACAAGCCTAACTCATAGTTAGTTTGACCAAACTAACTTAACCCAACCTTTTAGATATTTCCACCCTTCACCCTCGACTGCTAATGGTCAAGTTGACCATCGATAGTCACCCTGACTGTTGATAATCAAGGTCCACCTCCTTACACACCAACATGCAACAAACACCCACATTGATTTTCTAAAGATAACTCATCTAAATCGAGTTGTGAACCATTACATGTGTGAGTTAAAATTAGGAAGCCTAGATCACATCTTTTTGCAACTCTCTTGCCTTTCCTATAAGAAGAGAGGAGTAGAGAGGTGAAATCCATTTGTAAGTGTTATCAAGAGCTTATGCATCCATAATTCTCTTTTTTCAAGTCAATCATCATCAGCAATATAGAGAACTAGTTACTACATTAGAGAGCCAACTTACTATTGTAGCTAAGTGAAAGTGATAAGTACCATCACTCTATTAGAATCATGTTAGAATCCACCAAAAAGTCAAACACCTCAATCAATCACTTGATCAGCTTTATAAAAGATAATTATTTGATTTCCAGTATTCAATTACTTTATTTGCCTTTTGCACTCAACCCATCACCAACCCATCTCTTAGAATCTCACTTTGTGATCCTATCAACTAGCCTTTTTATCAACCCAAATCTACACATAGTAACCATCGATAGTTGTCTCCACCACTGATTGTTGTCCAACTATTGATGGTCAACTTGATGACTAATGGTCACCTTAACTGCCAATGGTCAGCCCAACCACCGATGGTCACTATGATAGTAAATTCTATCAAGTTGTTTTCACTTACCTACTCCCAACTAAATTTTATTTTCTATGTCCTTACCTATTCATAGACCCCTATTTGATTTGCAGTAGACCCCAATCATCTAGCACTAGTATTAATTAGCTTGATTTAATCATTTCTAGTCTATTTCTTAGCAAGTATCTCTTATGTTTGATTTTAATACCTTTTAATTATTGATGTAAGTACTTTATTTTCTATTTATAAACTTAACTATTTAAAACAAGTAGATTGACATCCCATAAGGAATATCTTACTTATGGGATCTAGTTATCGCTAGGCAATCCACCCAACTATCTATCTAACAAATAAATTTCCTTTAGTGATTTCTTATCTATAGGTTATCTTCCTAAGCTAAAGATGAGTTCTTAAAATATTTTGATCCAATGCATGCATAATTAAATAGGTTTTTCAACCATATTTGTACTTATTTTCTTCTTTTCCCTTTTTGAAATGATAAGTAAAAATTCATTGAAACATTATGACATGCCCAATGGACCTTGAGTCTTTACTCTGGGTTTCCTTTGTTTGCATCTGTATGTTTTTATCTCTATCTATGTTCATTAACGAAATTGAAATATCTTTTGGGTTTTAAATTAATTGTATTCATTGCTTTCTTCTAATTTTATCTCACTTTGAATTAAGTCACAATAATCTTATTGTAGCATCACTTTTATAGCACACACTAAACCAAACCGCTTTCATCAATTAAACATCAAACAAACTTGAAACAATGTCTGACTAGGAATTCATCACCTAGTGGTAACCTTACCCCTTTTCCAATGATCATACTTGGAGGTCATTACCAAGGGGAGAAGTAACTCATCTCTCTGGTTGAGTATAAACTCTATAAATCAATATATCTTGGCTAAGCACCTGACACCCTTATCACTGTAGTGTGTGAAGTAAGGGGTTAGGCCACAATACCAAGCTACGTATTGATTCCCAATACATGTTCATTTTGAGAACCTAAACAACTTAAAACCAACCATTGATTGTTTCTATATTTCCTAATCTACAAGCCAACTTATATCACACATGCTCATAACCTAAGGCATAATCCAAAAGAGAGATTAAAATTAACCATAAGATTTTAACATACTCTAGTGTGTGTTGGATTTCCTTGATCATTTTCTTACTTTATCTCTATTTGAGTTGTAATATTCTTTATGTTTTCTTCTTATCTTACTTGCATGGTTCATACTCACCAATAATGAAGGGACCTAGCAAGTCAGGACCCATCTATAGATTATCCAGTCTCCTCTACCTCTTCATCCATGGAGTATATCTTATATGTTGAGAGTTATCCTCATCATTTTGATTGTATAGTTTCCCTTAGGTAGTTTCCCAAGGTGACCTAGACTTTTCTACCTTTTTTCATAATAATTCGATAGCCTTACAGTATTTCTTTAACATAATAGCTCATCATACACCCATTTCATCACCACCTATTGATATACATAATGGCATGTCATTAGGATTTTTAGGTAGCTCTTCTTTTGTCACCATCACCACCCAATCATTAGCTACTTAGGCATCTTCCTTAGTTGACAACCTATTTGACATAAGCATATAGAACCAACCTATTCAACTTTCTAACACCAAAACATTTCTTAGTCAGACTAAAAATTCTTCCAACACAACCACCACCCAACCTTTACCTACCCATACTCTAATTACTAATAGTGTATCTACTACCCCCGTGACTACCATTCCTCTAGCTACATCCATTTTGCTTCAAAATGTAGTAGTATCGATACATTTTACCTTAATGCCTGTCATTACCAAGGTTACCACTTATCCCTTTCCTCTAACTCAACCACCCACACCCACTCAGTAAAACATGCCCTCTACCCAACCACCAATGACCACATATTCATATGTGGCTTCAACCCAACCACCTATAACCACTTAACCATATGTGGCAACTTCTCAACTTTATGAAAATTACTAGTGTGTCACTAAACCCCAACCATATTATTCACCTTATAACCCTTCAGGTGTGTAACCCCAAATATACTTAATGAAGATGCTCATGGACAAGAAGACAACCCTAGAATCATCTATCTTTCAGGCCAATAATATCCTATCCTATGACTAAATCTATAATGAGCCCATTCATCCATCCATACCTATTAGGTCATTTCTTCCTAAATGAGAACTTCCCAAGTTATCCAAGTTTTAGAGTAATGAGGACCCCCAACAGCACCTTAGGGCATTCAAGCATTCATGTTATTTGATTGCCTATGATGATGCCCTCCTCTACACTTTTCCTATGTCTTTGTTAAGACTGAAATTAGATTGGTATAATGTCTTAACCAATAATTCCATCTTCTCCTTCACCCAATTGGCTCAAACTTTCTTAGACCACTTTTTGATCAATATCTCTAATAAGGTTTATATCACTGACCTCTACTCGATTTGACAATTTGAGGATGAATCCATTGCTAATTTTGTAGCTCATTGGAGGATCTTAATTAACCAACTTTCCTTGTCTTTACCTTAACCCAAACTCATAGAGATCTTTTCTTGGGCATGTGCTAATCATATCTCCTCGATAGTATGTGTTCAAATCTTTCAAACCTTTGATGAAGCTTTTACCATGGCACATAAGTTAGAGAATAAAGCCATTGATGAAGGAAAGCTAAAATTGAAAAACAACTCCACCTATAAAACCAATGAGGCCTCTTCTTCCAAACTAAACAACTAGTCCAGTACCAATACTAGGGGCAAGGGAACTACAAATTCAGTTGTTCTTAATGCCAATCCTCCACCATCCATAAACTAACCAAATTCCTCTAGTTCCTAAAATCAAAACATGAGGAACAAAAACCATAGCAACTAAAAGTAATTTACTCCAATTGGGGAGTCTTATGCTTCAATCTTAGAGAAGTTATTGAAAGCTAATATCATTCAAATTCCTCATATCAAATGCCCTCAATAGTTTGACTCCTCTC
The DNA here is from genome assembly GCA_037957365.1 of Torreya grandis. Classification (NCBI taxonomy): domain Eukaryota; kingdom Viridiplantae; phylum Streptophyta; class Pinopsida; order Cupressales; family Taxaceae; genus Torreya; species Torreya grandis. Next base: position 177,728 of record JARHVA010007625.1, on the reverse strand, counting down.
ATGTTGCACCTAATTAGTAAAATTAGAATGATTTGTGTGCATTCCATTGGGTAATAGGATATGATTTCAATATATGTAACACTTTTAAGAGCCTTGTCTAATCCCTCATTGATAATGGGGAGCTTGCATTAGATAACCCCAATGTACCATCGAACCAAGCCCTTGATATATTTAGGTAATCTTTCCTAAACCATGATCCTACCAAGAATGAGAGTAACCAAGTCAAGTGCTCTCATGATGCCCATATGTTCAATATGATCATTGATGTACTCATTACCAAACCACCTACTACCCAATCTCTTAATCTTTCACTTCCTTTGCTTACTGAGGTAATGGAGTCACCTTTTCTTTCTTTGAAAACCCAAATTGAGGAAATACCATCTTCTTCCCCTCCACTTATTGAGGTAGTGGAGTCCTTAACCACTCTTTCAACTGATATACCAAAACAACCAACCATTGCCACCTTATCTTTTCCTTTAACTATTGAGAAACTCATCCTCCCTAAAAAATTGTCCACATAGAGGAAATCCCCATGGCTAATCCTCCCATGTAGGAGCCACCTATCTCAAACTTGCATCCTTTAATTGAGGAAGATGACAAGGTTACTATCCCCCTTTCCCATCCTATGGGTGTATCAGTTAAACCTACTACCTAGGGAACCAAACCAATCTATAAACCATTCTCTAGACTAGTTAAGAGATTGGAATTTGTTTCCAAACCTAGCTTATATCATGCTACCTTTTGGAAGAAATTAGGACTCCCATATATAACCATACCAAAACCTCTAAACCTTTCTTTAGAAAATCAACCTACGATGTCTATTGACCAATATATTACCATATCCACCCTACAAACTAAAACCTCTACCCAATCACCTAAAACCTCTACTAAACCAACCAACCCTAAACCACCTAAGTCAACTAAGACCCAAATAACCAAACCCTCTTTTATCACCCCAACCAAAATCCTTGGTAACTTTCCTACACCAATCCTTAGTCACCCATCTATAAAAGTATACCTAACCTTTTCAAGCCTACCAACCAAGCACCAAACCAAAGCAACCAAAGAGGTAAAACTACCCAAAGGCTCAAATCCCTAAACTTTACCTCCCTCAACCTTTTCCTCCATTTTGGGGCCACATCCCTCTACTTTGAGTAGGACCAATCATCTCTACCACAACCCCACCACCTCTTTTGGTTACACCTTCACATTTGCTTTCTAACACACCTCTCTTCACCACACTATCAATACCTAAGCTACCTATCTTGATATCCTCCACCTCTAGCTCATTAACATCCTTGGCTAAACCCAAGACATCAACCAAGTGCACCACCCTACCCAAAACACCTACCATCAAACTTATTTCTAAACAACCTTCTACCTCAACAACTAAAACTAAAACCACTAAGCCATTACCACCTTTAGCTAAATCCTAATCAACCATTTTCCATAGGTTATTACAAAATTCTTGTTTTGCCTTACATCCCATTAGACCCTTTGACCCCCTTACTTCAAAACCCATCTAGTACAATGGCCACCAATTGTGTTATTGTCATAAGACACCTAGACATGACATGGAGATCTATAAATCTCTCCAAACCATTATCCACTGACTTTATGATGAGGATGATCTATTAAAATCTAAACCTCTCATGAGCCCTATATTGATCCCACCAAAAACCACACCTACCTAATGCTTACCTACTCATCCACTCTGAGCTCAGAGTGAAGATGAGTCTCACCAATCTCCTACCATAACTCCTCCTATCCATACTATCAACATGGTCATAAGATCATAAAAAAATGATAAGGGGAAGTCTAAGGTGTCTATTCCATTGACATATCCATCTTCAAGATCCCAACAAACTCAAACCCATCCATCTCTAACTTCAACCAAATTCAAGGTATCTATTTTAGGTGCACCCCAATCTAACCCCTAAGAATACATTAAGAGAGTTATCCTTAAGCAACTCATCAAACATTGGTGAATATGATATTGTATTATTTGATCTCTACCTCTCTCCATCACTACCAAGTACTAATAGAGGCTTTGCAATCAATAAAGGTCCAACCCAAAGATCCCCAACCTCTAGCAGCCTTTGTTGGTGCCCTTCAAATTTCCAACCTTATTACCTTCAAGGATTCAGAAATACCTTCCATCTATCCCAAGGACCTAGATCCCCCTCTCTTTATTACTAATTACACTAATCAAACCTACATTAAATGGGTCATGATTGATGGAGGCACTAGCATTAACATCATTTCCTCCCATTCCTATAACCAACTCAGCTTGCCAAATAATGTCATGTCTGAAACCTTGACCATCATTTGATCATTCAATGATACCATAGTCACTACCTTGGGAACTATTATCCTTCATATCTATCTATGTCCCTATACACTCCCCGAACTCTTTTATGTAGTGTAAGGTGAACTATAATACAACATTTTATTAGGATGACCCTAGATCTACTCCATGGGTTACATCCCTTCCACCCTTCACCATTGCATTAATTTTGAGCATGAAGGCTAGGTCATCACCATCCAAACTGACCCAAGTCACTTCTTAACATTTAAAATTACTTATCACCCCAATGATGTCCTCATAGCCCCATCTAGCACACCCTGTATAGCTAAAAACCAACCTTCAAACATAAAAGTGAATATCACACCCCCTTCCATTGATGAGGCATCAACTAGCTCCTCTATTCCTTTAGACCAGATACTCACCATGGACCCCTTGGAATCCATATTCTATCATCTTTCACTAAGGGAATATCATTTTTTGTCCCTTGAAACTTTCCCTACTCCTCACAATTATGGGCAACTTACTAACCAATTAGGATATGACTCTAATGTCAAAACTGTTATTCACTTTGGACCTCCCTACTATCAGACACATTTTGTATATGGGGAAATCAACAAACCCTTTGGTGCTTCTACCACCTCTCTTCTACCCTGACCATTCACCATTAGTTTCTCTTACCTAGATAAACCAAGCTTCACCAAGATATACCTCCATTAGTGTGATTGGAAAGCATTTGGCCTTGGGTAATATGACTATGACCCACATGAATTGGTCATCATTAAAAAATAAAAGCCTCATGAGAAACATGGCCTCAGTTACATCCTACCCAACAAGAAATAACCCAAACCACCTACCTTTTACCATTACTAAGAAAGACACCTACTCCTCACCAACCTCCCCTCTGCCTCCATGTGAAGATGATGACATCATCCCACCTAACTTTTTTTTCATCAACATGATCAACCTTAAAACCCTAACTTATGAAAAGGAAGGGGCAATCGTAACCATCCCTTGGACCCATCTTGAGATGATAGGAGAGGACTCTCCTACCATTAACATTGTTTAGTACTAGGATGATGATTCTATTCTCACCTACCTTGGTGTAATAGATTATTCCATTCAAAAATCCCTTCCTCTTGAGACTTTGACCATGTTGAACAAATCCACCACGGATATCAACTTGGATACTCTAGACAACCCTTGTATTGTCAAACTTGTCTAGTCACTAATGTTGAGGAGCTTTGATACTTCCCCTCTTTCCTCTGAGACCACAACATAACATTCACTTGGTCTTATAGTGGCATGCCTAGAATTGACCCAACCATTATTACCCATAACATATTCACTAATTGTGATACCAAACCTATCAAACAAAAACTTCAATTCATGCACCCTCGCATAACCCTTCTTGTCAAAGAAGAGCTTAAACCTCTCCTATATGTCAATTTCATTCAACCCATCAACTATACTCAATGGTTCTCAAATTTTGTACCTATCACCAATGCCATAGGGGGACTATGCATTTGTGTGGAATTTTGTGACCTCAACCTTGCTTGCCCTAAAGATGAATTTCCTCTACCTAGCATTAACTAGCTTATTGATCTTAAAACCAGCCATGAGATGTTATCTCTCATGGATGGCTTCTTAGGTTACAATCAAATCCTAGTTACACTTGAAGATCAGCATAAAATTGCCTTTACCACCCTTTAGGGAACCTTTTGCTATCATGTCATGCCTTTTGGACAAGAACATTGGTGTAACTTACCAACATGTCATGACCTATATCTTCCATGACCTTATCCATAAGATTGTCAAGGACTATGTGGATGACCTTCTTGGAAAATCCAAACTTTGCAAAGATCACTTAGCCATTCTTAAGATCATCTTTGAATGCCTCACCACTACCATATCTGACTTAACCCTAAGAAGTGCATTTTTGGGGTCTTATTAGGAAAGCTTCTTGGTTTCATTATCACCCTTTATAGAATCAAAGTTGAACCCAATAAATTCAAATCCATCCTTGATATTCTTCCTCCAACCAACCTCAAGTAACTCCATAGTTTTCAAGGAAAGGTCCAATCCATTCATTGCTTTATCTCCTAACTTTCAGACTGATGTCAACCCTTTCACCACCTTCTCAAGAAGGATGTCTCTTTTAAGTGGAATAATGACTATCAAAAGGCCTTTGAATCACTCAAAAAGTACCTTTTATCTTAACCTATCCTTACCCCTCCTAAGGATAACTAAACTTTCTACCTATATATCTCCACCACCAACCACTCCCTAGGGGCAATGCTTACTCATTAGGATGAACAACATAGAGATAAAGTTATCTAATACATTAGTCACATGCTTGTAGAGTATGAAAATTGGTATACCCATACTGAGAAACTTTTTTTAGCTTTAGTCCTCATCACCATCAAACTTTTCCACTACCTTCTTAACCATAAAACCTATTTCATAACCAACACTGACCCACTCAAGTACATGTATTCCAAGTTGTACCAAAATCAACATATGTCTAAGTGGCTCATGCTCTTAGTATAATTTGACCTTGAGTTCCTTCAAAAAAAGTTAATTAAATGGAAAGTCATTGTCAACCAACTAGGTGAACCACATTTAGTAGATAACCAACCTCCTCCTCTTGAGTTCCCTGGCAAGTCCATCATGACCCTATCTTAGGTGGATTTCACCTATCAATTCACTATGTTCTTTGATGGATCAAAGTGTTAGTGCAGAGGGAGAGCAGGTATCATCCTTATCCACTTTGATGGTGAACCTCTCCCTTTGTTCTTCAAGCATGATTTTTAATGTACCAACAATATGGATGATTATGAAACCCTAGTCATAAGCCCTCAAACTGCCTTAGCCCTAGGAGTCAAAACAATCAACATATTTGGTGACTCCAAACTTATGGTCAATCAAATCAATGGTTATTAATAGTGTAAGAATGATGTTTTGAAATAGTAAAATTAACTAATTGACAAAATCTTAGAATCATTTGACCATTACTACATCCAATCAACCCTATAATCTACTAATAAGTTTATTGACACCATGTCTTCCCTTGCCTCTTAGATACTATTTACACCCCTAGATTTGAAGCTACATGTCATTATCCATAGAATAACGTAGCCTTTCTATGTCAAACTAGACTCTCCCACCATTTTAAATGTGTAAGAGACCTAACCTAACCTTTGATACCAGTAGACCTTCGACTACCTTAACCTTTCCAGAGTTCCACTAGTAGAATTTGGCAAATAAATGACTATGTGACTAAAAATTTTAGTCACGACAACTAAAAATGACTAAATTATACTAATTTTTTGTAACACATCTATAAATGACTAATTTTATTGTCAGGTAGAAAACACAACTAAATATTAGTCAAACAAATAAAAATTAGAAAATATGATATTGAAGTGGGTAATTAAAAAAAAATGAATTGGGAAATTATTGGTGGGAGTGGGTTGTATTACATGTAGAGTTAATAGCAAATTGGGAAATTGTTGGTAGGAGTGGGGAGTACAGTAGAGTGTATAATTTGGTACAGGTAATTTGATGTGGGAGTGGGGAGTACAATTGGTATTATTTGTGCAATGCACCTCTACAAATAAGAGGGTTTGTTAATTATTAATAGATCTAGCGCTGAATAGAGAGGGTTTGTGTGTCAATTTTATGGAATGAGACATTTTGGTTTTTATCATATAAGTATAGCATCTACTTGCATGGGTGATAAAGTTTGTTTAGAGAGGACCTAAAGACTTCTAAAAAGGTGGGCAAGAAATTTAGAGTTTACTGTAATGAATTTGAAGTTGGTGAGGCCCTTTGCAATGAAGTTGAGTTTGGGAACACCTTCTGTAATGAATTTAGAGGTAATTCAAAACCCTCATTACATTAAACACAAAATCTATAGATTTTTTATTGGCAACTATATCTAGATAGGAGACTAAAATCAATGTATTATAAGAGATGAGTTACATAAATAAAAGGGTATCTTGTCATAAGACATTGACTACCATGTAAAAAATTTGAATTCTTGAGATTATGAAAGAATTGAATGCTTTTATTAATTGTATAATCAATACAATGTAGTGACCATATCTTGAAGTTGTCTATTTGTGTTCCATGTTATCATGCATGGGTATGGTAATAATTTCTAGTTTTGTAACCAATTCACCAGCCTAATACCTAAGGATCCTTTTCACTAAGTATTCATGGCATGGTTAATGTATATACATCATAATTATTATTTTTTGGTTGGTGTAACTTATAGTGGTTACATAAGCAACTAAGTACCAGAACTACACAGGCAATTCTAATTTTAGCAGATTATTTTTTCATTAGTTTCCTTTATGTATTTTGGAGCATATGGGAATTGAACTTATAACATGCCTCCAAATTTCAATTATTTTGATCACTTTTACATTAAACCATGTGCTCATGTCCCTAGCCTAGACCTCAATGCTTGGGTAACATTGTGTGCAAGCCTAGTCTATTAATTACATGGAGTCCTAGAAGATGGTCTCATATGGCATAGTTGAAATTTATGCTATTTCATCAAATCAATGTGGTCACCAAGATATTTTAATTGATACTATATGTCCACACATGGGAGTATATCAATTTTTAAAACAAGCCATCTTATCTCATCATGTTAATAATTTATTCTAGTAAGTAATGCTTAAAGTTACAACAAAGATTTCATTAGCCTATTTGTTAGTGTTTGTGTATTCATTAACATTGACAAGATTGACATATGTTTAAATGATTTTGGTTCTTCAATATAACAATCATAAATTCCATGTTCTATTGCTAAATAATTTCTTTAATTATCATCTAGACAAGGAAGGCCCTCAATAAAACATGGATAAAAATAACATTTGTTTATTTACAGTCATCAAAGTCTTATTTTATGCACATTGTAGATGACATGTAAACTAAACATAAGTATACATGATCAATAATATTTTTAGAATTAAAACATGCTACTATAAATGAAAACAAATTGCATACAAACACCCCAAAATTGTGTATTATAATTTGACCATTATTGTTTTTATTTATAACTACAACAAGAATTTTTTATATTAGAAATATAAATGGTGAGGTGCAAGTAATAGATAGTCTACAACATATACTTTTAATCTCTACCTCTTGTACATTGGCAACAAAATGAGGGCAGATTAGTTGCTATGTTTCTTGCTAATTAGACATTGATAGATGAGAATCCTAAAAGTAAAAAATACACAAAACTGACCATAGATATTTATGTAGAGGCAAAACATATGATTCCATAGAGTGATGCCTAGCTATATTTCTTGAATTTTAATTGCTACATAGTACTTTGTATCCTGTAGAGTGCTCTAATTCTAATTTTGTAGAGTTTTATGTATCCTAAGTATGTGAAGTGCTCTAAATTCTGGGTACGTTTTGAAGAGTGCTAAAGAGAATGAGTTTACATGTATTAGATCATGAGTAAGTTGAGTTTTTTAGATTTATATTTTTTTATTTAAATAGGAAACTAAATTAATTCTGAAATGTAGAACATTACAGATGGATCAATGTTGAAGGTTTACTATGGATAAATACCATGCATATGATGAGAGAGTAGCTGATGAGAGGAGTATGGACAAATATACATGTCCATTTAATGACTATCTTGGTGAAAAGGTGAAAAAAATAATGTGATTTATCAACATATGATAAGATATAGTCATAGTTGTATAAGCCCTTAGGATTACAATTATTATGAAGATATGATAGATTTTTAAAGTGTAAGAGATGAAGAGGCAACAAACATAGATGAAGATGTAGTAATGTTAGATGAAGGGTTTGAAGTTGATATAATGTTGAATGATAGTCTAAATTATGATTAGACCAAGTTGATGGAGGATGTTTTAATGCCTATGTATGTTTATTTCAAGTTAAGTCATTTGACAACAATCCTTCAAATTATTAACTTGGAAGTGGTGCTTGGTTGGACAAATGAGAGTGTAAATCAGGTATTGGCATTATTAAGTTTGTTATTACCACCTGACTCCACATTGCCAAAAAAATAAAGTTAATGTAAAAATCAAATCACTAAGCTAGGATTAGGGTATGAAAACAGCCACACATGTGTGAATGGTTGTGTATTATTTCACTAATCTTGCAAATGAGATTGAATGTCTAAAATGTCATGAAGCAAGGTATAGACAAGGGCTGAAATTAGTTATGGTTCCTAGAAAGGTTCTTCACCACTTTTTGATTAATCCCATGATTACTCTGAATGTATAGGTATAGAGACATTACTAAACTTATGCAATGGCATGCCCAAAATAAGATCACCGATGGAAAACTATGATATGTGCTTGATTATAAGATGTGGATGGAATTTGATAATAGATGGCCTAATTTTTCTCAAGATCCTCATAATATAAGGTTGGGTTTGGATCTAGATAGGGTTAACCCATTCTCAGATCAAATTACTAAATGGTTAGCTTGGCCAATGTTTTTAATAAATTATAACTTGCCTTCATGGTTAGAAACTAAACCATTTTTATTTATGCTATCATTGATTATGCTAGGAAAGAAAAGTGTGAATTCAAATATAATCGATGCTTATCTAGATCCATTATATGATGAGCTAATGGAATTTTGGAAAGGAATTGAAGAAATTCAATCTTTAAGGGATGGTCATTCAATTGAATTCACTTTAAGAGCTTCCTTATTGTTTATGATGCATGATCTTCCTACATATGGCACATTTTTGGTCTCACTGTTCATGGATGCCTTACTTGAAAATTTAATGATTTTGTGAGACACTCACTAAATTTGCATAAGTGTATTAATTATGGACATAATTCTTACCTTAAAATGGATCATCCATATCATCAACAAAAAACATGTTTCAATGGTTAAGAAGAGAGTCATGAAGCACCATTGCTAATAATGGGTGATTACATTGTTGAGAATGGACAAAAAAGAATATCATTTATAATTGAAAATGATGGTATTATTGGTAGTAGATATGATCCATGTAATGAAAGTGGTGTAAAATGGTTGTGCATATTCTATAAGTTGTCATACTTTAAGGATATAGCCATTAGCCATATTATTGACTTTATGCATACTGAGAAAAATATAGCCTATCCTATTATAGAAACTCTTTTTGGCGCTTTTGATACTATTTAATCATTCGAAGACTTTTTACAACTAAATATTCATCAAAATCTTTGGATTAAAAAATATGATGATGAAAAATATAGAAAACCTAGTGCTCCTTATGTCTAGAAAAAGGAACAACGTGCACAATTCTTACAGTTGATGTCTCATACTCACTTTCCCACTAGATATGTAAGTAGTAGTATTATAATAATATTTGAAAAAGAGTAAAAGAGGAAAGAAAGAAAGATATAATGTGAGGATTGGATATATATTCAACCGAGGTGGGTTGCAGGCCAAAATCAATAAATTTGGAGTAAGTGTATGGCTTTTTGGTTCAATTTACGTTGTTTTATTTATTTTGATTTTTTATTTAACTAACTATATGTTGAAATTTACATTATAGTTTAGGTGGAAAATAGTAATAGAGAAGTAGGTGCAAAAGATATTGTCAATTATATGGTAGTACTAGATCTTAGTAAATTTAAGAGTATGATGAAGTGGAAATTTATTTTGTCAACAGAGATTTCACAACCATATATTAGACACCCAATAAGATCCTCTCTAAATCATGTCAACTCAAATTAAGGGTACCAACATGTAATGAGTTGCATATATGGTCTCACTGAGAAAGTTTCACAGTTGGTTGCCTCTATTAAGCCTATAATTTATGCATGGAATGAGCATAATTCCATATATTTAGATGAGGTAAGAGGCTCTATTGATCTCATTTCTTCTTGTTTATCAATTCTATATACAAATTCATCTTCATATGTAGATTTAAATCTGGTCATAGGAGACTCCAACCCAGTTTCTTTATTGTTAGAGTGATCCAGAAAATGTTCTTTTAGATAAATTTATAGCTTGCATTATTTACTTGATTATTGAATACTTTTTATATTTTTTTGCATGGTTAAACCACATACATCGAAATTTGATCAAATAAGTACAAAAATAAAAATTCCTTGATGTCAACAGAGCTACTGATATTGATAGTGATCATGATGAATTTGACAAGAATGTGCAACACAATCATAGTTGTGTTGAAGTTGAGGTAATATAATAGTTGTTGTCAGTTATTTGTACCAATGTTTTGTCATTCTTCATGATTAAAATGTTCTTTTGGAAAAAAAATAATACCTTTTGCATTCTTTAAGTTTTAATTTAATTTGTCTCAATGGTTTTTCATTCTTCTTTTGGACAAAAAATTGTAGATTTTTCATTCTTTAAGTTGTAAGTTAATCTGTCCCAATGTTTTATCATTCTTCATGCTTAAAATGTTTTTTTGAATAAAAATTTATAGATTTTGCATTCTTTACTTGAATTATTAATTTTTTCATTATGATTAAAACACATACAAGGCAATTATATGAAAGCAAAATGAAAAGAAAAAGGCCTTTTCAATAGAGCTCTCTGTAAATCTTCACAACTTCATGTTAATGTTGATAATGATTATGTTGAACTTGACAAGAATGTACATGATATTCATAGTAGTAGTGGTGTTGTACTTGAGATGAGTGATATAAAACCACATGAAATTAAGTAATATTCAAGTAAGTAATGGTTGTTTTATTATGTAAATAAGGGTAATCACTACCTATGTGATAGAAGCGGGTTAGAATAGTAGTGAAGTGTAATTAGCTAGTATACATGGATTATGAAAATAAGGGAGAACATATAACTTACATATGAAAGATTAGAACTTAGTTGTAATAAAGTGCATATATAGACTTTTACAATGCATCAGTGCATTCTATTTGGGGATGTCATGGTCCTCAATTGGGGGGACTCCATTACTAATCCATGTCTCTTTCTGGAGTACTCATACATTCTATCACTATTGTAGTCTTTCCCTCCATTTGTTTGTACCTTGTAATGGGTTATTTTTTTGATAACATATTGACACCTTCTGTATCTAACATCCATTCTGTATCAAATAGTGGGAAGTTAATTTTTATTTAATATGTCAGGTGCATGGTTTTAGGTTTCCTATCATCATTTTATAGTTTATTATAAATATTTATCGAATGTTTATTTGTGTGTTATTGAATGTTTTATATCTCAATATAATATGTATTTTTTTTTGATAGAAATGTATTGATAAACTCCAAGAAGGGGATAAAGCTGGGGTGTTGGATCCATTTGATGGTGTTATTATGGGCAGTGGGTAGATTCACTCACTATCTATTATACATGGAGTCAAATTGAAAGGAACAAGAGACGCAAATGTAAATATTTTAAAGGTCAAAATTAACATACCCCTTACTTATGAAGACAAAATAGATGGAGCTATCTAATCTAAAAAATAAATAAGGAACCTTCACATGGTGGCCACTAAAATATTTGAAGAAAATGGCATAGTTGATGTTTATCATGTACTAGTTGTTAGACAGTTTGGCCCACTGCTTTATGTAGTAGTTTGAAGGTATTATTCATGGATCTTTATCATGGTGTATTTTTAAGAGTTTGAAACTCTTAGACTTTGAAATTTTTGATTATATATATATATATATATATATATATATATATATATATATATATATATATGAACATCTTATATTTCATCAAAATTGCATTATATTTTTTATATTATAGATCACCTATTTTTTTATCATGATGTTGAATCAATCATTTAACTTATAACATGTTGTAACTTATTCATATATGTAATATTTTTATTTGATTTTATGTTTTAATTCAGGTTTAATAATATGTTTATTTGTGGCCTATGCCGATGGGTTCAAAGAAAACTCCAATAATGGAGTAGAAACCTAGGCCCTCCTTTGGGGTATCAAGTTAGCCATCTCCATTGGAATCAAAAACCTCTTAATAGAGGGAGACTCCAAACTTGTCATTGATGTAGTCAAAGATAAATATATAATAGGATAGAAGTTGGAGGACATCATTCAAGATATAAAACACCTCCTTCTGGGTTTTGAAGAGTTTGAAGTCAAACATATCTATAGAGAGGGAAATTAGGTGGTAGATGTAATGGCCAACATGGGAATAAATATTTTCCCTCTAAAGTGTTGGAGGAACATAAAAAATTTGACCACTAACATTAGATAACTCCTTTTGGAGGCCCAACCTTTCTTGACATAATGGCTCACATCAACAATTATAGATTATATTACTTCCTTATTTATTTTCTTGATAGCTCTATGTTGGAAATTGGTCATATTAAGGGCAAGAAAGGTGTTGTCATCAAAAAATTTTAAAGTGACGTATGAGCTCACTTTAAAATATGAGTATTTCCACTTCAATGAAAATCAATATCACATGAGGCAGATTCATTTCTTGATGGTGCTTACTCACACAAGAAATCCTTGTAAGCTTCCCTATTTTTACAATCATTACTTGACTATCTTATATAATCTAAAAAAATCGGATTGGGATTCAAGTGATTTTAAAGGATGGTTACCTAATGATAACCATTCCTTTGCTTCAGAACTATTTGACTCAATTCTATTTAATCCTTGTTGGTTGATTATGTTCTTAATTGAGTTTACCAGTAACTCTGAGAAGATTTCAATCATGAGAGGTGACAAGGTTAGAATGGAGCCTTTATCCTATGATGAGACCAAAGCAGATGACATGCTTTGGAGTATCTATTACAAATGAGGTATTACTTCTTTCTTGGAATGCCTCAATGCCTGTGATGAGAATCTCTCAGCTTAGTTTACCTTGAGTTGGGATGGGGATCTCAAAGTTTAGGTCAGTGGTATTCAGTTTGAAATTAGCAAAGAATCAATTGTGAAGGCCACAGGTTTGAGTTACGAGGGTATAATATTGAAGAGACTCACCAAAATCTAAAACCCATAGGGGATGAAAATATTCTTTAGAAAAGGTCTGATGAAACTACAAGGAGGTTTTTATAGGGATAGTCTGGTTAACCCGTGAGATAAGGTATGTTTTGCTATCATGAATTATTTAACCCTTAAAGGGTGTTTTAAATGTTTTTATTATTACCATTTTTCTCTTCTTAATCACTTTCAACACAAATTCCTTTTCAACTTTCCTTTCTTCCTTCTGTCATCCCTGGAGACTTCTATCAAATCTATTAAAAATGTTATTGATTACAACTTGATTGCCTCTACTATTCCACTCCACCATGGTCTTATTTTTAAGCTTTACCACTTTCACCCTGAATTGTGTCCATCTAAACCTTTAAATTCTTTTTTGATTGATGAATCTTGTGAAAGTGACTTGAAAGGCCCTATCCCCTTGAGTTTTTGATTTGGTTTTATGGGACCATGTGGTTCCCTTCCCAAGTCCAAGGACTTTGTCACCCCTTATTCAGACTCCCCCTTAAGAAATACAAATTATCCTCTCTCTTACTGGGTTCAATTTGTCCATCCCCTAAAATTACAAAATCTAGACCTCTCGATCCTTCTCAATCTCTAGTTGTAGAAGCATTATGTGAGTTGAAGACCAGTCCTGCTATTTGTAGAAATAAGAAGAGGAAAGATCTCCCTAGGGTTGTTTCATTGAATAAAAATTGGGAAAGAAAAATACTAAAAAAAATTTGAGTGAAAAGCACCGGAAATAGGCTACAGACAAAGAGCAATTAGATGCCTAGGTGCATGGGGATGCAGATATGGATGAAGAGTCTATAATTAAATCTCAAACTTTCATAGCTATAAATCTAGGTATCAAGAGATCCAACAGACTTATAAGGGGTAATTCCCCTTTGGTGAATATAATTGATTATCCCTCTACTTCAAATTTGGAGAAGGAAGTAGGTATTTTAAAAGTCAAACCTAATTCAGGCCAGTAGATTGATAAGGAAGGAACCAATCACTTTGAGGAGTTAAATAACTCCTTATATGACTCAGTTAAGGAGGGTTTTGATGACACCTATGATGATGATATCCATATCAAAAGGGAGTTGGAAGAATTAAAAAATGGTTTGTGCTCACTCCAGATCAAAATGAAAGTGTTAACAACCATCTTCTTGAAGGTTGTTCATTGAGCTAATTCTTTGTTGATGATTCTACAAGAAGCTCCAAACAAAGATAAGGATATTGAAGGTAAAATTTCCAACAAGGAATATTTTCTTAGTTTCATAAAAGATGACTAGAAAGACTTAATTAATAAGTCATGTTTCTACCATGGTTTCCTTCTAATCTATTTTTGGTTTTTTGTTTATTTGTTGTTAGTGGCCTTTGGCATGTCCTGCTGCCCCTTGGGTTTTTTGTACTTGTGCTCTGCACCCTTTTTGCAGACTTATAATATTAAAAAAATGTTTATTTCTATATTTTTATTTGCTTTTATTTTCTAATTCAAGTGTAATAATATTTTTATTTCTACATTATATAATTTATGGTATTTAATAAGTTATTCATGTCATATAAATGAAAATTTACTACTAAACTAGTAGTAAATATAATGATTATGCAATAAATAAATAATGTATCAATATACTACCAGTTTACAAAAATCAGTGAACAAAACTAATTAAATAAACTACCAAATGACAACAATTAAAAATTAAAATGACTAAATTTACTACCAATTAATGGAAATCATCCGATTAAAATGATTAAATATACTACTAATTGACGTCAAATAATAATTAAATTGACTAAATATACTATCAATTGATAGAAATTAGTGAATAAATATGACTAAATATATGACCAATTGATGGCAAAATAATGATTAAAATGACTATATATACTACCAATGGATGGAAATCAGTTAATACAAATGACTAAATATACTACCAATGGATGGAAATCAGTGAATAAAAATGACTAAATATACTACCAATTGATGACAATTAATTATTACAATGACTAAATAAATGACCAATGAATAACAATCAATGACTAAATTAACAACTAAATATACTACCAAATTGATCAATTAAAAAAAATGACTAAAAATGGTTTAGTCATAAATTTGGTCACGTTATAAATTATCGACAATAAACTACTAATGGTCACATGACCAAGATTAGTCATTTATATGCAATTTTTAGTAGTTTTTTTAATCATTTATTATTGTTTTTCTACTAGTGTTCCTTCTAATCTTTCAAGGAATGGTCAAAGAACATTTATCTAGAGTACCTCACATTATACCATACTAGGAGGTATCCTTTATAAACGTGGCTTCAATGGTATCCTCTTTTGTTTCTTACATAGTCAAGAAGCCTCTCATGCTATCAAGGAAATGCACAATGGTATCTATGGGGGACATTTTATTGGCCTCACTATAGCCAAGCGCATCCTCCACATAGGCTATTACTATCCTACCCTTAACCAAGAATGATGTGATTATGTGAAAAAGTGTGTTAAGTGTCAACAACACACCAATCTAAATCACACACCCAACCATAGCCTTCATGTTTTCATTGATTTTTGGCCCTTCTCATAATGGGGTATAGACCTTATTAGTGAAGTTAATCCCCATTCCTTATAGCAACACCAATCTATCATCACTACAACTAAATACTTTACCAAGTGGGTAGAGGTTATCCCTTTAGTCTCAACCAAAGTGGAAAAGATTGTCGACTTTATCAACCATCATATCATCTACTGCTTTAGTGTTCCTCATAAGATTATCACTGAAAATGGTAAATCTTTAATTAACAAGTAAGTCTAGGGTCTATGTGATGCATTCAACATTAAGTTAAGCTTCTCCTCGCCCTATCACCTTCAAGTGAATGGATAGGCCGACGCCTCTAAAAAAACTCTTAATAACATGCTAACTAAAATGATCAATGCATATGGTCAAGATTGGAATTTGCACATCCACTTTGCCTTATGGGCATATCGTACTAGCATTAAAATCCCTCTGGGTGCCACCCTTTTTCTCTTTTTTCTAGAATGAAGGTTGTCTTGCCTCTCTAAGTCCAAATTCCTTCTCTTCACATATCCTTTCAAGAGCTTATTTTTTAAGATGATTATCATCAACACCATTTATCCCAACTTGAGCTACTTGACGAGTGTCATTTAATATCCCTTACCTATATTTTTGTCTATCAAGAGTGCATCAAGTGTGCCTATAACAAATACCTTAAATTGTGAGAATTCAAGATCAGAGACTTCATCCTAAAGGAAAATCAGCATGTCACTAATATTTAGAAATTAAATCAGGGTAAGTTTGCTTTCAATTGGCTTGGACTATATGTCATAACCCACAAGTATGGATCAGGGGCTTATCATCATAACCCACAAGTATGGATCAGGGGCTTATCAATTATCTTATTTTGATGGTTACCTAGGACCTGAACCCCTTAATGATTCACATTTGCATCTATTTGTTTGTTAAGAAGGATCAAGTTTAACCTTTGTGTAGCTTAAGATCATTCCTTGCTATCTACCCACATTCCCTCTCCCTATTTTATGGGAAACTAATTATATATCATTGTCATAGCCTTATCTTTAATAATGGGTACCATGGCTCTACCCATGGCATGGTTTTCATATTACTTTCTACCCCTTCACAAGATGGATCCTCATGATCATTTTCACCTAAACCTCTTCACACCTAATCAACATTTTCATGCTTATAGTTTTACCTTCATAAAGGTGAGACTTTAATCCTATTTAATCATGTCTATGTCAAGTAAAAGAAAACAATAAAATTCTTATCACTAGAAATCATGGGTCATTCCTAGCATTTATAAACTGTTCCCTCAAAAGATAATTGTTGAAATTTATTTGAAATTTTTGAAACGTAAGGTGGACTGATCCCTTAAAGGATAACTATCAAAAATAATTAAGCAAGGCATATCAAAGTAGACCACTCCCTTGAAGGATGGTTGAGTAAATAATTTTTCAAAATCATAGAAATCTCTTAGAAGCTTCCCACATCGATCAACTTCCCATACACAATAACAAATCAAAAGACCCATTATCACAATCATGACAAAAGTAAACTAATCTTGAAAGCCACAATCAGCTCTCAAGTAGTATAATAAAGTGGAAACCACAATTAGTTTTCACATGTAGACTTCTTGCATTGATCAGTTGACACTTTACATGGCATAGACTTGTTTATACTGACTCTTTGGACACCTATACAAGAGGCATGCTAGTCTCACAATAAGGTTCCATTTTCACCCATCTTCCCTTTACTCACTATAAGCAAGGGATTTTTGAGCTTACTTAACATTATGTGGCCAAGACACCTTTTTAACAAACTAACAAATTCTAATGCAAATCTTTTGAAGGGCTTATGTTCACTAAGCCAATCCAATTTCAATTATATTAAGTTTTTGTCAAAGAAGATGCATTGTGCCCTCTTATTCTATCATGACTAGTTGATATTTTCATTAAGGTGATTGTCTCTTGATTATATTCTTTGTTCTCCCATATAATGTTAGTTACCTTACCTCATGTGATTTACCTTAAGCAAGATAACATCAACCATAATCATAATAGGCATACCCATGTGTGTCATAAGTAACATCATAATCATAATCATAACCATAACATTCATGAGTATTAAAATAATCAACCACATTCCACCACATGTCTAAAATATAAATAATGAAATCCCAATACTCATTAAATTTTTAGCATGTTATAAGCAATCAAGAAGCATAACCATATATTAAAACCATCTCATGCCTAGCTAAGCCTTTATCAATGTCTAGCATCCATGAACATAAGCATAATCCATAAGCAATATAGCATCACATCATAAGCATTAAAAATCAACACAAAGCATAAAGCATGAGCATGATCAAATATATCACATGATTCAAATAGCATAATGTGTAAAAATAGCAAATAGACATGTCTCTCTCTCAAAATGTATATCTTACCACATCAATTTATAGGCTAAAATCAAAATGATATTATAATATATAAATTCTATGAACTATGTCATGCCCCAGGGGTACCACTAACTCTATTATCACCATTTAATCCTAGTACTTACCTACTTGTTATACCTATTGACACCCCAAATGTCCCTATTTGTCTAGCTATAAACACCACCCACTATCCTAGTATCATCACACTGACACCACCTACCAAGCTACCTATGTACTTACCCCATTAGGTATCCTATGGAAACTATGTCAAAACTATGGACTCATAATACCATAAATCATCCATTATATCTAGGTATCATGCCATGAGGATGGTGCTTGGTGGCCATGTTTATGCTACTACTCCTCCAGTCTACCTCAATGAGTCCCTCTCTTGTGTAACCAAGGCAAGTGAAGATCATTTTTGGTCCCTATCACCTATGAGAATAAAAACCTAACCCTATACAGTACCAATATGACCCTATAAGGTGGCCACCTACCCCTATAGCAGTGTAATATATCCTTGTGTTATGGCTAAAGCCATTCTTACTTGTCTATCAGGGCCAACTAGATCCACAATCATCAACCTCACACCTCCATCATCCCCACCAATATCTCCATCAAAATCAAGGTTAGTACCATGCCATGTACCCATATAAAACCTGACATCATCTATATGTGACCTATATGGTAGTTCCTCATAGTCTATCAAAGTAGGCATAAGATGCAGCTCTGGTAATAACATCTATATGTCCTCATGCATGTACTTAGGGAATACACCCAAAATGACCTAAACTAGACTAAAATATCAACATACCTATAAAAAGTGATGAGTTCCACCTCCCCATCATGCCTCTTGAGTATCCATCTATAGCTCTAAAGGGTGAGTGTCTACCTCTCATAACTAAGCCATAGTGGAAACTAAACATAAGGTATCTAGGTGATATCTTTGATCACTAGTACACCCAATACACCCTTGAATCACTCCACATCATGTGTATCATATTTTTCACCTAATATAACAAAATCCCCTCTCTACCATATAAATTTGATTAGGAACTCAATATGTGTGTACCCTACCCACAACAACCCCACTAGCCTTAGCACCTTGATGTGCTCAGGGGCACAATAATGTCACACTAATGTCATAACTCCTATGGGCCCTAAACCTCTATATCTCCCTATATATCTATACAAATAGAATAGGTACCCAGCCAAATATAGTCTGATCTAGTAATAGTTCAACCAACACCCCTAGTATCAAGTATAGGAACCTCCTGTTACTCGAGTGAGGAAGTGTAAAACATGAAATGATAATCATGAGCATGGTCATGAGTGTCCTCTTGTTTGGATCCCTATAATATAAATCATTGTACTTAAACCCCCTACATTCCATCTGACCTAATCACTTTCATCTCTATGTAAAAGATCCACGTGATCCTCTCACTCCTTACACTCTATGTGGTAGAATGAATTGCCTCTAAGTGGAAGTTGAGTGATCCTATGTACATCCTCCAATAAGATAGTCATCTCATCAGTCAGAAATAGGAAAGTGTTCATAGTGGGATCCCATATATCGATAAGTGCTAATAACATGGAGGCATCTCAAGGCACATGTTGATAATGCCTCATTGCCCTGAACCCAACCTCCTCTATGTGGGCGCAATCAGTTGGGATCATCCCATACTGGATCTTTGTAAAGATATGTGGCACTCTATCATGCATTTGTATCTACTCCTTGGCTTTCACTAATTTAGAAACATAGCTTAGTCACCTAAATATTTTCCTACCAACACCTACCTTACCAAACCCTTCATCTTTACATAAGCAACCTATCTTTTTCCCTATCCTTACCTTCCTACCTATATGTATCCTCTAAACATCCTATCCAAGTCTACACACCTAACAAGCACCATCCAATTTGCCTTATCATTTTAAAAGAATTATAAACTCACTTTTTACCCTAATTTATTGTTGATGGTCATGGTGACCATTGATGGTCAGTCATCCATGTTCTCAAAGATGTTGACTATTGACAGTTAGACCTGACCATCGATGGTCACTGTGGGTGCTCTAAAGTTGGAATACCCAAACCCTATTCTACCCTAAAAATTATGAAAATGGAAAACCAATCAACATAATTATCTAACATAATCCCTTCCCATCTTAAATCACCTACCCCCAATCAATTTTTGATTTCACCCACCAATTTACCCAAAACCCATAAAAACCCTATTGAGGGCACAATAGTCCAAAACTAAGCATACATATCTACCCTACCATTAAACCCAATGAAATTTCACTAAAATAAATATAATCTAAAAATTTTAAGGTCACCCCCTATCTCATTTTGTGACCACCACCATGGAGTCAGTCATAGGCTTGCTCATCCTCATCTGTGCCTGCATGCTCTTTACATCTTGACTAGTCCTCTAGGTCCACTCTCTACTACAACCACAAGTCAACCTATACCTTATAAAATACCCTTAGTAATTACCCTCACCATAAAATTACAATCATTCAAGCTCTAATGTTTATGGTAACAAATGAGGTAAAAGTAATTTACTCTTACTTTTACCCACAGCCTTTCAAGATTTACACCTTGACCGTCAATGGTCAGGGGACCATCAATGGTTGCCCTTGGGGACCCTAATTATTGATGGTCAGGTGAAATCCAATTTTTTTATCTTCTCTTTATAACCCTTCCTCAAAAATAGACACCCATTTTTACCCACCCTTAAAGGATACCTTTTCCAACCCACCTAACCACCTCATCACCTCACCGTTGGTCCATTTCAACCCATCTAACATGCATTTTATGACACTTTTTGCCTGGTATTTTGACCATACCAACAACATTTCCATGTTGACCCTTTTCACCTTATGCCACCTCATGCTTACCTGACCTATTTATGTCTTTTTGGGATCACTTCCTACCTTGGATACCTATGACACTTGACCAATTTGTGTTTTCATCGGGATCACTTCCTAACTTGGATACCCACCAAAACATAGACATCACTTTAAATAATTTTAAGTGTACCCAGCCATCATGCCTAAATACATTCATGAAATCCACTTGTCCATTGTCCTTCTAGCACTAACCTTCATTGTTATCAATGATGGCAACCTAGTCTATGCATGATCTTGGCTATTACACCTTTTTCACACTTTGTGCTTTTGTTCATGATTTAGTGTACAAATTATTACCCACCTTCATGATGTCCACCTTCATCATCACCTTCACCCACTTTATCAAACTTGTACCTGATTCTATTCTACCTCATCAACTCCTAGTTTGAGGGGGAACCGCTCCTCTCACATTCAGGACAACCAAACATTCAACCAATAATCAATTTTTGTTTTTGTGACTTACTAATTCAAATACACATAAAAAAAAAGGGAAAAATATAGACACCATAAATCCTCACACTATGATCTTAGGTGTCGAAGTACCCCTAGACAACCTTAATACCCCTTTGGGACCAATCTGACCCTTTGACCCCTAACCAAGCCTAACACATAGTTAGTTTGACCAAACTAACTTAACCCAACCTTTTACCTATTTTTACGCTTCACCCTCAATTGTTGATGGTTAAGTTGACTGCCAATAGTCACCCTAACCATCGATGGTCAGGGTCCACCTCCTTAACCACCAACATACAAACACCCACCTTGATTTTCTAAAAAGAACTCATCTAAATCCAGTTATGAACCATTACATGTGTGAGTTAAAATTAAGAAGCCCAATTCACATCTTGTTGAAATTTTCTTGCCTTTCTTATAAAAAGAGAGGATCAGGGAGGTGAAATCCATCTGTCATTATTATCAAGAGCTTGTGCATCTAGAATTCTCTTTTTATAGGTCAATCATCATTAGCAATCCAATGAACCACCTACTATGCTAGAGAGCCAGCTTACCACCATAGCTACACCAAAGTGCCAAGTATCATTACTCTATCAAAATCACTTTAGACTCCACCAATGAGTCAACTACCTCAATCAATCACCTAATCAGCTTTCTACAAGATAAGTATGTGATTTCTAGCATTTAGTTACTCTTTTACCTTTCAAACTCAACCTAGCACTAACCCGTCTCCTAGAATCTCACTTTATGATCCCATCAACAAGCCTTTTTATCAACCTAGATCTACACACAGTAACCATTGATGATTTTCTTGATTGATGATAATCTATCCAACTGTCGATGGTCACCTTAACCACTAGAAATCACCTTTACTATGAATGGTCAACCTAACTACCGATGGTCACTATGGTATACAATTCTAACAATCTATTTTCAATTACCTACCCCCAACTAAATCTGATTTTCTATGTCCCTACCTATTCATAGACCCCTACCTAATTTTTTGAAGTAGACCCTAATCATCTAGCACTAGTATTAATCAATGTATCATTATTTTAATCATTTCTAGTATATTTCTTAGCAAGTATCTCTTGTGTTCAATTTTAGTACCTTTTGATTATTAATGCAAGTGATTTATTTTTTATTTATAAACTTAACTATTTAAAGCATTTGTATTGATATCTCTTAAGGAAGCTCTTGCTCCTGGGATCTAACTATCACTAGGCAATCCACCCAACTATTTATCTAACAAATAAATTTTATTTAGTGCTTTCTTATCTATAGGTCATCCTCCCAGGCCAAAGAAAATTTCTTCACTATATTATAATCTAATTCATGCACAATCAAATAGGTTTTCTAACTATAATCGTACTTATTTTCTTCTTTTCCCTTTCCAAAATAATAAGTAGAAATTCATTGAAACACATAGTGCACACTTGATGTATCTATTGTATCATTAACCATGTGATTAGGAAAAGGATCACTAAATATTTTCATTTATTTACTTTCACTTTTTCATAGTATTTTACTCTTTTTTGATGTTCCCAAATCAATGATATTGACATCTATCAAGTCCTAAATCTTGTGTCTTAAAATGATACACATGTTAGTAGTATGGTTTGGTGCCTTGTGATAGTTGTAAAAGGAATTATGGTTAAAACCTTTTGGAAGAAGATAATTCACATAAAAATATTTAAAAATAGGGAGAGATATGATGTTGCATTCCAATAGAGTTTTGAGAACCTTATATGGAACTTATGGTAGATTCATGAATTATCTCCTTGGAGGAGTGAATAAGATAATGTGTGAACTAAGATCTGAAACTACATGTATTGTAACTTTTTGATCATTATAATTATCAGTTAGATTTACCTTGTATGTGTATTTATTGAGATCTTGTTATTGACATCTTATTTGGTCTTATATTTAAGATTATTCATTACTAATATCTTGATTTCTCTTTCCTTTACTATATGGCATAACTCTGTGAGTGAGTTAAACTTCCTGAACATGATGGATTCATGCAAATATGGAAACAAAATTTTATTAAATATGTCCTGTAATTATCTATATTCCATAGGGTTTATCATTTTTGACATCATGGTATTGTATCTTAAAACATATTATGTGATAGTCTCATTAGATTTATATTTGAGTAGAGAAATCTAAGCATAGGAAACCTTCTCATTGACATAGATTGATAAATGTGATAAAAACATATCAACTAATGGGTTTAATTCTTGCATTGATTGGTGTGGTGAATCATATAATCATTATAATGTATAATACTTGATACTTCTATGGAATAACTTAGTCAATAATTGATCATTGGACACATAGTCCAAGCATACTGCATGAAATGCTCTAATATGCTGTTCAAGATCACCCTTGGGTGTATTTATGAAGTTGAGGGTCAAAAAGTGGCTAAAATTATGTTTTTTCCCAAACAACCATTTTGTGTATGCATTTACTATAATTGCATATGTGGTTCTTGAAGTTATCCTCAATGGTTATCAAGGCTAAACCACACATACACAAAATTTGCATATGTAGGTTTTACACAATTTTGAAAAACATGAAAGCTAAATCATTTGGAATTTCACACAATAGAAACTGTGAGTAAAATAAGTACAACCAAACTCTCATTTTGGAGTAGTAAGTTTAAGAAAGTAGTATTCCACATTTTTTAGACACCCACCCTTTTATTTGATAATGACACATTGAAGTAGAGGTAAGACAATATTTTTTAGTGCAATTAGACCCCTAGTTTATTCAAATTTGATGTATTTTTCTTGAAATTATTTTTATTTTTATGTTTTTTAATGTATACTTACTCACGTGTAGTGGATAATGTACCAACACTTGACCCCCAAAACCTTCATATCCCTCTTAACCCTCTAATCCCTCCTCACATGCAAAACCATCCTAACCTTCCTCCCCTATAAAACCCTCCTAGCCCTCGTATAGTTCCTCAATCCCCCCAATGTAGTAATAGGATTTATCAAGACACATAGTAGAAAATAATATTAAACTTTAGAATCTGATTAGGTCATTAAGGGATCCATGTTCAAATAACCCCCACCAAATTTCCTTGGCAAACACACTACATATATTAGTAAATCAAGCTGAGTCATTAACGAGTCAAATTGATAGGTGTTAGGAATATATAAATAGATGTAGGACATACTATTCCAATAAACTATCAAAAACTCTTGTGAGAGATAAACATATAACCAAAGCAAATAAATTTGACCTATTCATTAATGGTAAGATTGGTGCACTTCTTGATGTGACAACCAAATGGATTATAATCCATTGGTGCACTCATGATTTGCTCAAACAAAAATTTTGAGACCAATGGAGGATGGTATTTGATCACCCAACTTGTAATAATTATGAGGTCCTAATGTATTTTCTAATAAAATTGTATTTTGAGTTTGCATTGAATTAAATCTCAAATTATTTTGATTTCTTAGAGTTTCAGGGTAGGGGAAAGGGCTCTATATAGGATAGGATAGGGGCATGTTGTGAACCTAATCAACTAGCAAGAGAAAATGTTTTAAAACCCCATCCTCCTGAGACACTAACCTCTATAGTCAAGGAGAGTGTAAAAATTTATACCTTGCATGTGCTTAA
Source organism: Torreya grandis (assembly GCA_037957365.1). Classification (NCBI taxonomy): domain Eukaryota; kingdom Viridiplantae; phylum Streptophyta; class Pinopsida; order Cupressales; family Taxaceae; genus Torreya; species Torreya grandis. The sequence continues at coordinate 152,508 of JARHVA010007625.1, read as the reverse complement.
GGTAATTACTAACACCCTCATCTAGCATATGAGCTAGGTTTCTCATACTCCTCTTGGGGAGGGTGAATATGGAGAGGCTTTGTCTAGCCCTGATACTCGATGAGTTCACTTATGAAAATCATGTGTAGATATATGCAATGGACCTAATGAGGATGAGGAGGATTTCATGTAGTTCACTCATGATGGTTTTTCCATGGGCCTAGATGATCTCGATATTTATATGTTTTAAGCATCTAGATTTCATCTTGTCACCTTGCCTAACACTTCCCAGGTATGTTTAATATTTTATTTATTATTGAAAAAATTCAAACTTGTTAAATTTAAAATATTTGTATAATTGAAAAGGTAATTTGATGTATATGAACTATTTTAATGTTGTAACAATTTTATGGAGTCCAAACAAGCATGTGTGTTAGAGTGTACCTGTATTTTATACCTATATGGAGGTAATTTATAATGATTAATTAATTTTATTGTTCATTTTACATATATGTTGTGTGTGTGTGTGTGTGTGCATGCACATGTTGTAGTGACTGACAAATATATTATGTATGTTTAGTTGATGACCACATAAGACACTTTATCATCTATTAGGGAGGGAACAAATGTAGGTATTACTGCTATGATTTCATTTGCACAACTCTTCAAGGTACATGGCCCAATTATATATTACATAATTTTTAATTATAAATATGGACATGTTTTATAATTTTCCTCCATACTTGTGCAAATATATGATGCATAAAATAATTGTCTACATAGACTCCTCTGGTGATGTCTTATGGTTTTGTTGAAATGATTAGCAGGGGTGGTGTGGTATAGTTAGACAATTATATAATTCAATGATTTAGTTTATCATATAATTTTTATTTTTTATTTTTTATGTATATATAAATTTGTATGGACCTACAACTTCCATCATTAGGAACAAGTCACTGACTAGTAGTAGTGATCCATTTCACACTCCTATTTTCTAATGTTAACCTATCATCAACCCTGTTGAGTGCTAGTCTCAAATTGACCATGATTACCAACTTCAAGTAAGTTCACCTATGAAAATTTTTAATTTTATTTTAAAAATTTAACATGTTAATTTTTAATTATATCATTACAACATGTAAAATTTAAAATAATATTTACATATGAATAGTTGGAGCTATAGGCGAGTTTGTAGCCAAAGATAACTTGTAGTCAATTTATTTATAGACCTTTAGTTGTGAGAAAGGCATATATGAGAGATGATTTGACAAAAAAGGTAAAGAGAGAAATGCATTTTTATGATTAGGAGATCATGTATTATGACATTTTTTTGTATGCTTATATGGTTTTATGTATAGTTTTTGGCCATGTTATAAATGTCTATATGACATTGACCTCAAATATTATATTGTATTCACATTTTGTACATATGTATGGATTTTATGGATATAATTTATATACATATCTTGTTAAACATTTCACTTTATAAACATTATATTTCTATTAAATGTTGTTAAAATGCATAGAAAATTTACGTATAATTATGTTAACATATTTTTCAATAATTGATTTTGATTTTACATATCATTCATACTTTTTCACAAATATTTGTTTACAATATTTCATAGTATTTTATCTTGGATTGTTATTAAAATACCTATAGGTTCTGATGTAAGTAAAATTTGATCATCTACAAACCTCTACAGAACATATGCCTCTGGTACTTATGATTGTAATGTTGATCATGAACTCACCTAGCTCAATGCTTTGTCATTGCTCTTTTCCATTAGATTCATGGAATTCCCCACTATAATATCTTATTGTCAACACCAACACTCTCTTATGCTTCCTTAGGGTTATTATGTTCACCTCATTCACCTCTTAAAGTTAAACTCACTATAAAATCTTCATTCTCCATTAGTAATCAATCTTGTCTCACTTACTCAATGCACATTCTAGGCTTGTTTAGGCCTATTATAATCTAACTTATCTATATGTACTTAGAGTCACCTCCAATGGATTCCAACCTCCTACCTGTTGGGAAATAAACCGGAAGCACACAATTGATTACCAAGCCAAGCAACTCAATATGCGGAAATAAACCAGATTCACCAAGTAACTAGAATTCAGAATAACACATGATATGAGAGATAATACACAACTTGTATTAATACTTATACAGAAAAGAATACAATAAAGAAGATGCCACTTCTTCTCCACCACCTCTTCAGAGGCTCGCCACACCTCAAGTGAATAGTAATTCTTCTCCCCAAAGCTCTCCCTCTTAGGTCCCAACACACAACTCAAATACAGAGTTGGTGTTCACCTCCTGTGCTCCACGCACACCACAAGTGCTCCACGCACTCCACAAGTACTCCACATACTCCACAAGTACTCAAGGTACTTCAAGTAGATCTCCCATGAACCTACAACAACCTGCAATTCAACAGACCATACTTATGGAAGGAACTCCCTTGCCTTCCTCTTTGCTCTATCCGAGTACACACCTATACTCTAAGTAGATCCTGCCTGATACTGCTCCCTATTGTGTTGCTGTCTATATGATCCTGCACACCTGCAAATCAACCCGGTTCTGCACACCTGTGAACCTTGACCTTGCACACACATACACCTACAGATCAACGATCTTACTTACCATGTAGATCTCCTATATAGGCCATGCACCTGTGACCAAGATCCTACACACCTGAAGAATCCTGCTAACTCTCCAAAACCAGCACCCACCCTGGTACTGCTGTGGAACTAGGAGGAACACCCTTGCTCACCTCACACACAGAAGGAGCAAACTTTGCTCAACTCAAACTAGAACAACTTTTCCAATACAACCATGAGTCTATTATATAGATCTCATCCAAACAATGATTAGACATCTAATTACAATAATTAGATCCGTAGCTCTCAGTCTAAAAATAGATCTAAACATGCAAACACTTGGTTCGTTAGCTAACTGCCTGTAATAAGCTCGTAGTCAAACCACACAGGCGATCGACGTCGGTCCCTGTCCGCCTAGGGGTCGCCGACGCTGGCCGATCCATGACCGACGTCGGTTGCATCCTGTCTCCTACCTGCCGACGTCGGTTGGCCAGACCAATGCCAGTTTCTTCTGACACTCAGCAACTCATCCTGCAACCTCCTCCATGTCTGCATCAGTGAAGCTTTTAGCTCCACAAGCTAACAATCTCCCACTTGGAGATAATAGCTACACTGTACCTGTACCTGTACCCCATCTAATCTGTTTCCTGGTTTATATCCCTCTTCAAGCTCAATCCTGAAGACAACCCACCACACATCCCATGGTGTACCACCTGTCATCCAAGTACCCTGCCACATCCAAACCTACAAACACATGTAGTGAAGTCCTGACCCTGCATAGCATGAATCCCTGCTGCCGGTCCCTCTCAAGTACCTGAGAACCCACTTCCCCGAATTGGCTCCTAACTCTCTGATAGCTCCCACTGCATGGGAATACTCAGGTCTATACCAGACCTCATGTGATTTTAGACACTGTACCTGTCCAGCCCTTAGTGTGCTCCGGCTCTGCATCTTGAACCTCACCAACACCTGATTCACATCAGCTCCCACTCGAGACAAAATCAACCTGTGATCTCCATGTCTCCCATGTCAAAGAATTTTGCTGCTCCAAACTCCTCCTGACATGCCACTAAACTAATCTTACCCTTAGCTCAGCGAAACCCTGTATGTACACCCCTGTTAGCTAGCATACTATCCACATACAGCAACAGAATGATGTCATGACTCATCATCCCCCTGGTAAGGCAAACCATAGTAGTTACCTGACATTGACTGAAGCCATGCTTCGTCCTCCACCTGTTAAAACCTGTACCACTGTCCTGCAGCTCCTCAAGACCATATACCTGGTCTTTCGTCTCACGTATCCGTTCTCTCTATTCTTCAACTAAGGTATCCATTCATCTCTGTGCTTTCATACCTGCTGGCAACCCTACCAAAAACACCTGTTTGGTTCTCCTCCAAGGAATCACATCCTCATCCATGCCAAGCTCACACCTGTTTCCTGGATCCTTCCTGCTCTACAATCAACAACATGTATAAAGAAGAGGAACAACGAATTTGAGGGCCTACTTACATCTTCAGTCCTCTGTATGGGTGTTTGAGACTCCTTGATAGCGTGTTGTCCACCCAAAATATGTTACAGTGACCGACCTCGGTCACTCCACAGTCTGCATCCGACCGACGTTGGTTCCCATGCATCTGTCCCTGACTACCGACCCTGTAGACATCGGTGTCCCTACTGCCGATGTCGGTCCTCCTGACCGACATTGGTCTTACATACTGTCGACGTCGGTCCTCCTGACCAACGTCAGTCTTACCCTACCTGACATGGCCGGCTTCGGTCTGCACATGACCGACATCGGCACCTATCTCTTCGACACCGGTTCCTCCTGACCGACATCGGTACCTGTGTTTGCCTGTGAGTGATGACTTTTTACCCGTGAGCTCCTTTGAATCAAAACCCATGTCCAAACTGCTCTGCTCAGAAGTATCCAGCAACATCCAGTGGGTTCTGTCCGTCATCTCCTCCAAGTACACCAAGGCTTTCCAGTTCTTAAGCATGTCAAATATATATGTCTTCTGCTTAAGAACATGCATCTCCTTCCTACTCATGTGACCAAGCCTACGAAGCCACGTCTTTGTAACAAAAGAAGAATCAGTAATATAAACAAGTAGATAAAGAGTACCTATTTTCTTACCACCAGCTAATTCAAGTGCATCCGCTGTGAGAGTTCTTGTGCATCTCTCATCACCCAATATTTTTGAATAAATTAGCCATATCTCCAAACCTGGGACCTGCATGACCTTCATCAACACCTGTGTGTTGGCCGCCTGCAATTTCAGCTTCACTTCCCCTTTGCCAATTCTTTGGCAAGGCTTACCAGCTCCTCTACCTGGGGCTACATGGAAAGAGGCAACCGAATCTTTTATCCAAGATTCAACTTTATCCAAGAAACCTCCCAGAGCATCTTGTGCAACAACACCTGCTACATCTGCTTCTTCAGTTTCTTCATGCTGATCTGCTACCAACCAACAATATTCTTTTACCTGCTCTTTCTTTCCATAGGACCGTGAGTGACCATCTGTGCTTTTCAACTCTTCCATTCTTAGCTTACTTTGATCTATTGTTGCTCTACTCCCACTCGATCAGAAACCCCTAAGAGTGCCCTGTAACCAAACACAAAACCTGCTTCCTGCAACCTTAGCTCTGATACCACGTGTTGGGAAATAAACTGGAAGCACACAATTGATTACCAAACCAAGCAACTCAATATGCGGAAATAAACCAGATTCACCAAGTAACTAGAATTCAGAATAACACATGATACGAGAGATAATACACAACTTGTATTAATACTTATACAGAAAAGAATACAATAAAGAAGATGCCACTTCTTCTCCACCACCTCTTCAGAGGCTCGCCACACCTCAAGTGAACAGTAATTCTTCTCCCCAAAGCTCTCCCTCTCAGGTCCCAACACACAACTCAAATATAGAGTTGGTGTTCACCTCCTGTGCTCCACGCACACCACAAGTGCTCCACGCACTCCACAAGTACTCCACGTACTCCACAAGTACTCAAGGTACTTCAAGTAGATCTCCCATGAACCTGTAACAACCTACAATTCAACAGACCATACTTATGGAAGGAACTCCCTTGCCTTCCTCTTTGCTCTATCCGAGTACACACCTATACTCCAAGTAGATCCTGCATGATACTGCTCCCTATTGTGTTGCTGTCTATATGATCCTGCACACCTGCAAATCAACCCAGTTCTGCACACCTGTGAACCTTGACCTTGCACACACATACACCTGCAGATCAATGATCTTACTTACCATGTAGATCTCCTATATAGGCCATGCACCTGTGACCAAGATCCTACACACCTGAAGAATCCTGCTGACTCTCCAAAACCAGCACCACCCTGGTACTGCTGTGGAACTAGGAGGAACACCCTTGCTCACCTCACACACAGAAGGAGCAAACTTTGCTCAACTCAAACTAGAACAACTTTTCCAATACAACCATGAGTCTATTATATAGATCTCATCCAAACAATGATTAGACATCTAATTACAATAATTAGATCCGTAGCTCTCAGTCTAAAAATAGATCTAAACATGAAAACACTTGGTTCGTTAGCTAACTACCCGTAATAAGCTCGCAGTCAAACCACACAGGCGATCGACGTCGGTCCCTATCCGCCTGGGGGTCACCGACGCCGGCCGATCCATGACCGACGTCGGTTGCATCCTGTCTCCTACCTGCTGACATTGGTTGGCCAAACCAACGCCAGTTTCTTCTAACACTCAGCAACTCATCCTGCAACCTCCTCCATGTCTGCATCAGTGAAGCTTTTAGCTCCACAACCTAACACTACCCTATCCTCAAACATGCCAACCAACCTTCATTGAAGGCCCCAACTAACCTTCATTGAAGGCCCCAACTCTTCCTTTTACATGTCTTCCACTTTTACCCAAGTAGGGGTACAAGGCTTAATAGGCTTTATTAACATTCTTAAAGATTATTATTTCCCATGAGACCTTATTGATCACTCTTGACCCCACTCTCATGCTTTCATACTAATTTTAATATCCAATAAATATTCTCACAATATTAGACCTCCACTCTTCCACCTTATTCACTTACTACCCCTTGTTGGCTTCAAGGACTAAGCCTAACAACTACACTTTATTATAGACCTATCCTAATACAGTTTTAGGATTATTTGGGATTGAGTTTTGGCCATATCTCCTCTCAAATACATATCCCAACCTCTAAAATACCTTCAAAACTTGAAGTAGGGAATTCATGCATTTAGTTGTCATAATTACCATTGCATTATGTTAAATTTATATGTTATGTGTAAAGAGGGTTTGTGGGTACAAGTTGGGTGGATTAGCATAGTTGATCCAAATTTTTTATCCTTGAACTAATTTGGTTGATTAAGGGCATTACAACTTGATTTTAGTTCTAATTCTGACAACAATCACCTCCTTTTCATAATTTGAAATATCACGTTGATTAAATTAGGTGATAATCATTCTTAGGTATGAATATGATATACCCCTTGTTACAAGTAGGATTATAAGTAAATATATATTAAAAAATATAAGTGGGTTCTAGGAGGATATGGAATAGTGTCACAAGTAAAATCAACAAGTTATTTTCATTAAGATCAATTTCAAAAATGTATAGTATGATTACATTGAATGGCCTTTCAATCATGTTAAGTTGTAGGTTTTAGGGGTTGGACCTAATTTTCTTCATTTTATTTAGATGTTATTTTTTTTACTTGAACTTGTCTTTTATTTAATGGTATGTACTCTAAATTATTTGGTCTCTTCCACTCCACTAGACAAGGATGTCTTCTTATCCTAACACTTTGTGTTTGTTATGGGATTATTTGGGTGCATACTAGTGAATGTCATTTCTCAAGAGATTATTTGAGGAATTTTCCTCCCTATGGAGAGCTCTCCTCAAATATATAATGTCCATTCTATTTATGATTCCTTCCTTACATTAACTAAAAAAATAATTATCAAATAATAAATATAGTGCCTTGATAAAGTTTGTTTATCTTCAAGCTCCAATATTTATTAAAGGAAGACAAAAATACTTTACCCATATCCCTTATTGGATTCAGAAATTTGTTTGGAAATGGGTTCGACATGATACAAATATTTTCTTTCTTAGCATGACATTCTATTTTCAACTTACCTCTTCCTATTATGAGTATGTCGAAGCTAATTATTTCCCTTGAGACCTTATTTCTCACTCTTGGCCCCACTCTCATGCTTATCATACTCTTTTCAATCTCAAACAACTATTATCACAATATTAGACCTCCACTCTTCCACCTTATTCACTTACTTCCCCTTGTTGTCTTTGAGGACTAGACCTATCAGCTACACTTTATTATAGACTCATCCCACTAGGGTTTTATGCTTCTTTGGGATTAAGTTTTGGCCATATCTCCTCTCATAGACCTGCCCTTTGTACAAACCAAACACAAGTTATGGGAATTTTGGTGCAACAAGACACTAACCAAGAGGGATGATGGCCTTATCTTACTCATGAATTCAATTAAAATGTTTAAAGGAGGTAAGAAATAGTTTTATCATCCCTCTCAACATGTGTTAACTTGGTGTTATGCTACCCTTATAGAGAGTTGGTGTAGGAGATGTGTCATGTGCCCTTTGAAACTTCCCTCCCCTCCTTGATTAAGGGGTTACACACCTGAATAACTACCTCCACCACATTTCTATCTCTTCTTGACACTTCATGAGATGATGTCAAACTCCTCAAATTGATGCAATAGGTATGATATCTCATATTCTCACTTTGTCATCTTGCCAAGCTTGCCAAATGCATAGTGAAAACCTATAACTTGGCTAATTCACATTATTTAGGTAGATAAAAGGCCTAATTAGGTTTTAAACATAATTTTCATGTTGTCATAGACCTCCATGCAAGTTTTTAACCCTCTACTCCACCTGAAACTCTAAAAAAATACCCAATTTGGTCTTTCTAGGCCTCAAGAAGCCTTGAATTGGATTAGGGGGGTCAAAAATGAGTTTTAAGGACCACCTTACTCCCTTCTTGGTCTCATTGGATAGGTTTTAATGGGATCATAAATTCTTCATAAAACTCCCAAACAAAAATTATTTATAACCTATCTATTTTTTGCCCTGTAGGGGATATAGAGGTATTTTGAAATTACCCAGGATCATTTTATCTATTTATAAGGTGGGCGATCATTGAATCAAGTATGTAAAATATGATAATTGATTCTAGGACCACATTCTTGTCCTCTGATCATTCCCAGTTAGGATATGGAGTACCCATTTTTATCTCAAGTAACATTAACAACAAATGTTGTTAACATGAGATCCAAGTTGGAGATCTCTACCTCTAGGGTATCATGGAAGAAAACTAGAATTAAAACACATTAGAGGTGGATATTAATGTATAGGATCACATTATTGGCCTCTAATCACTCCTAGGTAAGTGATGGAACACCCATTCATGCCTCAAGATGACATTTCCCTACAAGGCAAAATTGATGTTTTTAAGGAAAACTTTGGATAGTCATAAAATGGAAAATGTAAGTCATATAGACAAAATGAAAGAACCATTATATGAATATATAATGCCCATACATTCACCTTGAATCCCATGAATCAAAAATAATTGATGAATTCATGGTAGATCATTTTGCGATGATTCCTACAATGCAACTTTTATGTATTTAAGAGACAGGTTATTTGCATCCAATAGACATTTCTACTTATTGGACCTTTATGATTTCATCACTTTAGATACCTTAGGATGTGAAAATTACATGCATTCCCACTACCATGGCCTTGGAATCCATGTGGACACATAATTTATCAACAATGCTAGCCTCAAGTAGTATTGACAACATGTATAGGGTGGATATTAATATATATTAATGAATTATTGGCATCTTATCACTCCTAATTAGGAGACAAAGCACCCATTCCAGCCTCAATCAACATTGACAACAACTATTGTCAACATGCAAGCTAAATTGGAGATCTCTACCTTCGAGGACTTGTGTCTAAAAACTAGAATTTCCAACTTTTTGGGGTCGAGATTAATGTATAATACCACATTATTGGCATCATAAAACATCTATTTAGGAGACAGAGCACCCATTCTATCCTCAAGATGACATTTCCCTATAAGGCAAAATTGATTTTTTTAGGAAAACTTTGGATAGGCATAAAATGGAAATTGTAACTCATATACAAAAACCAAAATAAATATCATATGAATTTGTAATTCTTATAATTTCCCCCAAATCCCATGAATCAATGAATTTGTGGTAGAATATTTTGTGATTAGTCCTATAATGCAACTTTTATGTAGTTAAGGGATGAGTTATTTACCTCCATTAGACATTTCCACTTCGTCGACCTCCAATTATGAATCCATCACTTATAAAACATTAGGATGTATAAAAAACATGTTATACCACTACCATATCCTTATAATCTATACAAATACATAATTTTTCAACAATTATGGCCTTGAGAAATAATTACAATAAAAGTTATCAACATGGAAGCCAAGTTGTATATTTCAACCTCTGGGGTCATATGGCTAAAAACTATAATATCCACCATATAATAGTTATTATTAATGTCTAGTACCACATTATTAGCCTCTAATCATGCCCTATTAGGAGACAGAGTACCCATTCTAGCCTCAAGTAGTATTGATAACAAATGTTGTCAACATACAAGCCGAATTGGATATCTCTACCTTTAGGGCCTCGTAGATAAAAAATAGCATCACCAATAATTCAAGGGTGGAAATAAATGTCTAATACCACATTATTTTCCTCTGAGCACTCTCGTTTAGGAAATGGACCGCCCATTTTAGCCTCAAGGTGTCATTTCCTTATAATACAGAATTGATATTTTAAGGTAAACTTTGGATAGGCATAAACAAAAACTATAAGTCTATCCATGAACTAAAATAATCATCCTATACATGTATAATTACTCTCTATTCAACATGAATCCCATGAATAAAAAATAATAAATGAATGTTTGGTAAAGGATTATGTGATCAGTCCTACAATGTAACTTTTATGTAGTTAAGAGATAGATTATTTACCTCTAATAGACATTTCCACTTCATGGAGCTTAAATTATGAATCTGTCACTTGTAAAACCATTTGATGTTTAAATTACATTTTTTTTTACTAAAATTTCATTATAATCCATGCATATATGTAATTTTATAATAATTTTGGCCTTGAGAAACATTGACAACAAATATTTTCAACATGCAATCCAAGTTGGATATTTCTACCTCCAAGATCTCGTGGATGAAAACTAGCATTGCCACCACATAGGGGTTTCAAATAACATCTATTATCACATTCTTCGACTTTTATCACACCTGGTTAAGATATGAAGAACTTATTTTGGCCTCAAACAATATTGGTAATAAATATTGTTAACATGCAATCCAAGTTGGAGATCTATAGCTCTGTGGCCTCATGGTTGAAAACTAACATCACCACTATGTCAAGGGTGGATAATAATGTCCAAGACCACATTTTGGCCTCTAAGCATTCATGTTTAGGATATTAATCACCCATTCTAACCTATAGTGATGTAGGAACACCAACCCTAACCTTGTACATTTGTAAATATAGTTAAAATGAGTGTTTAGGATTTCTCTTCATTATTGGATTTCAATGTATAATAAGGGATATTTGATGTTATTAGGGTAATTCAATGTATAAATCATCTTTTTCAGGTGATTTTCACTTTAAATTTCATTTTAAACTTGGAAGAGTGCAATTGTGATAGTAGAAATCATAATATTAGGTAAAGGAGTTTGCAAGGTCATGTTTATAGGTCTTAGTGAAGAGTAAAGGATCTTCAAGATCCTAATAATTAATATTATTGTATGAATTATAGGAGTGTTTTATTATTTATTATGATTTGTGTTTATAGGTGTGGTTGACTCTTACTTATGATTCTCATATAAATTTTCCATGACAAAGGAAAATGAGAATTCAAGTATAGTTTAACTCAAGAATGAATTGAATAAACATATTTTTATAATATCCACTTGTGTATAATGAAATTTTGATGCATTTAATCATGATTATTAATTTTTCATGTTGTTATAAATTATTTTCATGATAGTTTGAAAGATTCGATCAAATCTTGTCCTAAAACAAAGCTCTGAGCATAGTTTTCAATGCAAATTTTATAGTTGGAAAAGATATAGGCACAATCACTTCATGATTCTCAAAGAAGAAACTTGCAGGGAATTCACATAAAGATATAAAAATTTATTTTAGACCTTTAAGAGTAAAATTTCCCAGGATATTTTCATAAACTCAATCAAGCTTGTGTTTCTCGTATATATCAAATTGGTAGATTGCATTTTCCTTGATATCCATGCATTATAGGAAGCTAATGTCAAATAAAGAAGTGAATAAGAGGTAAAAAATACTTTTAGGTAAAATATTGGGCTTTTAAAGTGCCTTGAAACTCAATTTATGGTTTTTTTTCACTTGCTATGAGTGATAAAACCTTACCTAGGTTTTAAGTGAGATTTTGGCTTTTAAGAAGTTTTAGCACATGTGTATCACTCAAATTGGATATATATAATGTTTATAACATGTTGAAAAATATTTTAGGGTTTATATAGAGATTCAAATGTTTGGAATGATCATTCATGAAATAGATCAATATGGAAGCCATTAAGAGAATTAATTGGGATTATCTTAAAACAAACTGGACATGTTTCTGATATCAATACCCTTGGGAGTTTTCACAAACCATATGTTTGGAGAAATGGGTTTCTAAAATGGTGTAAATTTTGTTTATATGGTGTATTATATGAAATTAATCCTTAAAAGTCAGTGTTTCAAGGGATACACAGCCTAAAGTGATAACAAAGGATATTATATGAGTAGAATGATTCCATTTATTTTCAAAATGTTGTAAAAAGTTTACATTATCTTGATATGAGTAAAATGATAACTTGGTCATGTATTGGAACTGATATGACACAAATCATTTCTTTGTCAATATTGAAAGGGATAGAGGGACCCATGGCATCATCAAGCAACATTGACAATAAGTGTTATCAACTAAAAATCAAACCTACAAGAACCAAAAGCTTATATTAGATTTGAGAATATGGAATTATTTACTAAAAATTCAAACCATGTGAAGGTGTAAGCTAATTTGGCACCACTAAGGTCTACAAAAAATATGTTAGTATCTAGTTAAATTAAAATATATGTGAAACCTAAGAAATAAATAAAATTTGATAAAAGTAAATACATTTACATATGATAATTTAACATACATTGGGGGTTATATCTAAGTAACCACTAGGATTGACTCTATAGTGTCAATAATTGATTCATGGTCAAATTCATGAACTTTCCATAGAGTCATTTTCAATGGCCTACTCTAATATTTGTATAACTAAACATTTGTTGCAAGAACCAAATTTGAATAGTGGAATATCTTCATATGTACTTTTAAGTCTTCAAACAACCATAATTGATAAGTTTTCATAATATAGTGTCGAATCCAAGTTCTAGTAAGTATAACAGACCCAATGGAATATTGAATGTTTTACCCATCGATGGCTGCATAAGTTGTTTTCTATTTTTCCTCTACACACTGACACAAGTAGTAGCCTATCTCCTCCTTTTTAGCCTCATCTAAAATAACTACATAAATATGCCCTAAAACAAAAAAAAAACATGATCTAATCATATATTTACAAAATGTAGTACATGATACACATATCAAATATAATATGGTACCTGGTTTTACTAGATTAAACACATGGTCAAATTCATGTGATGATGTCAGATCTATAAGTTGTAATTCTGGTGGAACCTAATAAGTGTCAATTAGAACTATAGACCTATAACTCCATTCATCCACCCAGTCTTGTGACTTTCACTCATTCCAAATAGATTCAATGCATGCAAAACAAAAGCATGTCATGTGCCTCGTATGAACCATCCAAGAACCTGTGTTTGCTATACAAAATGAGTGTAACTCGATCAATCCCATTAATGTCATACAATATTGATAGGTTGACATTATTCATCATATATGAACCAAAAATATCTATAAATAGTGGAATTTTGTTGATCACCATGGCTTATATATTCATTAAACCATTCAACTATGTTATTTGCATTTGATAAATCAATAATTTATTCAAACTTCAAATCCTCTCTTTTAAGCACTCTTTTGACACATGATCATGCACCATCATGATCCCATTTTCCATGGTCTAATTTAGTGAAAATCTAAATATATTTTACATTATTTCTCACATGCATCCTACTCAACCAGTAAAACATCCATTCATTTTTGAATTTTAATGTGTAGTTATCTGATCATATATAATTTTGATTGAAATTAATGATCCTTTCACTCAAATTTCCATAAAACAACTAAAATCAACATTGAACATACTATGAAAAATATGTTTGATCATCGTTGATATAAAAGTGGTATTCCCTGTATATTTTTTGATTATTATCTATACTATTAGGTGAATGCATGAATGTTCTATATACAAAAAGTGAAACCTGTATTGAATTAGAGTATTGTGACTGAACCTCTCTTTGTTGTTTCAATTTGTAATTTTTTGCAAAGTAAACTATTGAAAAAATAGTAATAATTAGGAATGTGTCCTTACTTAACTTATTTTTTTCTTCTAGCCATCGAGCTTTGTGTGTGCGCCTTACATACTCAAATATAATTTCATCGATGAATTTTTCCATAAATTTGGAAATAAGTATTTTTTATATAACAAGATCACACCTCACCTTTTAGATTAATTTCCATATTTAATTTGATATACCAAATATTTATATTTACTATAACCAACCAATTCTTGTGTAATTCCATGTATACTCTCCTCATAGGTATATGCTTTTAATTTTGGCAATCCACCATAAATGTTGAAACTTCCATCTAAAGATGCATTGTTATAAAATAATTAACCATATAGCATTTCACAAAAAACTATTGGAATGAATTCTCTTGATTATTTTTGTGGGGATTCCACTCCAAAATCCTAAAAAATTCTGTTAGTATGTAAATTATAACAAATATGATGAAAAATATCAAAATGTATAGAAAATTCAATATGTTGCCTAAACCAACAAGTAGTGCATGTGTGATTGATTTTCACATAGAAGGGTTTGGCCATTTCAAAATACCTTTGAATAATAGAAATTTGTGGATATTTCTCAACAAATTTAGAGTAAAAATGTATTTTAATCATATACAAAAAATGTTTAGTGTGTGGTTCATGGTTATGAGAACCAACTATTCTTTTCACTACATCTCTAATATTAGGCGATACCCTTGTGTTATCTTTCCAAAATTATAAAATTAAATAATTTATGGCATTGTATATATCCTCATCTTTCTATGAGAGTCTACTATAGAATGCCCACATGTCATTGTTACCATCAACATCAAGTCTTATACATCTCCCAATTGTTTTCATTAGGGTTTTTCTATTTATATGCAAAGCTCAACTTGTTTTTCTAATCAATCATTCATTTTTTGTTTTAACACTTACCAAATAAGTTGTAATAACATGTCAAGAAGCATTACCATCTTTCGTTAATTGCTTCACATGTAATTGATGGTATGCATTATGAAAATTTTCAACAATTGCCTTGTTTACACCATCAATATTAGATGTTCTTAGTCATAAGGTGTTTATTACAATTCTCATCTTTTTTACTTTCATCAATGTAATAAATAATTGGCATATTTTAAATTAAAAATGAATGTGAAATTAATTTTTATAATACCTAAATAACATTAGTAGGGGCATAAAAAAATTAAGGTCTACTGGAGTGGAGTGGAAGAAACAGTCATAATTTTGAAACTAACCATGGGTAGGAAGGCCATAAGAGTGAAGAAGGAGACATGGAAGAACCAAGTCTGGATGAGAAGGGAAAATCTTGGGATCAGATAATCCCTAATAGAAGATGTGAGGATGTTTTTTTGATAGCAAAGTAGTATATATTCTCTTTCTCTCATTCTATCCCTATGCCATTTTGATGGCATTGATTGGAACCTTACTCAACTTCCATGGATCTATTGAAGAATGGGGTAAGGATCAATCTAGTTGGTATGGGGAGGCTTGCACATGTTTGAAAAATGGATGAATATTCTTTTAAGAGATGGTCTAGATTTTTTTAGTGGAAAATAATCTATACAAATGGCCATGGTTGTGTGTTTCCCAAATCTATT
The DNA here is from genome assembly GCA_037957365.1 of Torreya grandis. NCBI lineage: Eukaryota > Viridiplantae > Streptophyta > Pinopsida > Cupressales > Taxaceae > Torreya > Torreya grandis. The sequence goes on along the minus strand of JARHVA010007625.1, from coordinate 136,662 downwards.
TTATGGATGGTTATTTCCACTTTTTGGTATTTCCCATTAAGGAGATCTACTATGTTTTGACATTAGAGGACTATATCTGGTCATATTATATTTTTTTTCAATTGGAAGATGAACCACATGTTTGGGGTTCTTAAACACTGGGATCATGATGGAGGCTACTTCATGAAATTATAGAGCTTGGGTCAATACAATTATCATAACTATCCTTGTATAAGAGATGCCTTGGGGAAAGAAACTCATGTTTTTTATGTCTCTTTCCAATTCTATAACCCTTTTAAAAATATGGGTAGACATCCAAATATTGACCTGTGGCCATTGTAGGCCTATGGTTTGACCAATATTGTCAGAAATATGAATGGAAGGTTCAAGGTTTGGGGTAACAATCTCAATTTTTTTGGTAGCTCCTTTGATAAAATTTGTGCCCTGTTTGATTTAGTTTTAGATCATGCTTGAAAAAAGAATTTTACTTATGGTTGTGTGGAAAGGGAATTTAATATTTTTAAGGCCTATATCCTTATAAATAGCAAGTTTTAGATTTCTATGAATTTTTTTGGCTTCATTTTTAAACCATATTTGAGGAAGGAAGGAATTTGCTTAGCTTTTAACTTTGGTTGTTGGAATATGGAAATTGAAAAAGTCCTATGCAAGTTTTTTTTGATATAGTACTGAATTACTTAGGGTTGAACCTGATGTAAGTTTTTAGAATCATTCTTTGGAGATGGGTTTGAGGGCCAGATTCACACCCTTATTTCTAGTTTTTTCTATGTTGAGGGCATGTTCTAAAATCTTGTGGCTAGTAGGGTTCTTTTGTTTTTATTTTCTCCATGCTCTTTTTGATTTGGATCCCATAGGAAACCCAAAAAGGTTTTTTCTTTGGTTTTTTTTTTTAGATGTTGGACCTCTGATTATGTCCAGGATGGTTCCTAATCCAGTCAAAATGGTCTATTTTCCTTTTGTGACCTTGATGGTCCTTCTGATCCCTTTGAGACCTAGACCTCTAGCTTCCTCTATATAGGTTGGTTCTCAATCCACCCAAAACCAATTGCATTCCTCACCAGTCAAACACAATTATTAATGATTAATTTAAAGACTTGGGCCTCATGCTTCTTAAGTCTAGGGTGGTTTTTTGGCCACCTTAAAACTGGTAGGGTCATGTTCTAGGTCAATCCAACTTTTTCAATGATGTTTCTATTTAAGGAAGGGTCCTTGTAGACCTTGAAGATCTTTTGGAGACCTAGACCTCCTTCTATGTCTAGGATGGTTCTCAATCTAGATAAAATTGATTTTTTAGTCCCTTTGGGGACCCTGATGATATCCTGAGACCTAGTCCTCTTTTTAAGCCTAGGCTAGTTTTTGGTCCAGGCAAAATTGACAAGTTTTTGCACTAGTCAAATGTGGTATTGGATCTTCCTCTGATGTTTCTTGATATAATCAAAATCAGACGTTCCTTATTTAATTTGGATTCTCTTTATATTCATGTTCATCTATTTTTGGCCAAAAGGAGATCTAGTCCTTTTATGATTTCTTTTGGTGGGGTCTTTTTTGTAATCCTGGTTAGTAGTTTTTGACAAAGGCAAGACCCAAACTTCCTGATGTGTTTTGGGCTAGTAACCACACCAATTATCAAAGGTGGGATTATCTTAATATAAACAATTGGCATCTTTGAGTTTCTTTTAAATATTGAAAGTGTTAGCCCCAAATTATTTTAGATTTTCTTCTCATATAGTGCTCAGATATGTTTTAGGCATAGGTTTCAAAATGGATTCATCCATTTCAAATAAATACATTGGTTTTCTTATATAAATACTAGGAGGTGTTATTAATGGTATATTTTTCTGACTCAATTTTTCCATATTATTTTATTCATTAGTAGCTTCTTCATTCAATGGATTATATTATTTTCTTCATTGTAACTTTATCCATATTATTTTCATCATTAGTAATTTATCTAATGTGTGTTTCCATGTAATTCACACCACCATGCTTACTATCATCACCGTCAAAATTAAAAATATTAAAGTTTGAATGTGGACTTGCATTATAATTGGGTATACTATTAGAATTGACAATTGGACTTTCAAAATTTGGTAAAACATCATTATTTGTGACAATCAATTCATTAATTATAATATACTTACCTTCATGATTTTTTTTTCATCTGTTGCCTTTGTTTTTATCTCTCCACTTCTAATTCATTCAATGTTTTGTGCTTTGACTTATTATTCCTACTACTATGAAAGCCATCACCCATGATTACACAAATTTTTTAAACTTTTGATGGTGGGGACAATAATCCAACTATTCCAAAATAGACATGCTTGATGTGAAGTACCAAGTGGGTAAAACACTCCAATTATTCTAAAATAATTAAAACTAGTCCTATGTAATATTTAGTAAAAATGTGAGTAGACAATGATTTATGCTTTTGAGGGTGTGGATAACATTCTAATCATTTGCAATTAGACCTATAGTGTACATAACACAAAAATTTAGGGCACAATACTCTCTAAGTAAAAAATTGATTTTTGGTGTTTTTTTATTTTTATTATTAATGAAAAAAGCATGTAGGTGGTAATAACACATATGTGGTAATACCATGTACATGGTATTTAGTGTATGTAAAATACCCTAAACCATAATCCCTAAGGCCTATATACTAAACATTATACCATAATATCTAAGCCTTAGAACCTATACCAAATACCCTAAACTACCCTAAGCCCTATACCTAATATCTTAAACCTTAAACCTTAATCCCTAAATCATATGTACCCTATACCATAAAATATATAAATTAAACTATAACCCTAAATCCTAAGCCCTAGAGATCCTAAATTATAAATGGTAAACTCTTCAAGCTCTAAACTAATCATTTGAGCCCTAATGAACATCATTTAGACTAATAATTTAGTTCAAAGTGCTTAATTTGGCTCAAATCACACCATTGGTTGCCCTAATTGACAAATTCACTTAATATGTGATGCCATGGGACCTAATAAAACCCAAAAACATATTGCATGCTCATATATAGGTTCAAGTAACTCAAATTATCCTCAATTACCTTCATGATTGGACCCTATACCCTAAATTTTAAACCATAAACCATTAACTCTAAAAACTTTAAACCCTAATCCCTAGTTTACCATATACCTTATGTACCCATATGCACACCTTAAACCCTCATCTATAAACCATAAGCCATAAAAACCCTAAACCACAAATCATAAACTCCTAAAACTCTACATCAAATTATTTAGATATCAAACTAACATCCTTTATAGTAACAATTTGGTTCATAGGGCTCAATTTAGACCAAAGAACATCACTCATTACCCTAATTGACTAATTTACTCAATCTATGGTCACCTAGTGGCCAATTAACCCCAAAATCACATTATGTAGTCATAAATAGGTTCAATGAGCTTAAATTGGTCTCAATTTCATTTACGATTAGACCTTATTCACCCTAAAACATTAACTATATGCCCGAACACATGTTGTGGTCTCAAATTGGTTCAATCAACTCAAATTATCCTTAATTACCTTCATGATTGGACTCTAAACCATAAAGCTTGTCTCACATATACATGAAATTCTAATCCTTAAACCCTAAACCAAATGATTTAGCCATGCAATTAACATATTTTAAAATAAAAATTAAGATCACAAGGCTCAATTTGGCCCAGATCATATCACTCATTATCCTAATTAACTAATTTACTCAATATATGGTGATATAGAGGCCAATTGAGCTAAAAATCACATTCTTTAGTCACAATCCCTATACCGTATACCCTAAGCCCTAAGCCCTAAATTGGAAGTTTTACATAAATGGTAATTATGTGTACATAGTTCCTTACCATGGCATTTCAATAACATGTATTAAGTCTCAGGAATGGATTGGATTATTGAGCCTTAGGCATGGACCTACAACACACATAGCCAAATGTGTGTTTTCTACCAAAAATTAAAAATGCAACTTTGCCCATGCTAGACACTATCCATTTGATAGAATTTTTACTTGAAAATAGTATAATAACATCGACTACATCTCCTCTTTCTATATATATATTATTTAAGGTTGTTATTTATATTTATTAACTAAGTATGTATTTTATAGTTCTATATGTCATGATTATTCATGTTCATATTTTTTTATGTATCTTTTGATTTGTTGATCCAAACTATATATAAAAAAAACATATGGTTGCAAACCAGACCTAATTATATGCATATTAAAAATAATCTAATTTTCAATATTTTTGAGGTAGTTAGGGGTTTCACGGCCAGATATTTATTTTTAATCATGTTTCAAGCTATAATTACTTGTGAAATTAGTTAAAAAAAAATCATTAACTAATTTAAAAACAATATAGGTTTCAAACTAGATGATCTTATCTAGCTTTCTACCAAGGGGTTTAAATAAAAAGTAAATGATAATAAAAAATGGTAGGGTGCAAGGACAACTATATAGTATGATTTTTTTTAAAATGGTAACATATATTAAAATTTATGATTTTTTACCTACTTATTCTTAACCATTTCAAAAAATAATTAGAAGTTTAGAAACTAGACTCGAAATTCTACAATTCATCTTCCTATGACATCTTCAAATTATGAGTGTAGATATCTCAAATAATTAATACAAGTTAATGTTTCATGTTTTTCAGGAAAAACATGTCCACTTAAGACCAACTATCCCCCCCACCCCAATTCCATACACTTAAACCCTTACCACCACATAATGTAAATTTGGGTGCCAAAAACCCTATAGGTATAGGGTATACTGGTATATTGTGTGTCAATGGTGTGTGTAATAAAACATGAGAATCTAGTACCTGATTAGGTTTTGAAGCACCTTGCTCCAAATGTAACACCTTGGCATTTAGAGATTTTATATCTTACTTAAGGGATTGTACATCATGAAAAGAGAAATGTGTGATAACCAAATGTGGTGTCCCTAATGAAAGAGTAAGAATTGTCATGGTAATCTATTGAATCCCTTGACTGTCTCTAATTATGATAGGTGGTAAAAAAATTATATCCAATGGAATAAGAATCTAAGAAGTGTTTTAGTTTAATTTTCATTTATTTCTTAATTTTGAAAGTAAATAATGAAACTAGTAATAGGGTGTATAGAAGAATACCTGGTAAAGAGTGCACGTGAATCTAGATGTTGATGGGAACTCCTCTTTAACTAGGAAATAATAACTTACAAATAAAAAAGACACTAGAAAATGGGGGTGTTTAGAAAATAGATTATTGGACTACCTAGCATGAGCTAGATCCAAGAAGTGTATTTCTTGCTAGGAGGCCATTGATCTACTATTATAATAATTAAGTTGATATAAATGAAAATAAAGGAAAATTACATTCAATAACTAGAAAGTAAATGCATGTAAGATAAGATGAAAGTAAATTGCTCATTAAATAAAATAGATAATTATATAAAAAGTGGGTCAATACTCATTCTAATATAGTTGGGGCCAGGTTCAAAAAATCAAAAAAGTCTCTGTGAACAGATAGGAACACAAAAAATAGAGTCTGGTTTGGGTCAAGGGGGTAAAAATAACTTTATATTATTTTCTACCATAGTGACCATGGATGATTAGGTGAACTATCAACAATTGGGGATAACCATCAGTGGTTGGGTGACCATCGATAGTTGAGGTGACCATTGGTGGTTGAGCTAACCATTAGTAGTTTCCTATGAAATTCTAGAAATAATTAAAAAGGGGATTGTATATTAGGTAATTTGGGAAAATAGAGGTCTATTATGGATTATGGGAATTGAAAATAAGATATTCATGGGTCTGATAGGGAAGGGAGGTTAGAAATGAAATAGATCAAAGAAAAAAATGTAAGATACTTGTAACTTGATGGTGGAAGGCTGAAGCAATTTGGCTAGAGTGATAGTACTTCAAATTTTAAAAGTGATTCTAATAGAGCTTCGAGTCTCTGGTGATTTTGTTTCCTTACCGAAAGGATGATGGATACCTATATGCAAGAGAGCTTGGATGCAAGATTATGGATTGTGGATTCATTTCACTTCTTCCTCTTCTCCTTTTATAGGATGAAGTTGTTAATTGTGGTGGAAGAAGTTCCTGATTTCATAGGGGGATAAAGTTGCTAATTCATGATGTTTTGAAGATAGTTTTAAAATCAAGTTATAATTTAGGGAGATACTTATCTCTCACAAATCTGAAAATACTTTAAAAATTTAAAGCAGACTTAGAAACCTGACTGTCGATGGTCAGGCCAACCATCAATGATTAGGCTAACTATTAATGGTTGAGGGGCCAAATTGAAATGGGTTAAATCAATTTAAAAAATGGGTGAATTAAATGGTTCAATTAAATGTGTTAAGTTAGGGATTTGATAGGGTAAAAGCTAGTAAATGAGTCTAATTGACTAAGAGTTCCACTAGACATGAGGTTGAATGAGGGTCAAAAGGTAGTTTGATGTTGAAAGTTGTTATGTGTAGTTTTTAAGTGTCTACATTTTACCCTTTCTTGTTATGTGACTTTGATATAACAATTTATATAATAAAAATATATTGTTGGTCAAGGTCTGTTTACCCTGAGTATGGAGGAGGGGTTCCACCTTATACTAGAATTTGATGAGGTGAAAACAAAATCAAGTCAGGGTTTGATAAATGGTAACTGGGTAGTCACAAGGTTGGTGACATAAAAAGGTTGGGAATTTGAGATGTAAATACACACACAAAATGTGACATAGTGTGATAGTCAAGATCATGCAAAGACTAAAGTTTCTAACGTTGGTAAAAATAAGTTTGATTATAGAGGGACATGTGACAATGATAATTAGTCCATAATGTTGGTTATAGATAATTGAGTTAGGCATATTAATCCATATAGATAAGTTTAGTATTTTTTGTAATTATCCAAGGTAAGAAGTTCTCCCATAAAACAACACAATTGATCAGGTTGTGCATGAGGTGATGCAAATTTCAAAATTTCAACATGGTAAGGTTGGTCTATACGGTCAAAAAAGACTAAGTAGGGTCATCACAAAACATGTGAATGGTCTAGGTCAAAAATGACCAACATCAATGTAGATGTGGGGTAATTGTTGGTTGATTGGGTATGGTCTGGTGAGGGATGGCCGAGTTGACTCCATATGCACTAGGTAAGTGGATGCTGCCACATAGTTCTATGGACATATTATCCAAAAATAACTTTAGTCCAAATGTAGTTCTCCTAAAGGTTTAGACCTAGGTGGGGTACTATTGAAAGGGTTAAAACAAAAGGCAGGAACTTGACCATTGATGGTTAGGAGTGTTCCTAAGGTCAACCATCAATGGCCACCCTAACCATTGATGGTTAGGTAAAACCCTAAAAGGCTAGAATAATAAAAGTAAAAATAGAAAGTCATTTTTATCATTTGATTTATTTGGAATTTATGCTTTGGGTAGTTTGGGTAATTTGTTGTTTATGTGGTGAGCATGATGATTTGGTGGTATTAGATTAGTTGATAGTGTGTTTAAGGAGTCTGAGGTGTGACTAGATGGAGGGTGGATGAGGACATGGTCGAGTGACTAAACAAGGGCTTTGACCATGGCATTGTTCATAAAATGAGGTAGGAGCTATTTTGAAATGAATAGATAGTAGAATTTGTTGTGTTGTGGGTTCATTGTAGTTAGAATTGAATAATTTGAGTAGGGTTTTATATTAGAAATGATGCCATAGCTTTTAAGGTTTGTTTAATTAGGCATATGTTTAGATGAATTTAATAGGTGGATGGTGGTTTAGGTTTGGAATGGATGATAGGTTAGTTTAGGTAAGTTAATTGGGGGAGAGAGTGGGTTTGTAGAGGTAGATGAGGTCGAGGGTTCAAGGGTTGGGCCATCAATGATCACATGAAGTGACCATCATTGGTTAAACCTAACCATCAATGGTTGAACCTAGGGATAAAAGGATCCTAAGGGACCATTGATGGTCCAAGGAACCATTGGTGGTTGAAGGATTGTGGGAAAGGTATGGTAAAAGGTGGAAAATATTTAATTTTTGGTTGAAAATTTGTAGTTACGATGTTGATTTGGAAGTATTGAAATGTTTAATAAAATGTTTTAAAGTTAGAATGGTTAAAATGAGAATGGGTAAAATTGGGAAATGGTTAGAAAGGTGAAATTTGGGTATAACTGAGGAAAGTCAAGTGGCAAAGTGGTGGAAGTGAGTGAAAGTGTCGAAATCCATAAAGATGTTGGATAATTAGGGCAAGCATTTTGGGAGAGATGCATGGTATATGTGAGGGAGAGGTTTTGGTTGATTACTAGAAGGGATATAATAGAGGTAATGGGTGAGGTGGGAAGGTTAAGAAGAGATAAGTGTCTTTTGGTAGTGATATAGAGAATAAATCATGCATGTAAATTTTATTTTTATTTAGGCTTGTGACCAGGTTCAGATGAGGGTCTAAGTCCCTAAGATCTTTACCGAGGTTTAGGATGTGATGACCACAGAGGAGTGGAGGCACATGAAGATGGTTTTCCTAAGATCTATGATTCATTATCAACACCTATTGTAGGATGCAACCATGATCATCATGCTCATCGAGAGATGGGACCTAGTGATGAACATCTTTATGTTACCTACTAGAGAGATGACCATCTTGTTGGAGGATGTGACTAGGATCACATGACTACCCATTTGAGGGGATCCCATCTATCATATTAAGAGTGAGGAGTGGTACTACCACATGGATCTATTATATGGAGCAGATTGAGTTCATACCAAGTGGCATATAGGTGGGTTTGGGATCAAGCCATTATACTAGAGGGCCCCAAGGGATAGATTCCTATTAATGATGATGATGATGATGATGATGGTAGTGACATGTTTTTCATTTCCATATTTGAGCCATGGATGATTTCCATACCTATTAATGGGGGTATTGGTGGAGATGCTACTAGGGAAGATTGTGTTTAGATGGGCCCCTGCATTACTAGTCTAGATCTATAAGGAGCTCTAGGATTTTTGAGCACACAAATGGTATGGGATCAACACCAATTTCATGCTCCACTATTAGTCATATGAGCATATTCATGTTGTGAGACAATTGGGGCTACCATGGAAAGGTTTTACCAAGGTAGCCTTTCTAGTTGGCTTCATGCAATGGAGGTATATTGATGCTTTAATAGGGGTAGGTGGAGAAGCCAGAGACCTTGACTAGTTATGGGATGGTTTGGAGGGTTTGGTAGTAAGAGATATGATATGAAGGACATATGTGGGTTGGCCTAGTTGGTCTGAGCACTAGTACCAAACATTATCCTTATATATTTAGTGATAGATTTATGAGAGGAGAGATGAGGAGATTGAATTGATCCCCTTCGATTGAGTGCAACAATAGTTTGGATTGGTATAAAGGATCCCACTAGATTTTCCTTGATATATGAGGGAGGATACCAAGTTCTTACTCTTGGAGCTATATCCACAAGACATCATTTTAGACTAGGAGGAGTTACCAATGAGAACTCCCATAGATAATGTTGGTGTTACAGATGGATATGCAGCTTGGTACCAGGCTAGATATGTAGAGGATAACTTTGGATGGGGTGATAGGGGGAAATAACCTATGGATGTGGACCCTATAAGGGCACTGACCTAGGATGGTTAGGTGATAGTGGAACTAATATTAGCACAAGCCTAGACTATTGGGTTTCAGGGATAGGTGGCCACTTTACAGGCACAATTGTCACCTTACAGGGGTAGGTTGCTACAGTGACTGGTGAACAGGATCAGGTGAGGATCTCTCTTGGATTAGTGACTCAAGAGAGAGATTCATTAAGGTGGAGAGTAGAGTGGTCATAGAAGTAAGAGGAATATATGACACAATTTTGAGAACATGGTACCTAACCATCATTAAGGAGCTAAGATATTACAATGCAATAGTACTAGCATAGTTTCCACTAGATATACGATATGAAGAGTATAGATATAGCCTAGCAAGGGGTCCTTCAATATATACTCTAGGATAGTGGGCCTAAATAGTGGGATAGGTAGGGATATCAGGAGGGCTATCACCAAATGGTAGTGTAGGTGCTAATGCAGGTGTAGATAGGGTCAGTGGTAGTGGTGTATGAGGGGCTTGATAAATGAGATTATGTATATGATTTTTATTTTGATACCAACATGCATATTGATGATGCGAGATGTATACGAATGAGAGATACTTATACATTATTTCATGTATTTCCTTATTGATGTATATGATGATCATGTTGATTATGCTAATTATATCATTGACATTTGATTATATGTTGATGACATGTTGACATATGACATGATGATTATTTTCTAATGTTTATGATGTTTAGTTGATTATGTATTGATGTATTATGATCATGATATAATGATGTTTATAGATTATGGATAACATATATGATGTTTTATGCGTAGGTTTATTATTGAATCATTAGTTTAGGTATATGATGATGGATATGATGGATGATGATGACTATTTGTTTATATGATGATGTGGTTGACAACATGTTTTTGATCAAGATGTTGGTTGTTATTGAGTTGAGTTTGCACATGATCATGAATATTTGATAGATAGGTTTTGATGATGTTGTTTATGACATGATTATGATAATGTGGTTTATAGATAGGATGAGGATGTAATATTCATATATAGGATGATATTTTGGAATTATTGTGGGATAATGTTTGATGAGGATAATACATTATTATGATATTATAATGGTATGTTGTGATTATTTAAGAATTATGGTTTTTGATGTTTTTTTTATGGGTAAGATATGGTTTATATTGGTTATGTTCATGTTTCATAATGTTATGATTTCGTTGATGAGAATAATGTTTGCATGTTTGGATAGGATATGTGGTATGAGTAAATAATGAAAGAACATAAAGTAGGAATAGGTAATAAACTAAAAGTGAGAAAGAGATAAGAGTTACGAGACATACATCTATATGAACTAATGGAGGGCAAAAAAAAGGCATGATGTTTTGAGTTGGCAAGGACCTAACAATAAGAAACATAGTTGAATTAGTTAACATAAACCTATCGAATGCTTCGCATGAGCATGCTTTGATTTAGAAAGGGGGTATCCTGATCACTTTGTGTTAAGTAAGCTCATATTCCCTTGATTTTAGAGAGGGATTGAAGGGAAGGGAGGTGATAGGTAAATGGTTGAATGCTAAATGGGTGAAAAGGTAACCATATGTGGGTTAGCTTGCCCATTCTATAGGTGACCAAAGAACCATAACAAATAATTTCATATCGTAATGTGATATGTAGATTGATAAATGTGAGAAGTCTACCAATTACATATATAGGAGCTAATTATGACATACTATGATAATGGATAGATTGATCAATGTGGGAAGTATACAAATGGAAACTATAATAGCTGATTGTGACTTAATTACCTTGATTTTGATGTAGGGTTGTTTTTTGATGTTGTTATTTTGATAAGTTATTAAAGTTGATCAATGTGGGAATCTTCAAATGATTATTTCTTAGCCATACTTCAAGGGAGTGGTCTAAAATTAGATTTTTATAGCTATCCTTCAAGGGAGCAGTCTATTTTTAAACAAATTTTGGGTGTTGGGTAGATCTCCTTCAAGGTAGCAGTACGTAATACTATAGATATGGACCCAAGTGACATGTTGGTATCCTAAGTTTTCAATTTTGAATTCTAGGTTAGACATGGACAAGTATATTTTAAGGTTAGATTTGTACCTTTATGGAGGCAAGACTTTTAGCACAAAAGGCCGATGATGAGGGGAAGTGGTTTGAGAGACAACTAATAATGGGATTCCATCTGATGAGAGATGAAAAGTATCCATGAGAACCATGCCATGGGTAGAGTCATGGTACCCATGCTTAGGATTAGGCTATAACTATGATGGATAATAACATTGTTTTAAGTTGTAATCATTTGTCCCCAAGTGGATTAGGGATAGGTAGGTGAAAGGAGGTGAAAATCTCGTAAGCCAAGGGATGAGCTTAAGTTAGACACAAAGGTGAGTTTGATCCTTGTTTCAATAATAGAAAAGATGAAAATACAAAGTATTGAGAGGCTTAGTTTCTAGTTTGCTTTCGAGAGAGGATAAATAATAAGCTCAAGATCCATACTTATGGGTTATGATATAGGGTCCAAGCTAATTAAAAGGAAAAGTTGACTTTTTTTCTTTTCTCCATATTAGTTACATGTTGATTTTCCTTAAGGATGAGGTATCCAATGTTGAACTCTCAATATTTTAGGTGTTTTTGTATTCATGCTTGATTTGTTCCTGATAGACACGAAGATGATTAAGGGTTATGAGGTGATGTTCATCAAGAAGTTTAATACATGTGAGATGTTCTTGATGATAATCACTCTCAAAAAAGATTTCATGCAATGATATTTGAAGATAGGGAATTTTTACTTCAATAGGCAGGATTGTCTTTGTACTAAAGATGAGAGAGAAAAGGTAACACCCATAGAAGTTTGAATGCTAGTACAATAGGCCTATAAAGCAAAAGGAGTGTACAAGTGCCAATCTCAACCTAAATCACATACTACTTTGGTGAACATTTTGATGAGAATTTTGTTAGAGGCTTCTGCCTATCCATTAGTTTATGGGTGATAAGGTGAGGAAAAGATTAACTTGATTCCAAAAGCATCATAGAGACCTTGGACCTTCCAGTATTTAAAATATTTTCCATTATCAGTGATGATCTTATAGGGAACACTGAAGAGACATATGATATGGTGATTGATGAACTCAATAATATTTTTGACTTAGGTTAAGATAAGAGTGACTACCTCCACCTACTTGGTGAAATATTTAATATAATTAATGATATATTTATGTCTTATGAAGAATGGGGATTGATTTCCCCATTAAGGTCAAGACCCCATTACGATAAAAGCCAATAATATTTAAATACTTAAATGCCATGGGGAGGTGCATGATATAAGTTAGAATATTGTTAACATTTGACACATTGCTTTACAGAATCATAAAAATATTGATTTAGGGTGGACCAATAGTAGCCAAGGTGAAGGATATGCTTAATGATGGTTAGGCCACTAAAGTGTTCCCCATAGATTCTATCATGTGTTTCTTTAATAGCATGAGATGTTTCATGGCTACATAGACAATGGATAAGGATGTCTTTGAATCCATGTTTGTAAAGGATTCCCCCTAATATTGTGTAATGAGAGGTACCCTAAACATATTTGGGCATTCTTCAAAAGGTTGGGAGGAATAATGCCAAGGTTAAGGTAGTCAAAATTTTGGTCATACCAGATGTCAAAAGGAAATGTTTCCACACTACAAATGGTAGGAAGGTTAGAACTAATATATGAGCATGTCATAAACTAATGAATGATGATAAATAGTTTGGATTCAATAGGTTGAGATGGGATTTGGGAAGCGAGGGAAGTCATTGTGTCTACAAATTTATTGGTAGATCAAGGAACTAAATAGATAGTATAATGATTGAATGATGATAAGAGTACATCCATGAGTTGTTTATACTTTACAAGGACATCATTTTTATATTTATAAGATATATTGACCTAGTTGATGACTAGTTGGGAGTCACCAAAGATACTAATTATTTTGACTCTCAAGGCTAGGGTGGTTTGGAGGCCCATGGCTAGGGCTTCATATTTGGCTATCTTTTTGGTGCATTTGAAGTCAAGTTTAAAATAAAGGGGAAGAGGTTCACACTTAAGGGGAATGAGAATCACTCCAATACCCCCACCATGTTGGCATTTAGAGCCATCGAAGAACATGGTCATTTGGTAGGTGGGTTCTTCCTTTGAAAGAGTTGTGATAGACTCATCTAGAAAGGCAAGATGAAGGGGTTGATTGTTTGGTAGAGGAGCTTCAGTCAATTGGTTAATGATCACTTGTCCTTTAATGGACTTTTTTGGAAGGAACTCAAGATCAAACTTAGGTAGGATCATGATCCACTTAGCCATACACTTGTTTTGGTATGGCTTAGAGTGCATATATTTGAGGGGGTCAGTGTTAGTGATGACATAGGTTTTTTGATTAAGAAGATAGTGATGGAGTTTAGAGGCCACAAAAACTAAGGCAAGGAAAAGTTTTTTGGGGTGGGTATATTGAGTCTCATATTCAATAAAGGTGTGGCTAATGTAATAGATAGCTTGTTCTTTATTATATTTATCATGATGAGCAAGCATTGCCCCTAGAGAATGGTATGTGGTGGATATATAGAGGTAAAAAGGATGGTCTTCCTTAGGACATATGAGGATAGGTGGAGAGAGAAGATAATCCTTGATTGAATTGGAAGCTTGTTGACATTCCTTGGTCCACTTAAAAGAAGTGTCTTTCTTTAGTAAGTAGTGGAAGGGTTGACATTTATCTAATAACTAGGAGATGAAGCAATAGATGGATTGAAGTTTTCCCTACAATTTGTGGAGTTGCATAAGGTTGGTAGGAGGAGGCTTCTCCAAGATTTCTTTAACTTTAGAAGGATCTATTTCAATTACATAGAGAGAGATGATGAAACCAAGAAGCTTTCCTAATAAGACTCCAAAAATATATTTATTGGGATCGAGCCTAACATTATAATGGATTAGTCAATCAAAGATGATGGCTAGAATAACTAGGTGATCCTTGTGATGTTTGGATTTCTCAAGGAGATCATCCACATAGTCCTCTATGATTTTATGGATGAGCTCATGAAAGAAAAAATGGCATGGCCCAATGATAGGTTGCTCTAACATTCTTTAGTTCAAAGGGCATGACCCTGTAGTAGAAGGTTCCCCATGGGGTAATAAAGGAAGTTTTGTGCTGATATTTAAGGGTAATCAAGATCTAATTATATCCCAAGAAACCATCCATGAGAGATAACATTTCATGGTTGGTTGTAAGATCAACAATTTGGTCGATGTTTGGTAAATAAAAGTCATCTTTTTGGCATGCAAGGTTGAGGTCATGAATTTTGATGTAGAGGTTATGGCTTCCTATGGGCTTAATGATGAGAAAAATGTTAGAAACCCATTATGGATTAGTCAATGGGCTAAATGAAGTCAATAGATAAGAGATGTTGAAGTTCTTCTTTGACAAAGAGGGATATGTGAGGATGCATTCTATGAAGTTTTTTCCAAACCATATTAACCTCAGGACAAGTAATAATATTATAAAGGGAAATAGAAGGGTCAATTTTAGGAATATCGTGATAAGACTAAGCATATTCGATGCTATGGCCTTAAAAGAATGAAGGGTAATATTGTTGCTTCATAGAATTTAAAGATTTGTTAATTTTGGTGATATGGGGGTTATCCTGAGTACCCAATTTAACATCAATAGTGGATTCATTTAGCATAGTTCTATTCTCAAGAGGGAGATATTTATGAATTATAGAATCCTCTATACTAAGGTAGGTGAGAATGGAATCATCATCTTGACATTGGATGGTGTTGATGGCAGGAGAATTATGTTCAATCATTTCATGATACATGAGAGGAAGGGTTTTAGTTCAGCCATCCTTTTGATAGGTCAGGGGGCCTAAACTAACTGTATTGATAAAAAAAGAAGTTATATGGGATGATACAGATTCCTCAAATTTGGAGGGAGATGTGGTTGGTGAGGATGGAAGTTCTTCATTGATGGTGGCAATGGGCTTTGGTGAGGTGGGTTCTTTCGGTGGTACAAATCCAAAGCCAAAGAACTCACGAGGTTTTTGAGTTTTGATTATGGGTAACTCATGAGGCCCCTATTCATAAAGACCAAGGCCAAACCCCTTCCAAGCACATTTGTAAAGGTAAGATTTGGCAAAGGCTGGTTTGTTGAGATAAGATAAGTTAGAGGTGAATGGTCAGATATGAGTAGTAGTAGTGGGAGAAAGAAGTGGATAGTTGAGTCCCCCATAAATGAAATTTGTTTGATTATTGGGGAGCCCAAAAGGGATGATGGTTCTCATGTTAGGATCATAGGAAGGGTCATGCTTGAATTTCCCATAGTTTGGGGAGTAAGGAAAGGATACAAGGATAAAATGAAATATTCCCCCAGGGAGAGACATTGAAATGTGGATTCTAAGGGGTCTTCTATTGGAATCTGAGAAGAAGGGATAGATGAGCTAGTTGAGGCTTCATCACTGGTATGGGCAAGAATGTTGTGGGATTTGGTTGGTGATGAGGTAGTGTTGTTAATGGTTGATTGTGAGGTGGATGAAGGAGGAATAAGAACATTGTTAGGCTGGTATGTCATATTTAAAGAGGCAAAAGGAATAGGGTTAGCTTTGATGGTAATAACTTGACCTTCATGTTCAAATTTGACACACCAATGTAAGGTACGAGGGACACAACTCATAGCACAAATCCAAGGGTACTTGAGTAACACATTGTATTGGAACTCACCCTCTATAATGTAAAATAGTTTGAGAATGATACAAGGTCCTAATTAGATATGGATGATAATGATCCATAAAGTAATTGCCATGGTATTATTAATGGAGTGAAAGACCACTTTACTTTCTAACATGATGTTTTTTGGTAGCTAAAGTTGGTCATATGCATGGGAGGAGATAATGTTGATGCTAGCTCCTCCATAAATCATCACCCTTTTGATGCGGGTTTGATTGATATATGTGGTAATAGAGAGGGGAGGATCATAATCCTAAAAATGACTAGAAGGTATTTCAGAATGTTGAAAGGTGATGAGGGTAGAAAGTTGGAGGGCTCCAAAAAAGGGTGTGAGAGGTTGAGGATCATCTAGTTGAACCTCTATAGATTATAGATCCTTGATCAATGCCTAATGATGGTAGGGCGAGGTGTTGACTAGTTCATAAAGGCTCATTTTCATTGATGTCTAGTGAAGTTATTTCAACATGATACGCTAGATGAATTCAAATGGGTTGGAGGGAGAGGGTCCCAAAATGGATACTTTGGGTCTTGGTGGTTGTGAAGGTAAGGGTGGAGATGTTTGAGTTTGGTTGGTGTATTGAGGGGTTGAAGGGTATGTCCATGGGATAGATGATTTGGCTTTTCCCTTATCTTTTTGTTAGACTTGGGATTGAGTAACCACATGAATAGTGTAGATAAGGGGGTTTGTTAGGTTTGGTGGTTACTTCAATTCCTCCTTATCCTTCGATAGGATTGGGAGAGTATGTAAAGGTTGGGTAGGTTGGGTTGATGGTAATATTGGCTATGGGGGTAAGAAGGGCTCATCTGATAATATATCATCCTCATATATAGGCTGTGAATGAGTGCTTGGAGAGCTTTGCAATTCTCTATGTTATGTCCTAATGCCCTATGATATGCATAGATTAAGTTATCATTGAACTAGGAATGTTTGGTATTGAAAGGTTAGAATGGTTTGATAGGTGGTAAGATAATGGAGGAAGTTTATAACAACCCCTGTAAGATAGTGGAGTAGATTCATTCAAATGAATTAGAGGTGATAGGTTTATAGTTTACGGATGGGATCCTTCTTGGGCATAATATTTACCATGGAAGTTGTAGTTAAAGGAATGGTTTTAATTGATGGTTTTGGTTTGGGTTTGCTTGGTTATGATTGGTTTTTAGGTTGAATATTTGAATATGGAAGACTTGGATGATGAAGGTTTAGCTATAGCTAGGAATGTAGAGGTAGATAGGTTAGTTAAAAATGATGTATAACTAGAGGGTTTGATGGGTGTAGGCGTAGGTGTAGGAAATGGGGATGGTTTCTTAGAAGAAGAATAGGTAATTGGAATGGTAGAAGGATGGGGTCCTAAGATGGAAGGTAAGTGGGAAGGTGGTGGTATGGGTCTAATTCAAGGTGGAGGTTTGGGTAACTCTACCTTCTTAGTTAGTTTAGTTGGATTCTTCTTTGGTGGAATAGGCGGTGTTAAATCCAACTTAAAATAGGGGTGAGTGTGGCTAGGTGTGGGAAGGATTCTCAAATTCTTGACTGGTTTGGTAAGAGAGGCATAAGGTGATTTAGAAATGTTAGAAGGAGGTTGTTGGGATAATTCACTTATGGTTTTATAAAAAGAAGTGTTTTATAGAGGGCAAATAATGGGTTTTAGGGTGGATTCAAGGGAAGTTGATGATTTAGATTTGTTTTGGTAATAGATCCCAAGACGATCCCAAAAGGTGGCTCTATCAAAGTTGGGTTGGGAAGTGAACTCTAAACTTTGGACTAGTCTAGAAAAGGGTTTGTAAATGGGTTTAGTTCTTTGGTCATTGGTTTCAAAAATTAAGCCCAAAGGTGAATAAGAGGAAATGGCTCCTTCATTGTTGTCTTTGAGGGAAGTTTCCAAGATTGGTGGTTGGGTAGATGAGGTAATCCCCTCTTGTGTAATGGTTTCCAAAGAGGAAATAGAGGTTGTATGATAAGAGAGGTAGTTATGGTGTCCTCAAGTGAAGGAACGGATATATTTGATTCCTTTATTTGGGTGTTTAAAGGAATGGAGGGTAGTTCTTCCCCCTTAATGGATGGAATGGAAGAAGATGAAATGGTTATAATGGAGGTTATCTCTTTTGGTTTTTCCATCAAAGGAGAGGTAGATAAAGCTAAGGTCTCATCAAGTGAAGAGAGAGGGGTGGTCAATTCTTATATTTGAGTATCTAAAGGACTATGGGTGAGTTTACTACTTCTATTTGGGTGATTGAGGTAATGATCTCTTAAACAATGGGCTTGTTATTAATAACATTGATTTTATGTGCCTCATGAGAGTGAGATGATTTGGTTTGGTTATCATGGTGTTGGGTAGAAGGAGCATGATTTGGAAAAGGCTTGCAAAAAATGTCAAGGGATTGATTGGGAGGTGCATTAGGATTATCAAATACAAGTTCTCCACTATCAATCAAATTTTGGATAAGACTTTTGAAGGTATTTCATCTATTAATGTCATATCCTATGACTTGGTGAAAGGCACAATGGTCATTATCGTTATACTAACCTAGCACAAGGTGAGAAGTATTAAATTGTTAGGGTGGTTTAATTGATGGAAGTCATATGAGGTCAAATTTGAGAAATTTATCCAAAACTGATGCATAAGACTCCCTTATGGGAGTATATTGTTTTGGACGAACTCAATTTTGATTTTATTTTTGTTAGTAGGAGGGATTGGAATAATTGGTTTGATGGGGTTTGTTGACAGTTGGAGGTGGAGTAGTTTTTAGGATAACTAATTTTGTAGATGATTTTTCTGTAGTATTGGGATGGTTGGATTGGTTAGTGGTTTTGGTGGAAGGAGGGTCATTATATTTAAATCTAGAATTATTTTTCCACAGCTTCAATTTCCCTTCATCAATGGCTTGGTTTTCAAGTTTAAGTGTTATGGTGAATGCCTCATCAAAAGTTCTAAAAGTTTGAACTTGAAGAGTGGGGGAAATATGTTTGGCACAACCCCTAGAGAAGAGCTCAATCAATTTAGGTTGGGGTAATGGAAAATAAATTTGGTTGACAAGACCTCTCCATATAGCCATGAAATCAATAATTGACTCATCATCAAATTACTTAATGGAATAGAGGTCAGTAATAGAAACATTTTTAGATATATTTACGGAGAAATGCTCTAAAAATATTTGAGATAATAGGAGAAAGAAAAGATAGAGTGCATAGGGAGAGCATTATACCAATCAAGGGCAAGTCTAGATAATGACGTGGGGAGGGTTCAAAGGAGGAGAGCATCATCATATGTGATCAAATAATAAGAATGATGAAATGTTCTCAAATGTTGTTGGAGGTCCTCCTTTCCTTATAATTTGGAAAACATAGGTAATTCCCATTGAGGAGGATAAGCATGGATAGGGAAGGATGGATAGATGAGTTTATTACAAATGTGATCGTAGGATAAAAGGTTATGAGACCCAAAGATAGATGACTCCAGGTTGGTCATTTTATCCATTAACATCTTGATCAAATTTGGTTAGGGTTGGGAAGATGCATAATTAAGGGGAACATTATGTTGAGTTTGGTTGACAACTATGTAAGGATAGGTGGTAGATGGTGCTGAAGAAGCCACATATTGGTAAGTGGTCATAAGAGGTTGAGATGGTGCCACATAAGGGTTGATTAGCACAAGTGGTTGGGTGGAAGGTGTTATATATCCTTGTGGGTTAGGGACATATTGATAGGTTGTCATGGGTACTTGTTGAGGTATGGATGTGGGTTGAGGTTGGGTAGGTTGAGGTTGAGTGGTGACTCTAGTGTTAATGGTTGGAAGTGTTTGAGGTATAGAAAGTACCAATTTCTGAAATGGGGTAAAATTTGGTGGCTTGGTTGTAATAAACAGAAGGGTGGAAATGGGGGTAGAAGATAACCCCATGGTAGGTGGAGTATAGGTAACTAAAGGTAAAGTTAAATCTATATGGGAAGTATGGGGTGTGGTAGGAGGTGTTTGGTTAGAGGTTGGAATGTTGGATTGGGTTCGGGTAGTGGTAGTAGATGGAATGTTGGAAGAAGAAGAGGCTTGGGTCAGCAAGGGTTGGGTTGAGGTAGTACCCACCATAAGATGGGGAGGTATACCATAAGGAGGGCCTATATGAGCTACTGCGGCAATAGAGGTAACGTGTTAATATAGTGTTGAAGAGCCATCAGATTATTGTCAAGGAAGGTAGTGAAATCTGCATCACCCTCAGAAACAACTAAGATTCTGGTAGGAGGGGGAAAAAATGAGGTGAACCCTCATCATTAAAATTATATTTCATGGAAGAAGAAGAAGAAGGTGGTGGTTGATTGGTTTGGTTTCTCAACTGCTGTCTAGTAAAGACCATGTGAGAAAATAGGAAATAATGTGGCAAAAATCACACCTCAAACAAATATCAATCAAAAGAAAAGAATTCAAGGCAAACAATGCATACACTAAAAGTGCATTAAATCCTAGGATTCTTTTTAGATCACCTTTGTCTTATGCCTTAGAAAGTGTGAAGAGGGAATTTGGCTTGTAGATCAATTACTAAATAGGAAATCTAGGGTTGGTTTTAGGTTGTTTAGGAACTCAAGAGAAATCTATGTTGAAATTCAATATGTGGCATGGTATTGGGGCCTGCCCCCTCACTTTACAGTCCCACAGCGATAAGGGTGTGAGGTGATTAGCCAAAATATATTGAGTTTAGAGTTTATTCTCAACTAGAGAGCTGATTTGATTCTCCCCTTGATGGTAAAATCTAAGTAGGATAGTCAGGAAGGGGTTACCACTAGGTGATGAAATCCTAGTTGGGCCTTGTCTCAAGTATGTTTTGATGTGTTAATTGTTTTATGCTTTGGTTTAGGTGTGCGATAACAAGTGTGAAATATATGATTAATTACTTTTCATCCTAAGTTACTAGATGAACTAAGATAAGAAGGCAATCAATGTATGCAAGAGGTTTATTTTAAGCCTAAAAATAAATTTTCAGATTTCAATTGATGAGTAAACAATAAAGGAAGAAAAATGGGTTGGGTCCCACTCAGCATGCCAAAATGTTTCAATTTAATTTTCACTCATTTATTACTTTTGAAACTAAATAATGAAACTAGTAATAGGATGTGTATAAGAATACCTGGTAAAGTGTACATGTGAATCCAGACGATGATGGGAACTCCTCTTTGGCTAGGAAGGAATAACCTGTAGATAAAAAAACACTAGAAAAGGGGGGTTGCTATCAAATACATGAGTGAACTGCCTAGCGTGAGATAGATCCAAGAAGCGTATTACTTTCTATAAGGCCATCAATCCATTTTTATAATAATTTAGTTGATATAAATGAAAAGAAAGTAAACTTGCATTCAATAATTGGAAATTAAATTCATGTAAGATAAGATGAAATTAAATTGCTTGTTAAATAAAATAGCTAATTATAAAAAAATGCATATCAATACTCATGCTAAGATAGTTGGGGTTAGGTTTAGAAAATTAGAAAAGTCTCTGTGAATAGATACAAACACAAAAAATAGGGTTTGGTTGGGGTCAAGGGGGTGAAAATAACTTGTTATTTTATACCACAGTGACTGTCGATGGTTGGGGCTAATCATCAGTGGTTGGGTGATCATCGATGGTTAAGGTGATCATAATTGGTTGAACTAACAATTAGTGGTTACCTATGAAATTCTAGAAATAATCAAAACGGAGATTACATGTTAGGTAATTTGGGAAAATAGAAGTATGTTATGGATCAGGGAAATTGAAAATAAGATACTAATGGGTATAATAGGGTAGGGAGGTTAGAAATGAAATAGATCAAAGAAAACAAGTGCAATATACTTGTAACTTGATGGTGGAAGGCTGAAGCAACTTGGCTAGAGTGATAATACTTTGGCTTTTGAAAGTGATTCTGATAAAGCTTTGAGTCTCTGACGATGTTACTTGCTTGTTGAAAGGATCTTGGATACCTATATGCAAGAGATCTTGGATGCAAGATTATGGATTTTGGATCCATTTCACTTCCTCCTCTTCTCCTTTTATAGGATGAAGTTTCTAATTGGGGTGGAAGAAGTTACCAATTTGATAGAGGATAAATTTGCCAATTCATGACATTTTAAAGCTAGTTTTAAAAGCAAGTTACCATTTAGGGAGATACTTATCTTGTACAAATTTGTCAATGCTTTAAAAATTTAAAGCAGGCTTAGAGACCTGACCATCAAGAGTCAAGCCAACCTCGATGGTTAGGCTGACCATCATTGGTTGAGTAGCCAGAAGAAAATGGGTTAAAGCAAGTTTTAAAAGGGGTGAATTAAATGGTTTGATTAAATGTGTTAAGTTAGGGGTTTGATAGGTTGGAATCTATTAAATGAGTCTAATTGACTAGGAGGTCCACTAGACATGAGGTCGAACAAGGGTCAAAAGGTAGTTTGACATTGAAAGCTGTCATGTGTTATTTTTGAGTGTCTACAAGAAGTTTGATCCATATTTTCATTCTTAATATCCAACAAAGTTATTATCATGGTAATATGATCAAGGATTTTCTCATGAATTCCTCTAAAAATATACAGGACTTCCTTTATATTGAACTCAATTTTTCCCTATTTTTAGGAGGGAATACATTACGATATTCATATTGAGGATCAATGTTATCTTATCATATTTCTCCTATTCAAAATTAGTATCATTATAGTCCACATATTTCGTAGGTGTAGGAACTTTTAAATATATTTTTTCACCCTTATTCTTATCTATATTTGTGCTGAGAATAATTTGTGTATGCTTAATCGAGATACCACCTAATCTAGTACTTCTTATTAAAGGAGTGGAAATAACTATTCTAGATTGCATATAACATGATGTGAAAACTTGATTTTGTTTTTATTATAAAATTTATCAAATATATAAATCCAAAAACAATAATTGGAAAAAATAACAAGAAGGATACAAACCCTATAATCATGTAGAGTTAGGGTTTGGAAAATTTTGAATAATAAATAACTTCACCAATATGTTTTATCAAATATGGAACTTATGTAAAACCCTAAGTTGAAATACTATTATGTAAAATTGAGATAATATTATAATAATAATATCACTAACTAATTTTTAACTACCATATTATAGAAATTTACTAAAAATAGCAAAGTGTAATGAGAAAATAATGACAATGATAGAAATTGTAACTAGAGAAGGAATCATAGTTTAAAATTTGTTGTGTAGAGTGGCCTAGTGACTACAAATAAGAATTATTTGTTAGATCTAGGCCTGGACAAAATTACAATGGGAAGGAAACTATAAGGGTGGTGTTCTTGTCCACTATGCAATGGTCATGTCCACTATAATTAAGAAATTAGGGTTTCTAAATTTTCTTGTGTCTTCATCTATGGAACCTTTATCTCATGTGGGATCTTGCAATCACTTATGGATACCATTGTATGACTGATTTTCCTTCAAATAACCTAGCTCATTGACATGTAAATAACATTGAAAATAAATGGGGTGAAAATGGGCTAGTGTTTGATGTTGGGTGATACCTCAACACGCAATGTGTTGAGCATTACGTACATACCAATACTTTGAATAGGGATCAAACTTTAGGTAGTTCTACCTTACTATGGTGGTGTGTGAATAATTGGTGTAATACTAATGTGATTAAGTGTCTTATCTATGACTTGTGACCTATAAAATGTATTTAGACTTGATCTATAGGCTACTAGGGCTATATGTAATCAAAATTAGGAGAAATGGGTACTTTCTCTTAATATGCAATTATGATTCTAGTGATTTTATATGTGAAAGCCTCCTATGTGCTTGAATGGTTTTAAAAGTGTCTATATAGTCATATTTATGAAATTATTTCAAATGTGGATTGGCATAGTTCATTCCTATAGATTTTGAATTTGTATATTAGTCATTATTGGGAAAGAAGACATGAAAGGGGGAAAGGACACTATATCAGTGTGTTATAGTCCCTTGAGGTGCTTATGTCCAGTGGGTTATTTTATCATGATGATTTTTATGTAGGGGCTAAAAGGTGTATAAGGTTCATAATAATATGGACTAGTGAATTCAGAGGACATTTATTGTCTTAGAGGAGTATGCAAGGTGGTCAAAAGTGATCAAAAGGGGCCCTATGATAGGTATTGATCTAAGTGTGTAAAAGAGTGTTCGGAGGTGCATGATTTTAATTTAAATGCTAATTTATGTGTCTACAACCATGAATAAGAGAAGAATAACAAATTAAAGGGTAAGTCCCATCATTCACCTTATTTTTATTCATCTTGGTTTTTCCATTTCCCTTCAGATTTGTCTAATAGAAATTTAATGTTCCATAAAAGCAAGATCACTTTTGTTGTCAACATTTATGACTCTAGATATCAGAGCCTTGTCAACATGTGCTAAGTTTAGGATATCGAATCTAATCATGAAATTTTTGGTGTTAAACCTTTGGGTCAAGCTAATGGAGCAGTAAATCTCACATCCAGCTTTGATTTTTGACACAAATTTACTCCCTACTATAGGATTCTACCTTACTATATCATATAGGATTTCTAGTCATTTTCCATTAGGATATCTATATGGGACATACTCCACATTTTATTGGAGTAAAGGACCCTCATATTTGATGAGGTCAATCTCCCTATTGATGAATTGGTATAGATTTCATTAAATGTTCTCTTCACCTCACCTACTCTAAAAAATGCCATAATATTTAGCTTTGAATCTTATTCCTTTTTTGATACTTTAGTTCTAACTAAGAAAACTCAATTCCCTCTATATATCAAGACCTCTATTAGAATTAATCATATAAAGTGACACATCATCGACTAAACTGTTGATCTAAACATCATGGCTTTGCATGTGTTTAATGCACTAGGAATAAATCACAAGAAACTTTATGAGTCTCAGCGATACTATGTTGGTTTAAATAATGAAAATGTCTCTCTAGTGGGAAAACTAGAGATTTAGGGAAAATTTGGACCCAAGATGATGTGGATCTGGTTATGTGTATTGAAACATGATTTATCATATAACATGATCTTTGATTATTATTATTGGGCATCTACAATACAATTTATCGCTTTGGATATTCTTTGAGTAATCAATTTGATAATGAAGGCATAACTCATGTCATGGAGGTTGACCTTGACTTATGGACTTGGCTATACATCAATATGAATCTATGTAGTCATCCTCTTTTGAATTCTGTGAGACTTGGTTAAATATATTATTCATGTTCACCACTATGGGTTCACCTCTCCCTTGGCTACTCTAATTTATCATTGGATTCAAGATCCATCATGTCTAATCTCTCTTATTTATGGAACACTTTCAAGTTCCTTGGCCTTTCTCTAGCTTGTGCCTCCTTTGGGTAGAAGTGTTTTATCAACTTCCTTGCATCAATAGTCTATGTTATTTGGTATAATAAATCCCTTATGATTACTTATTGGCCAATTTTTTTCCTCTACTCTTGCAAGTCATTTTGTGGTGCTTTAAATTTATTTTAATCTTGGTCTTGTATTTCTCGTTTGACATTGGATTGTCATGTTTTCCTTTACCCCTTATAATCTTTTTATTGATGACTTCTATCCAAAATCTATCTTCTTTTATTTAATGCATGGTTTCCCTATTTTTGGCCTCCAATTATGTTGCTTTTATATTATCTCCACCGCTAAGATAGTCCCCCATAGTCTACCTCACACATCCTTGAACCTCATCACATTTCATAATTCTATGGTGTTTCATACCCATGATGGAATTCATGTAAGGGCTCACACTCACCACTTGGAATATTTATGAATCCTAGGGTCATGATGTTCATGTGATTATTGAATTCTTGATTAATGCATATGCATTTGCCACATCATATGTGCAGCTCTTCTATGACTCACTCGTATTTTTTAGGGTTCCAAATGTCCTCAGCATTGATTTATTCCCATTAGTTGTGGAGGGTAAAAAATTTATCTATTTGAGGATAGATAATTCTTCTACATCCCTCAATCGAAGGACACTAAAGTTGATGCTTTGGTCAATGTAATCCAGGATCACTTTAAACTGTAAGCCATCTTTGTCTCATAGAAGGTGTTGTAGTAGGAGTGTGAAGTTTCCATTTTAGGATCGTGACCATAATAGTTTATTCATCATCATTCATGATAGGTAATCATAGGTATTATTTGTATTCTCTTAGCATTCTATATGTCTTATAGGCACTCTATAGACTTATGTTCTCACAAACTCCAACTCCATATAACTTGAGGGCATGTGTAATTCTCATTTCCCTATTCCTCAAAGAGAGAAAAGCATATAATTATCCTTATATTTTACCCCTCTATAATAATGTTACAAATATTTTATAGAACCCATAGCCAAATTGCATGTTTCCTCAAAGCTCCATGGTTACATTGCCACTTTGTTTGGGCCTTCCTTTTTCTACCCCTTTTAATCTAAAAAATGTCATAAACAACTCTTTTATCCTTTGGATTTAAATGGGTACCTTATAATAAGATTCTTAAGGCTTTCATTATTCCTTCTCAGTCATTTTCACATGATTTCACAACATATTTTGGATCTCTTACCTTCTTGATAATCCTCAAGGTAGTTTAATAAATTTTAATCATTTTTTCATTCATTTATATCAAACTAACTCTTTGCTCAATTATTCATTGCATTGTTGTTTTTTCATGTGTTTTTATAATTACAATGTCATGTTATTCATTGCTATAGATTTAATTATCTATTTTTCTACCCATTTCATGACACCAATGGTGTTTCTCAGTCAATTTGGAGTCATCATTATCCCTATGCTCTCTCCCTCTCTTTGTACATAATTCTATACATGCCTAGATGAATATTTCATTTATAAACAACAAAATTTTAATTTTGAAAGAAAAAAATTCATTTATAATTACATTCAATTTCAATATTTTTCTATTTACACTATTTTCTAGAATACTAAACATAGCCTAATGTTATTGTTTTCTTGTATTGCTTAATATATTAGTATCTTTACTATTTTCTAATTTATTTTCCACTCTCATAGCTTTTACCTTATGTAGGCTAACAAATGGGATGGTGGATTTAGAATTGTATTGAATCCCATATGGAGAATGATGTTTTTACTTTCTATTGCTTTTCCAAACCCCTAAGTTGCATACCGAGTTTATTTAAATTTTGCTAGACATATAAGCATATGATAAAATAAGGATCTTATTGTGACTTTCTCTGACACATTTTTCATGTAATTACTAAAACAATCACATGTTTATTGTACTACTTTTAGTGATGCTTTAGACCATATCCATTTGGAAATTAGTACTATTTTTAGGCTTTTATTATTCACACTAACCTTGACATCTACCCTCTTGGCCAATGATATAGAAACATTGGCTATCCTTTGACCTAAGATATTTACCTTTTGAAGTTGAGATGCCTACATTAGATGAATCCCATCTCAATTTGCAGGTTTTGATCTACAATAACATTCTTAAGAGAGTTATGGTTGATGATGGTGATGCAATAAATAGAGTTTTTGTTTTTGTGTTATTGATGATTAGGGCATAATGTTTGTATAGGTTTCATAACACCCTCTAAATTATAACCTCGATCACTAGGGGCCTTTCTATGCTCACACCATAATTCAAACCCAACAAAATGTACTATTTATCTAGTCACATTTGACCTGCATGTGATCTCATAAACCTATGGGGTCTGCTACTCATGGCTCCCCCTGTGCTTGCTAAAACCCAAAATGTATCACCTCTACTTACCTAATAAGAGTTGGCTCAAAATATGGGTTAGTAGTAGACAAACTACTTGACAACTAGAAATACCATTAAAATTTGTGAAAATCTCCAATGGACCTTTACATGGATTTCTATCCTTCCTATCACCCTTGGTCACAAGACTATACCCATATATTTTAGTATTCTTGACAATAAGATTAATTATTATATACTCTTGGCTAGGCCTTGGAACTGTATAAACAAAGGCATTACTTTTACTCATTCTAATGTATTGTATTCCTCCATCTTAAAATAATTTAGGATTAAAAGTGTGACCTCAACCCATTTGAATCACTTTAGAAAAAGACCTTAAGTTAAATATGATAATATTTTTATTTCTACCTAACTTGTAACTCTTATTAAATAACATATCGTTCCCAGTAAATGAATTCCTAAAAATATTAAAATCTCTAAAACTCACCAAGATAAAAATTTCAAATAAGAGTTGTATATCATTTCTTCTATTTATATTATGACTAATTATAAAATGGTATTTTTTAGAGAAGGGTTAATCTTTCATCTTTCATTTTGATTTGATTAAGTTCTTACTACCCCTAATAATATTGGTTTCACATTCACTTGCTCAAAATATCTAGTATTGAGGAGCCTTCCTCTTCAAAGCCTAATGATCATATCTTTACTGGGGGCCTTTAGATGCTCTAATTTGATAGATCCGAGTATCATTTTAGACAGAAGGGTGAGGGTGATACTCATGTTCCCTTAAGGAATATTATATTCTTACTTTAAAGTTAAACTTCCATTATATTAACAACGTTACTAAGTTTCAAGTCCTTCAACTCGATCTCATGGTAGCGAAGAAGTTGGGACCAAGAGTATTAAAGCGTTAAAAGATTCACAACTCAATTATCAATCAAATTTTTTAAGTCTATCAAACTCGATCTCATGGTAGCGAAGAAGTTAAGGCCGAGATTATTAAAGCATTAAAAGATTCACAACTCAATTATCAATCAAATTTTTGAAGTCTATCAAACTAGATATAAGCATATCTAACATTAAAAGGTTTAATTTTCTTGCCATTGTCAAATAATTTGATTTCTTCACCAGCAAGTCTATACCAAAAGAACAAAATAACTTGATAATTGTATAGCGACTTTCTCATATATTTTATGCCCCAGTAAAAACATCCATTACTCCAAGTTTGTTGTCTCTATGAGGACGTAGCCAAATCTTGATATAATTTAGATTCAATATTAATAATTTCGAGCCAAATCTCAACCCAAGTAGGTACGATTTGAGCATCATTTATTCTTTACAGAAAACAATATTTGCTTACAAAGTAAGTTGGCAGTTGAGATGGATCGAGTTTCAGTTTTAATAAGCCAATGCAGACCGATGGAGTTAGGAAGGCTTATAGTTAAAGACGCATTCTTCATCAGAATTTAGCATTTAGTCTTTCTGCCAACATAACCAATGACGGATTACAAGGAGCAAGCTAAAGCATTTCAGCTACAAATGGAGGTTTCTTAGTTGGGTAAGATGGCTGAATGGCAATCCCACATTTTCCAAAGGAACTCTCAATATTTCTTAACATCTTAATGTATCCTCTTTCCCCCCCAACTTGTTCCCCACGAGTTTTTCACTATCCAGTAATCCTTATCAGCTGACCCATAACCCACCAATGTCACCCCATGTTCCAGATCAAATCCACAATTGCCTGTAAATACACCCTGTTATCCCAACATGTAATTAGAAAACAATCGTCGTAAAAGAAAATCAGTTATACCCACACAAGTAAATTTTAAATACTTACCGATTCGTAGAATTGAAAATCCCTTCCACCAGCATCAATAGCCACACTGATTGGTTGATGTGCAGCAGTTACTTCTGCAATGGTTTCTCATCATTGGTTGGCACATCTTCGTAGCCATCAATTTTCACTATATGGGAAGCTTTCTGCAAGTGCAAAATATAACGAATATACAAATTGAGATTTATGATCAAATAAAAAACTTGAAAGAACCCTGTGTAGAAGAAGTAGATATGCATACTCGGTGTATGTCACAGACGCCATCGGTAGCTTGGTAAGGGTAATTTGCCTCACTGTCTATGCCACCATTGTCGATGATAAATTGAAATGCATCATCCATCAGACCTCCATTACAGCCCTGGTTAGAAGAAGTGTCACAATCCACCAGTTCTTGCTCCGACAGAGATATCAGTTTATTGGTCACAATATGATTAATTCCTTCCACTGTTGCAAGTGTGGAGAACGCCCAGCAACTTCCTGCAAAATGAGAAAAACATAAGACTAAAGAGGAAAAACAAGGGTGATAAAAGAGGATGAATAAAACCAAAAGTACCGCAAGAGCCATGGTCTTTAACAGGCTTGACAGCGCCTTTCCTCCTCCAGTCCACATATCTGGGTAAGCGGTCACCATGCGCGTATTCATAGCGGGGAGTGGGAGAGCGTGCGGAGGAATGGGAAGGAAACATGGTACCCAAATACATGTTAGTGAACTCATCGTGAGTGAGGTCTGCGAAGTGGTTGAGGCCCAGCCGGTATGATTCATTCTTCTGGTTCTGATTGTGATTGTGTGCTTCTATGTAAAGCAGATTGTTTTTGAATATGTGGAAGCGTGTTTCTTCTGAAACAGGTCGTCGTAGGCTTTGCCATGTTCGGCTACCCATCGTTCGTAAACGGTAAAAATTTCTGGATCAGTGGTGCCGCACCCTCTGGACAACCCAACACATGAGAGGGCGAACACTGCAATCGTTTTTTAACTTCAAATCAAAGCAGAGAGTGTGAGAGGATTGTTTTTAACGACGGGCTTGCTTTGTTTCCCGTTAACTGAATGAATAATGGCGATCCCGTTCAAATGGAACAACCATAACATTTCTGTTTTTGGTGGAGCCTTGGATCCAATGTGAAGTACACCCCACACGTTTCCCCTTGTATTGTCTGCCTCTCATGTACACTTTATAGTATTAAGTCTTAGAAACGTACAATATACTTTATGAAGATAAGCTTTTCGTATCCAATTTTGGATTATTAGGGTTATAAACCTAGATTTGTTGATTTTTCATCTTTTGTGTGTTGGCTTAAACATCAATAAGATTGTTATTTCAATTCAAGATATCTATAATTACACATGTATTAATGTATTTATTACTTAGTGAATAAGAAAATCAATACAAGTATATAGAGAAGCATACAATTTATGGATATAAGCTCGAATCCTAGATGACTTTTCACTATCATGAAAAAGTGGCACGATGTAATATTTTAGAACCCTCTATTTTCACTTTTTACTTATTCTAGAATATGACCATAATGATATGCTCATAGTAGACTAAGACTATCGTGATACAATCATGGTCAGAAGTCCCAAATAATAGGAAAATAGGGTAAGAGAGAGAAAACTAGGGAAGAGATAGAAATTTAGAAGAAGGAAAGCAACATGGCCTATAATACATGCAACACATGCCAATAATAGTATAATATGAATTTCTAGTAAATCAATAAATACGTACCCCCAAAAATGCAATGTGACAACTAAAACTACCCCTAGACCAAAATAAGGTGTATATAAGTAGTAGGGCATACACAAAGTTTCAAAATTTATCCTTTTTATGTGTAATTGATCAAAATTTGACTCATAGTTCCTATGCCAAATATAGAGCATCTAATTATTTTCAAAACAAAGTTTCTCCACTTGGTCCTAGATCAGTAACAACATCTTAAAATTAAGAAAAATAGTGAATGTTTTGGGCTTTTGTTGCAGTTATATGAGCTTTTAAGAATTGCATAAATTATTATGGCCCTAAAAAATATTGTGTGTGTGTGTGTGTGTGTGTGTGTGTGTGTGTGATTATTAACAATAATTCTAGTGATATACAAAACTCTTAGTTTGTATCCCAAAAGTGCATTATGGAAAATACTAGAGTTTGAGTTTTCAACAATGATAGATTCCCTAATGTTTTTTGACCTCTCTATAGTTTTAATGAGTTCTCAATAGATACTTATTGAATGATTTCTATTTATCACGTGTGTAAATGAGTTATAACCCTTGTCTCCTTATATGTGACATTTCTTAGACAATTACTTTTTATCCCAATTTAGTCTTTATTATGAAATTGCATTATTAAAGGGTACTTGTGCTTTTATCAATTATCAATTCATGTTAGGATCTTATTGGTGTATTTTATTGTGTTTTAGCCAAGTTTTTCCATATTTTTATTTCATCTTTCTTTCTCCTATTTCTATTTCTTAACAATTTTTTAAAATGGTTTTGGGCATGTTGCCCAAGAGCATACACTATAGGGTTATGGCGTGGCCCCTTGTATCCCTTGTTTTGGGGCTTTTGTGCATTATTTTCCTAAAATTTTACCATTTATTGCTCATTTGTGTCTGCTTGTGTACCAATTTTGACTTAATTTTAGTTTGATAAATTTATAAATACAAATGTGCATAACACATGTATTACAAAAATGAATTGAGTACGAAGTCAACTAGTGATAAGTGAATATAAAAATCAAGAGTCAAACATTTACTGAGGAGAATAATTTTAGTATTTAGAGTAGAATTTGAATAAAATATTGAAGTCTTTATTATATTCTACCATTTATTCATGTTAAGATAAAGAGTCATATAGGAGTAGCACTTGCATCCACAAATTACTTGCTAAAGTACACATAGTATTGTTTTCCACATTTGTTCCAGAAACTAGAACTGGTAATAATGGAGGGATAACACATGCTCTTAATTTATTCTCCAATTTTTATTGGTCTATGATAAGTTGTTAGTTATTTTGAGAAGAATATTAATTTCCTAAATATCTTTGTAAAATTCTATAAAATTAAGAGAGGTTTTCATAGCCCCAAAGTAAGTGGACACAATTATGTAATTATATTTTATAAACTCTAAGGTGACTTTAACCATACACTAAATGGTCATGATAGGCCCATAATTGTCCCAACAATTATGAAAATTTGGAAAACTTTCCTTTTTCCTCTCACGTTTTATGGGTTTTGTTAATCTACCTTTTAGATTAGTTTTATAATGTTTATTTATATTGATTTCCCATAGATTCACAAAAAAATTAATATATTATTATAGAACACTCTCTTTACATTTTTTTAAATTATTTTATAATATTATTTATTGAAAATAGGTCTAATTTTCCTATTTTATTAGAGAAAATTTGATTAGGCTTAGTAGAACGTTATATGGGTAAATGTATGTATTTTGATATAAATATAATTTACCATACTAAATTATTTTTAACCCATAATATATTAAACACCTTAGAGAGATATTTTTTCATTTGGGTAGATATTATTTTCTATGTGTAATTATATTTTTTACAATCAGTAGACCTAACTCTTGTGTGTTCTCTTTAAACCCTAGTTTGTTTTTCTTCCATATCATTCAAACATGTTGGTATTTTATTACTACATATTTCCCTATGAAACCACATAAAATTATTAGATCAAATATCCATACTATGAAAGTGGTAGACTAAATTGAAATATTGATTTTGTTGAAATTTATTTGGTTAAATCTAAATCCTATTCAAAATTAAATGGTTTCTCTCAATGATATTGATCTTCCTTTTACCATTACCTATATAGTTACAAATTGTTTAATCAAATTTTAGTTGAAACTAATTAAATTAATAAATATTAAAATATTGAAATTGAAATGCTAAAATATACAGATATGATATTAAAATTTTATATGCTACCAAATTTTACAAAAATTAGAATTGGCTAAAAATATTAAATGAGTCGAAGGATATGTAAACCCACAAAAATAGATTTAATGCTAATTGTGTAAGTTGTTTTTTTATTGAAAACTAGTTTAAAATACCTATAAATTGTCATGTCTGAAAAAAAAATTAAACTATACAGGGACAAGGCTCCAAAAGGAGGATAGGGCTACATTGTATCCTTGTATAATAATTGTGGCCACATCCTAGTTAACTATGTGACTATATCTTTGATGTGGGTCTTTGCACCTATAAATTATGGTTTCCTTTTTTTGTGTGTCCTAAGTAAATGCATATAATAGATACACAACATAAATTAGGATGATATTCCATCAAACTATATCATCACCTTTTTGATGGAATGTATGGATTGGGAACATGATGATGTGATGATGCTCAAGATTTTTTCTCACACCCTACAAGTTGAAGCCATAACTCTTTTTAATAATATTTATTTAGATTTTATATCATCCTACATAATTCCATCCAATTATTTGGTATCTTCATAATGTTTAACATTGATAACTAGTCACTCACCTCCATGATATAATTTAAAGGTGAGTTTAACTTGGAATTTGTTCATTAATGATGCTTAGTTATCCACTCTTATAGGAACCTTCCTCTTATGATGAAGTTAATACTAATTATCTGAAGATAAAATTATTTGAGGTTTGGGCTAATGTCCAATTTCCTCCTGTCCAGAAGGCATCCTCCCATCATGATCACAATCATAGTGCTACGAGATAGTACCTCACTAATTATCAATCAATGAAAATGGATAAAAAGGATATCTAAGAGATCTATGATCTAACTAATAATTATTATGAAACATGTGGCAAGAATAATATAGAGTATACATATGATATTTATAAATATTACAAGTTTAATTTAAGGAAGGGATATTCTAAAAAAATGAATGTGTCACTTAGAAACTTAGTGATGTCCCTAAGACCTCTCCTCCTAAAGATTCTCCCCTTTCTGTTCCTAACCACAAGTTATATGTCTTCAAAGAACCTCTTCTTGGCCATGAAAAGGATAAGAAGAATAAATCAAAGGGAAAGTTTCAATATTCACCTTATCATACTTCTTCTTTAGGTTGTTCCTATTTGTATTTATTTAAGAAAAAATAAAAATTCCATAGAGGAAAGCTCATCTCTGCGATCAACATTATTGGCTAAAGTTATGATTATTTTGGTAATGTGTGATCAAGTTAGGTTGCTAACATTGATGTAGTGACTAATAGTGATATACTTTTAAGTCATGTTTTGAAGACAAATAATATCGAATTCAAGCTTAAATTTTGACACAACATTCCTCCCTAGGCCAGGATTCAAACTTACTCCTTCCTAGAGGAGTTACAATCCCATTTGGTTTGGATATTTATTTGGGACATTATTTGGTTTTTCTTGGAGAAAAGGATGTTCATGTTCAATGAGTAATCGATTTCCATGGTGAGGTGTTAGTATGGAGCTCATTAAAGGTTTTGTTCACCTCATCCATTCCAAAACATGCCTTGTTTTTGAGCTTTGACCCTTCTACCTTGCCTTAGTTATTTTTAAGATATATTTATTCCATATTTATATAAAAAACTTTGTTAAAATTAATCACATAAATCAATGCATAGAGTAAATTTGATTGGGTTTAGTAAAACATTGTATGGGTAAATGTGGTGTATTTTGATATAAATACTTGTATTTACTATACTATATTATTTTTAACCCATACTTTCTTACAAACCTTAGAGTTAGATCTCTTTTCATTGGGGTAGATATGATTTTTCTATGGATAATTATAATTTTTTATAATTATTAGCCCAAACTCTTGTGTGTTATTCTTCTATATTATTCAGACACATTGGTATTTTATTATTACATATTTCCTTATTAAACCACCTAAAATTATTAAATCCCCTACTAAGGAAGTGCTAGACTAAGTTGCAATTTATTGATTTTTTTGAAATTTCTTTGGTTAAATCTAAATCTTATTTAAAATAATATAATTTCTCTTGATTTTGATGAGATGTGGGTGCGTGGGTTGGTAAAAAAACTTGGTTACTAAAATCACCACCCAAGTTCAAATCTCAGATGATACTAGAGGTCGATTGTGGCTGATCATTGTTATTAGGCCGGTTATGGCCATTGATGTAATTCTCATGGTGGTTATGGCCATTCATTGGTATGCTTGGGCTGGTTATGACTATTGTTGATATTTCTATTACTTGTGTACTTGGGGATCTAGGCCCCCAATTATGTCCTAGACTAGTAAGAACTCTAGTCAAAAGCATATAAGGGTAAAGATCCCACCAAAATCATATCTATCTAAAAAAATAGTTTCTCTTGATGATATTGATGTTCCTTTTACCATTGCCTATATAGTTACAAATTATTTAATCAATTTTTAGTTTAAACTAATTAAATTAATAGATATTAAACTATTGAAATTGAAATTCTAAAATATACAGTTATGATATTAAAATACTATATGCTACAAAATTTAGAAATGGCTAAAAATAGTAAATGAGCCTAAGGATATGCAAACTCCCTAAAATTATTGAATGTTAATTATGTAAGTTGTTTGTGATTAAAAATTAATTAAAACTCCATATAAATAGCATCACATTTAAAAACAAATTAAATTATGTAGGGACAAGGATCTAGAAGGAGGATAGGGTCAAATTGTAGCCTTGTATGATAACTATGGCCACATCTTGGTTGACTATGTGATTATATGTTTGATGTGGGTCTATGCACCTTTAAATTATGTTTTCATTTTTTTGTGTAAGGGATAAATAAATGCACGTAAGACCCACACAACATTAATTAGGATGATATTCCTTCAAAGTATATCATCACCTTTATGATAGAATGTATGGATTGGGAACATGATGATGGGATGATGCTAGAGATTGTTTATCACACCCTATAGGTGGAATCCATAACTTTTTAAATAACATATATTTAGATTATTTATTTATATTTTATCTTATCCTACATAATTTCATCTAATTCTTTGATATCTTCATAATGTTTAACATTGATATCTAGTCACTCACCTCCATGATATAATCTAAAGGTGAGTTAAACTTTGAATTTGTTCATTAATGGTTCTTAGTTTTCCACTCTGATATAAACCTACCTATTATGATGAAGTTAATACTAAGTACTTGAATATCAAATATTTGAGGTTTTGGCTAGTATCCAATCTCCTCCTAGAAAAATGACATCCTCCCATCATGATCACAATCATAGTGCTTATATGCATTTCCTCATTGATTCTCAATCGATGAAAATGGATAAAAAGGATGTCTAAGAGCTCAATTCCATAACTAATAAGGATTATGACACATTTAGTAGTAATAATATAGAGTATACATATGATGCTTGTAAATATTACAAGCTTCATCTAAGGAAGGGACATTCTACAAAAATTAATATGTTGCTTAGAAACTTGGTGATGTGCCTAAGACCTCTCCTCCTCAATATTCTCCCCTTTTTGTTCCTAACCACAAGATTTATGCATTCAAAGAGGCTCTTCTTGGCCATGAAAAGGAGAAGAATAATAAAAATAAGAATAAATCAAAGGGAAAGTTCCAACATTCACCTCACCATAATTACTCTTCTTTAGGTTGTTCTTATTTGTCTTTGTTTGAGGAAAAATAAAAATTCCATGGAGGAAATAGTATCTCTACTATCTACATTGTTGGATCTAGCTATGATTTTTTTGTCAACATGTGCTTAGGATAGGCTACTAACATTAATGGAGTGACTAGTAGTCCCAGAATTTTGGGTCAAGTTACAAAGATAAATAATCTCGAATACAAGCTTAAATTTTGACACAACATTCCTCCCTAGGCCAAGATTCAACCTTACTCCTTTATAGAGGAGTTATAATCCATTTTGGTTGACTTATTTGGGACATTATTTGGCTTTACTTGGAAAAAAGGATGCTCATATTCAATGAGTAATTAGTTTTTATGGTGAGCCATTAGTATAGATCTCATTAAAGGTTTTGTTCACCTCACCCATTCCAAATCATGCCCTAGTATTGAGCTTTGACCTTTTTACCTTGCCTTAGTTCTTTCTAAGAGATATCCTTTCCATATATATATCAAAAAAATTAGTAAAATTAATCACACAAAGTAATGCATCATCAATGAGGGTGTTAATATGAACATCATGCCTTTGAGAGTGTTCAATTCATTAGAAATTTGTCACAAGAAAATTTATGAGTCTCATCATAACTATGTTGGTTTTAATAAGAAAATTATCTCTTTGGTGGGTAAATCTTCAAGTCAAGTTTGGACCCAAGATAATTTTGATTTATCTATATGTTCTAAATCTTGATTGATCATACAATATGATCATCGGGCATTTCTTATGTAGGTTATCTCTTTGGATACTTTTTTATTATTCCAATCCAGGCATGAAGTTATGATTCACATCATGGGGGCTGACCTTGACACATGGGTAGATATATGCTAATATGAAATCCTCTGAGGATATGCTTTGGGTCATCTTCAATCTTGGTGAACTCTATTTTTATGCTTACCACTATAAGATCACTTATCTCTTTTCTACCCTAATCCCTCATTAAAATTGGGGTTGATCCCATTTAGGATCTCTTTTTTGTGGATCAATTTTGAGTTCCTTGGTCTTTCTCTATCCTATGCTTCAATCCTCCATGATATTCTAATGACATCCTCTTTTCCTCTGCTCTCACAAGTCATTTTGGGCTCTTAGAATTTCCTTTCTATACTATCTTTAGTACCTAATGTTTTCATTCACACTTCGTGACATTTTTTCACCCCCATCTTTGGTGTCCATATTCTCTTGTTGATTATGATTTTTCCTTACTCTTTGTCTCCCATTATGTTTATTTTATATTATCTTTGATATTAATATTATACCTCATATAGTCTTGAACCTCATCATGTATCATCACTCTATGATGATTTATACCTATGGTGGAAAAAATGGAAACATGAGACTTACAAATACCACCTGGACTATTGTTCACTCTTAGGGTCATTAGATCATATGACTAGTTTCTTTCTAACTAGTGAGTAGTAACATAATCGATTATAACATAATTTTTAGATCATTGACTTGTTCATTTGTGTTATTTGTGTCATATGTGAAATTATTTTATAGATCACTATTGTCCACTTCCCAACTCATTAGGGTTTTTAATTAATCTCATAAATTATAGACCACCTAATATTAAGCCTTCTAGTGTTTATAATTATTCTCAACATGAGTCTAAAAGTAAAATTTTGTTAGGAAAAGTTATGTATAAAAGAACTTATAAGTATTTTTTTAAGCCACATGTGAAAACATTTGAGATTGATCTTTAGTATAAAATGGAAAAACATTATCAGACAAATTTTATTCCAATTCTTCTAATTTATGAAATAGAAGTTAAATATGGAAGCATATATTATTAGGGAATGTTTTCCTTGGTTTTTGTTTGGAAATATTTGGTCCATTCCAATATATTATTTTGAATATTCATATTTTATATTCTATGATGAATACTACTCATCTTTATATTATATAAAATATAAAATCTTCCATATGCTCGTAGACTAAGTGGAACAATTCAATTATAAAAAGGTATTATAAACTATAAATTTGTTCCTATAGAATGGAAACTAGATTAGCTTAAGCATGTTGTGCCTAAGGATAAAAACCATTCTAATACTATTCATCATGTAGAAGTAAATAAAATGTGTGTCCTATCTAGAATTATCTCTCATAAGGTTTATTCAAAACATAGAGAACCTTCTAACGAAATATTTTCTACTCAGTCTAGTATAAGCACTAGAAAATGAAATCTATTTGATGAAATATAAGATGAATAGGTTAATCAAGGATAAGAAAAGTTCCCTCCTTTGTCTATGCCTACTCTACCAAGACATAAAACTCTTTAGTTTTATAATTAAGATGATGTAACTGTGTATATAGTTGAATGATGACCTCCATTGAAAGGTTACTATAAATATGAATAAGGAAAAGTCTATTATATTTCTTAAACCTTTCAACCTATAAAAACAAAATATAAGGATCCATATAATGAGTTTAAGCATAAAAACTATATTTAATTCCCATTTTCAATAAATTTTGGATGACCTCTATAGATGTGTCCAATAGATTAATTATCTTCTATTGGAAATATACATAATGCTAGTGATTCCCTTACTTTTTTTATAAAATATATAAAATAATTCGATGAATATGTAGATAATTTTATCAATAGTATGCATTCCTCTAATGATAAATTAGATAATATCGAAAACTATATTCATAATATTGATCTAACTATAAATAATATTGATGATAAGTTTGGTCAATTGGTCCAAGTATTGTCATGGCTTGAAAAGGAATAAAATAAAAATAAAGTACAGTCATTAGTTTTACCATAACCTTCAATCCCTACAAAATAATTGAAAAGAAGAGACCTTGGTTCAAGATTTACTAGTAATCTTTCTAAAAAGCATAAATTTAATCATGCAAACTAGTATAAATACAAATTTACGTTGGAAATAGATTTTTCTCCAATCCAACCCTATTACATAAATATAGGTGACATTCTTGATCCTTATCATAAAGATTACTAACTAGAATAATTACTTTGAAGATCTTAATATTTCTAATGGTATGGATGATACTACTACTTTTGGATTAACAACTAAATATTTTTGGGGAATTTTTGGTTATTAGTGGAAGCATGTCACTAAGGCCCAATAAAATGAACAAGTCTTCAATCAACCTAAACCCATGAAATATATTTATACTCTTATTATCCAACAATTTTCGCCTCCTATGTAACCTAAGAATAATGAAGATGCTAAATGGTTATTGTATATGAAATTTTATGATCTTTCTTAGTTTGAATATTTGTCTAAATAATCTATAAAGCTTGGTTATTCGATAAAATACCATCATTATGATGTTGTTGAAATGTATTATTTTAATGTTTTACCATATAACCTTAATGATTGTGTATTTTCAAAATTGAAATTAAAAGGTTTTTTTTATTAACAACTATGTGTTAGATGGTGTAATTGAATTTTTATGATACCAAGTCCTTGATCTCATATCTACTACAAAATCCATTACTAAACTTGGTAAATATCAAGCTAGACACCTTAATCCAAAATTACCTGAGAAAACACAATATAGATGTAAAAATTGTGTACATAAGCTATACCATCATTTTAAATACATGTGTCTTTATTTTCATAAATTTTATTTTGCTCACTATCGCACTCTTGTTCCAAAGCATACGTTCTTGCATCACCATAATTTTTTGTGTCCATAGTCAAAAAATTATTTGTTACATCTTTCATCAATGAAATAATAAAGCCTATAATTACAAATGGAAAAAACTTTCTATCAAATTTGTTTAATAATCCAACACAACAACATGGTGAGATATTCTAGAATAAAATGAAGATTTGTATGATTAGGATGAAATTTATGAACTTATTATTGAAGAATTTGAAGAAAAATAAGATGCAGATGTAGAATATGAGCTAGATGAATTGGATGCTCTTGATGATTATTTAGAAGAAAATTATCCCAATTAAATGCAGAGACCATGGACACCATCTGTAAAAGGATGAAATAGAGATAAAAATGAAGGAAGAGGATGAAGTCTTATATGACCTCATTTTCAAGAAAAAAGAGGAGTAAGAGGAAGTTACCCAAAAATAGGCCAAAAACCTCCCCATTATAGTTGATCACTAATGGTCAGACCTCCAACCCTATACCACTTGTCTTTCCAAAAATATTTAAAGCTAGTAATAAATAGGTAAAAGATAAATTCAGTTTTCTAGTCCTAGAAGAAGTAAACATAATTCATTCAGAACCTACATGAGATGAAGACCTATACACATAATATGTTAGAGAAAAATATGTTTCTGATTTTGAATTAAAAGCTACTGAATGAGAAACTCCTAGGTAAATAATGAGATGGTGAGACCAAATAGATTTGGTATAATGAATTTACCCTACCAGATAAAAACAAGAATGTGTAGATCTTATAAAATCCAAACTAGTATGTTCAACTACTATAGCATGTTCTGATCTAAATTCTATTTATATTTCACAACTTATTAATGGTATGTGTGCTCAATTCATTTATATTTAAATTAATATCAAATAGATATATAGTCATATTGATACTTGTTTATTTCTACCTTTTTGTAACTAAGTTGTAATAGACAACTGGAAAGAGTTAGACGAGCAACATAGTTATAATTCCTTAGATATACAAATAAATGGGTTTAATTATAATAAGTATAAATACCAATAACCCATGATTATTCAAGTGAAGACATTATCTCATAAAAATAATTCTCACGATTAGTTACCAGTAGATTGTCTATTACGAGGAGCCTTCATAAACCAATATTCACCTTATGGTAGTGCACCCAAAAGTGTGTAATTTAACATTAATGGAGAAAAT
This sequence comes from Torreya grandis, assembly GCA_037957365.1. NCBI lineage: Eukaryota > Viridiplantae > Streptophyta > Pinopsida > Cupressales > Taxaceae > Torreya > Torreya grandis. The sequence continues at coordinate 94,340 of JARHVA010007625.1, read as the reverse complement.
ATTTGAGATACCATATGAGTTTATGTTATATAATAATATCCTAATAATATAACCCTAATTAAAATTTTAAATAATCACATCATGGATAAAATTGAAGAAATAGGACATAAGATTAAAATAAATATTTGTTCCAACGTTCCAAAAAAATTATGGAATAAATCCATGCCTATCATGGAAATAAATTTAATATAAGGAAAATAAATGAATATTAGGAAGATAATTCCAATTCCTACTCATGATTATAAGGAAATGGAGAAATTCATCAAAGAGTGTGAGCTTAATAGAGTTGAGCACACCACCATATTATTGTTATGCCTTCATGGTAAATAATCATTCAAAATGGAGGTGGACAAAAAAAGAATGGTTATAAATTAAAAACCACTTAATTCCATTAATCTACCTTATCCTTATCCTATCCTTGATAAATCATATATTTTATAGAAAGTTTCAAGTAGTAAATATTTCTCAAAATTTGATTACAAATCATGATTTAATTATATCAGAGTTAAAGAAGATGATATACCAAAGATAACTTTCAATTCTCCTTTTTGCCATTACCAATGGAAGGTCATGCATTTTGGCCTTATGAATGCACATGAATATTTTAAAAGTTTTATGGATAAAATATCTAAAGGTATGTTAGATTTCCATTGTGTTTACACTATTGATATTCTAATTTTTAGTCAATCTCTTGAAGATCACTCAAAACATTTGAATAAGTTCTATGACATAATTGTTTGAGCTAGTATAGTGATTTTATAAATAAAAATATAACTATGCTAGACAAATTTTAAGTTTCTTGGGATGAAATTCAAGAATAGTAAGTTAAAATTCCAAGGACATATCAAAAAAAAAATCTTAAATTCCTAAAAAATCTTGACAAGAAGGAATTGCAATATTTATTATGAATTATTAATCATGTAAATAGTTTTTATGTTTTCAGTGGGATAGATATATTTTGTTTGATATATATTTTTTAAATAGGAATTATGTATGGACTGATGAACATAATAGGGTATTCCAAACTATTAAGTCCAATGGTGTTATCATTATTGATCTTAATGTACCCAAGTTTGATAACTTTGTATTCTATATTGATGCATCCACCACTGCTTGCAGAGGAATCTTATTTTGTTCATAAGATAACCAATAATTTTTTGTGAATATGGTTCTAGTGTATTATATGATGATTTCAAGAAAGGGATCTCTTCAGATAAATATATTTATGTTCTACATAAATGTCTATAAATTTTTTCTCTTCCACTGATGCATTCAAAATACTTTGTAATCAAAATTAATTTTATGAGGTTTATGACATTGAAGGAAAATGATCATGAATGAAATTATGGAAGAGGTAAATAACTCCAATTTCAATAATATTTTAATATATTTAATTACAATGCTTAACATATTTTAGGGAAATATAATGTTGTTGTTGATAGGTTATATAGAGACATTGATCTCTCTTTAATGAACCATCCTCAAGGACCTAAAGGACCTTAGTTTTTTATCATAAAAGTAAAATGTGTTATATTTGGTGTTATGTGACTCCTTATTTAGACATAAATTTTGATATATGGGATCATAGAGAATTAGAAAATAATTTCTAACATGTTGAACAAGAATTGATAGCTTTTGAAGCCTACAATATAGAACATTTTTGTCTTCATAATAATTTGTTATTAAAAGATTAATTTCTAATTTTTTAGTCCATAAATTCATTGATATGATATACATTCTAAGTTAAATGTGGATTATACAATCTAAAGAACAATAAAAATGAATATTTAATTCAATTTATTTGATGATGTGGACCTCTAGTTCTTCGATTACTAGGACCACTTCAAAATGAAATAAAAATTACTTGTACCATCATAAGAAGACTTAAATGAGAATATAAAATAGAATTCTATATTAATTCCCATAATACACTTCATAATCCTTATTGTGAATTATAGTTATTAAAATTTACTTGTAAATTCAAATAAATATCTCCAGAAGATGTGGAAAGAGAAGCTTAAATATTACTTTTTGAAGGACAAGGGTCCTATTAGTGGAACCTAATAAGTTCATATTCATTCGATGATGATAGAATGTCAGCATGTGGATCTACCTTTATTTATTAAATCAATGACACATCACCAATATATTCTTAGTGTACATTTTTAACACTATTTTATTTTAGTGGACTTTGTTGAGGTGTAAAGCAATTAGATATGATAAACAATGTCAACCACTAAGAACCTATATTCCTCACTCCTTTTCTATAAATAAATATGGAATAATCATAGTGGGTAGAGATCAATATAAATAGAATTAATATAGTCTACTAAGAAATATTGTAATAAAAGCCTTACGTTTTAATATTTGAAGTAATAGTGGGAAGTTGTAGCCATTTGACCCCAACCTTCATGTTGTTTATTACAAAGGTCTTGAAAAAGTCTTAGAGTAGCAGTATTAGACTAGAAACCTTGGACTTAATATTTTGGAATGCCTTATTATGTTCATTAGTGTAGACATACTTTCCATTTTTTTGAATAATTATTGAAAATAAAATTGATATACCTCACTATCAACATTAAAAAAAATTACATAATTACGAATTCATAAGAAATCTTGCAAAATTCAAGACTCTTTTTTTTTATACATCCTTGGAATTTTAACTTCCTATTCTTGACTTCCATCCTAAGGAACTTACTATTTTTTTGACATGGTTGTATTTTTGTTTTTGAAAGTGCTCTATTGACTAAACCAATTGTGTCATAGAACTTATTCAAATGATGTAAATGATATTCAAAAGATTGACTAAAAATTAGAATATCATAAATTTATACCCAAAGTAAATATGACATACTTGTGAACATTTTATCCATAAAACTTTGAAAATATGCAAGTGCATTCATAAGGCAAAAAGGCATGACCTTCTAGTGGTAATGGCCAAAAGGACAAGTTGAAGTTATCTTTGGCCTATCTTCTTCTTTAACTCTGATGTAATATAATCCCAATTTGCAATTAAATTATGAGAAATATTTATAATTTGAAATCTTATGTAAAAGATATGATTTATTAGGGATAGGATAAAGATAAGAAAGAGTAATGGTATCAAGTGGTTTGTAATTTATAGCCATTATATTTTTTCCCTTCTACTTTGAATTCTTGTTTACCATGAAGGCATACCAACAATATGGTGATGTGCTCAGCTTTATAAAACCAACATTTAATATTTCTTTGATGGCTTACTCCATATAAAGATAATCATGAGCAAGAATTGGTATTTTCTTCCCAATATTCATTTTTTTACCTTCTATTAATTTTATTTCCATGATAGCCATGGATTTATTCCATAGTTTTTGAGAATCATTGAAGAAAATATCTATTTTAATCTTCAATTTTATTTATTTAATTTTATCCTGGATAAGATTATTTTAACTTTGAATCAAGGTTATATTACTAGTATATTATTCTATATCATAAATTAATCTACGAGCTTAGATCCTTTCTCCATTATTGTAAAATAACATACTTTTGGGTATACTACCATAAGGTGAATATTGGTATATGAAGTCTCCTCCTAATAAATAGTCTAGTGGTAATTGGTCATGAGCAAAGAAATCATAAAATAATGTCATGTATCGAATAATCATGGGTTATTGATGTTTGTAATTATTACATGTAAACCTATTTCCTTTTATATCTTAAGGATTATCACCATGTTACTCATCTAACTCTTCTAGTTATATAATATAACATATTTACAAAAATTAAAGATGTACTAGAATGGATCTAAGAATATATCTATTTGTTATTACTTCAAATAAATATGAATTGATCATACCTGCTATTAATAAGTTTTTGAAATATAATTAAACTTTGGATTGAAAGGTATTGGAGTAGCTGAATATATTAGTCTACATTTTTTAGGATTTGCACATTTTAGTTTGTCTATTAGGGTGAATTTATTCTACACAATGTATTTCATTTCCCCATCCCATTTTATACCAAGGAGTTTCTCATTCAATGTATTCTACTTTAGCATCATAAATATCTTCTTCTCTAATAACTTCTATGTAAAATTATTCATCCCATGTCGGTGTTGAATGAATTGTGATGACTTCTTTTAGAGTATAAAACTGAATTTAGATTTTAACCATTTATCACCAGCCTTAAAGCTTTTTGGAAAGGTAAGTGGTATATGGGTTAGAGGTATGATTTTTATTTTTTGACTATAATGTGAAGGCTACCTTCATCTTCATGGGAATCTTATTTTTCCTCCTCTTCGTTCATGAAAAAGAGGTCATATTTGACTTCGTCATCTTCCTTTATTTTCATCTCTAGGGCATCCTTTTGTAAAGGTTGTCCATGGTATCTACATAAAATCATGAGACTCTTATTCTAAATCATTAGGTAGAACATCTAAGTCATCTAGATCATATTCTTCTTCTTCGTCTACATCTTATTCTTTAATTTATTTAATAATAGGTTCATAAATGTCATCCTTATCATACAAATATTCATTTTATTATAAAATATCCCATCACACTATTTCATTGGAGGAATAAATAACTTTGATAGAAGGATTTTTACATTTAAAATTAGAGACTTTATGACCTGGTTGATGAAAAATGTAACATATAACTTTATTTTATTGTGGACATGGAAATTTATAGTGACACAATAAAGTATGATTTTGATAAGGAGTGTCATAGTGATGGTATTAGAGCTTATGGAAGGAAAGATACATGTGTTTAAATTATAACTTTAGATTATGTACATACTATTTACAACCATATGGTGTTATCTCATGGAATTTTGGAACAAGGTGACTAGCTTGATGTTTACCAAGTTTAGTAATAACTTTTGTAGTAGATATGAGATCAAGTACATGGTATCAAAAAAGTAAATTATGTTAGCTAACACACAATTATCAAAAGATAATATTTTTAATTGTAAATTATTTAACCCTAATTTTTTTTATTTGATTAGGTAAATAAGTAGGTTTTACAAGGGTCTTACAACCTAAAAGTTAAACTAGTATCAAACCAAAATAGAGAAAGCCTTGAGGGTTGAAAAACATAGTACAAATAAAACAAAAAAAACTAGAAGAAACCTAAATCATGAGACAAAATAGTACTTTAAAAATGAGAAAAATTACTCATGTAGGGCAGTGTCCTCCATGAGTTCCTTATTGGGGTCCTTATCCTCCACCTTATCCTTCAGCCTATCTCTGATGATATTTACCTAAGTCTTGTTACTTAATCTTTCAGTGATGTCATTTGATAAAATCATCCTTGGCTTCTTTTGAGGCTCATTCTCCAAGATCTTATTAAAGGGGTTATTTAAATTGAGGGTTTGGAGTGAGGTGAACCTCCACCTTTTGGTCATTATGTCTATAGGAGGAAACTTTGCCTCGCTAAGTTAAGTGAAATCCTATAACATTTTTTTGAATTCCATATTAATTAAAATCCATTCCTTAATCAGACTGGCCAAGCCTAAACCCATATCATAGAGTTTACCATTGAATTACTCTAGTTGTCTCTCACTTTTTTAGAAGATTCTGCTACATATTCCTATACAAATACAATAAGTTTAGGTTTAATTTTGGTACAAGGGTACTATAGGGTTAATAGTATATAAATGAATAATCCCAATGGTGAAAAAAAAATGTAGCAAGGTAATTAATTTTCAAACTCATGTAAATAATATTCTCAATTTATAATACTCAAATAAGCCAAAAATAGAAGGTACAACTATTGATTGATATTGTAACAAATTAAAAACAAGATTACTTGACTAGTTTATTATGCATATACATATCTAGGCAGAAACATGATATAATTATACTGGATTAGGATTTAGAAGAATTGTTAGATTCTATGATTTTGCACTCTATAGCCTTGGATTCTTGCATCTAATCTAGATATTGGTGTATGAGTTCGATGTGGGTGTCTAGTATGGAATAGTGACTAGATATAGATGCAACCACATGAAACCTTATAGTTTTTTTATCATCTTTATTAATGTGTTTAGATCATGTACATATATTTTCACTCTTTATCAAATGAACAAACCCTAACTTCCTCACCCTTAGAGTGACTGAGGGAAAAATAGGTTTGTAGAATCATAATGTCAAGCTTCCCCAAGGGTACTTCAATCAATGGGTGATACCTTCATAGAAAATAGTATGAATAAGCTCTAAAACTTATGTATTTCTCCCATACATGTTGGATTGTGTGGGCATAATGATTCAATGTGTGATAATAAAGTACACACAGTGGCCTAGCTTGTAACTCATTAAAATATATTTCATGGGATGCTCCTTTAGTAATTAAAACCTATGGAAATATTTATCATATACATTATATATAAATAGGGATTGATAGGGCATATTTCTCACTTGAATTCTTAATTGAGTACTTTTGGTAATTTTCCTTATGAGTTCTTGGTATTTTTTTAGGTGAAGAATGAATGAGGGTTGATATTTTATATATACCAATACATTTTTAAAATATGTCACACTACAACACTTAGGCTAACCTTTATGATACATTTAATTTGAAAATTAGATTAATTTTAGCATTGTACACTTAGTTAGAAATGGGACAAATATGTCAACATAGGTATCTATCTTGGATGTAAGTGGTTGGCAAGCTAGAAAATAGGTATAGATCCAAAAATTGTATTGAGGGATAATAATTAGGTTTAGATAATTTTTTTACTATATAGAAGGCATGATCATCATAATGGTAGTGTTCAAACTAAGAGATAATAAATTTGACACAAAGAGACAGTGAACATGAACATTCAACAATGGGAAGGTCTTAGAAATGAAAGGCACATCCATGATAGGTATTTGCCAAGTATATAAGACTGAGGTGTTATAAAATTTATATTTATTGTCTACATTTCCCTCCTTTAATCTAGTAATAAAATTGATAGTTTAAAGGAAATTAAATGTATACATAGGTGTGTATAACACACCTTGCCTTTGCATGAGCCCAACTTGAGTGCTTTGTTAGTGACTAACCTAAAACCAAGGGCAAGTTATAATAAATAAATATTTCATATAACCTATAATTTAAAGAATTTAATATGTGTTAAAATAAAGACAATAAATTTATAAGTACACTTTTGTATCATTATAACTATCATAAATTTTGGAAATTTGATTTGAATAGATGCTTCATCATCAAGTGTTGAAGCTGAGAGTAGGATAATTTTTGAAAACCTGTAAGTTCATACATATATGAGGATGAGGATGAGTATGACACCATTCCCCCAACCTTGGTGAAAAGATGAGTTGACACATGGCCATTGAGCTCATCTCAATCATGCAACCCAAACATACTTATAACCTAGAGAGTGTGAGTTATCCAATCCAATCATATTATATATCTAATGAGGGTGGATGATTCGATCACCGCATTTTATAAATATGGTGAAGATAGATGATTTAATCATTTCTAAATTATAAATTTGATAAGATTGAGTGATTTAATCACCTCAAACTTTCCAAAAGGTGAACCAACAATTACACTAGATTGGCTTAATAAAGTATAAAAAATGATGAATATTTTTGGATTTTTAAATTTTTTTTTGGTATTTTAAAAATATTTTAATGGACATGGATATCTTATGATCTCATCCAAAATATGGTTATAGGTATCTCTCCACTCATAACTAGGTGAAATAAATTTGTGGAACTACCAAGATATATGTATAGGTAAAATATATGGCATTGTAGGATCTGTGATGTTCTATGTATGTATAATAAGACTTTGTGGTTGTGATGCAACAATATAAGGAATAGGGGTTCATGTAACCCATCATTGATTCATTTTTGGTTTCTTCAGAATATAAAAAATAGGAATGTGTTTTTTTGCTCTTGGTAATTAAATGTGTTGTATAGTAGTAGATGAGGATTATATAGAATTCATTGTGTATCTCTAATGTAATGGTATCTCAGGTACCAACTACCTATGAAAGGGGATTCCCTATTACTTACCCTTTATTGAAGGATTAAACTTAGTAGGTTTGATAATTAACTACCTAGGTATAGACTTCTTTTGTTCAAGTGTGTGATCATATGGATTTCTGGAAACTATAATTATCATGTTGGTATGAGTGTATTTAGCACACCCATGCACTATAAAATCAATTGTGTGTAGTGTATGTATCCAAGTTTATACAAATATTCTTGTGCATGGTATAATTGATAATTTAGTGATCATATGTGTTAAGCAAACCTATAAAGGTAAGTTGATCTCACCAAAGACTTGATGTGAGGTACCATTGAATTCTCTGGCCAGTTTGGTCTAAGGGTGTAAATCATCATGTGTATGTCCCAAATGTGTAAGTAATGTCATGGTGCAAACATTATCTCTAAAAATATTATCAATCATAAAACTATGTATAGGTTGGTGATAAAGGTATTCTCAAATTAATAATGAATGAATATCTGAGTCATCATCCACAATCTCCTTATCATAAAAATTAATATAAGGTTTTTGAATCATGGGAGGTGTCTGATGTGTATAATTACCAATAATACCATTTAATGTGTTCCCATAATGTGGTGGAGGAATATGTGCACTATATGCCATTTTTACTTCTCATTACTTTTTCTAATGGTCTTATTAAGGATTGTTAAATATTTTATGATTTTGGTGATCACTAGGTTGTGAACCTGATTCCCTTAAAGGATCATCAAATATATTTTGTTTCTCATTGATAAGGTCTGGGATCTTATGAATTAAGGTAAACATATGTTTTTAGAATTTCTATGGTCTTAGTGATAGTCACAATAAACATTTGCATCATATCGATTGGGTAGAGGTCAATTCATATCAACCTATATAGGATGAGGGAGAGATATGAGGTGACACTCCAAAATCTTCAAAAGTAACAAATCTAGACACTTAGGAAAATGAGTAAATTATATCCTTGGTACATTGGATAAGATAATATTATTTGGTTTTTGTGACATTACACATTAATTATAGTAGTTGTTTTCTTTTTAGGTTATATAGGTTTTACCTTATAACTTGGTTTGATAGTGAACTTGGTATTAGATGTAGTCAACACAATACATAAGTTTGTTCAATGAGATAAGTTTCATTTCATGATTATTAACAATATGACATAAGTCATCAAAATATTTTATTTTTTTGAAAATAATGGAATCATGTAATGGGACAAACAAACTTTTCTTGAAGATGTCTTGAATCTCTTTATCTACCATTGGATTGGTCATTTTAGCCAACATTATTTGGTACCTTAGGACATATTCATTGATAGTTTAATTGGTTCTATATTTATTTTTGTAATTTGAGAATAAAAAAACTTTTTGGTAATGTTAATAGAGAAGTGTTCCTAACATTGAATGGTAATAAGTTTGGATGATTTTACTAATTGGATTGGTAAGTCATATAACCACATTAGAGCATAGTCCTTAAAGCTCCTTAGAAATAATTTAGTCAAAACTTTATCATTAGAGGCATATTCAAGGCATGCCACATAGAGATATATAATATTATATTTACAATCACCCTTTCCATCATAAAATATGAAATTAGATACAACAAAACTAGTTGGTAAGGGGTGAAAATATATTTCATGTGCAAGAGGGTTATGCAAAACATCTTGTGAGTCAATAACATAAGGTGAATTCATTTATTTTTTTTTCAATATTGATAACCTTATATTTATTTTTATAGTTTGGACAAGATCCTTCACATTTTTATCTCTAAGGTATGAATTTTGAGAAGTCACCAAAGTAAGTGTATGCATAGTTTGATTTGATATAGGCATTGAAACTAGTAATTGCATTGAAGTGTTAATGTTTTCCATAGAGGATGTATCAATAGTATGATTTATTTTATGGAACAATGTTATGGATGCATGAGTCATGACCCCATTATAATTATGAAGTGATGATGTGCTCAAGGGAAGGGTTATTGGTAATAACATGAAAAATATATGGACTTAGTTGTTCATCTATGATTTTTTATTTTTTACTTTCCAATATGTGTTGAAACATCACAAGAGATTGTACTTACTCTTGATCTATTTGTTCATATTCATTAGTTTCATTAGATTTATCATTTTCATTATCAAAATCATTTTCTATGATAACCTCTTCAATATGTGGTTCATTTTCTTTACTGGTAACTTAATTAGGAATAATATTGTATACTTCCTTATTTTGAGTCATCTTAGGTGTATAGTGTGTAAGTTTTAATTATTTGATAGAAAAACCACTTAATATAGGTATACACCTAGGTTTCATACAAATGATAAAGTATATTTGGAAAAATACATCAATAAAAAATGTCAAAAGGCTGAATACCTTGGGATAAACTATGATCTACATAAAGAGATGGGTTCACCAAATGTTTAACCCTAACTTGATTTTGTTATAAGGGTACTATAGGGTTAATAATATAGAAATGAATAATTACAAAGGTGAAAAACAAATCTATAATAGGGAAATTAATTTTTTAAATTAGATAAACAAAATTCTAAATTTATAAAACTAAGATAGGTCAAAAAATATAAATTACAACTATTGATTGATATTGAAATAAATTAAAAATAAGAGTACTTTACTAGTTTGTTATGTATATTTAGACCTAGGATAAAACAAGATGAAAGTGGAATGGAGTAGGATTCTAGATTATGGCCTCGGATGCTTGCATCAAATCTAGATGATTGTGTTGATTCTATTGTCTAAGTTGAATATAAGTGTCCATTATGGAATAATGACTAGATCTATATGTGACCATCTATAGCCTTTTGGGTTTATTTCCATATTTTTTTAATGTGTTCATATTACATGCAAAATCCATCACTCTTTGTCAAATGATCAAACCCTAGTTTCCTCATTCTTAGAGTGACTGTGGAAAAAATGGGTTAGTGGGCACATGGTGTAAATCTAACCTAAAAAATCCTCTATTAATGGGGGAAGCCTACATAGTTAATACTTTGAATATGATCTAAATATTATATAGGTCTCCCTTGTGTTGGCTTATGTGTGAATAAATATAAAATGTGTGGTAAACAAGTACATAAAGTGGCATAGCTTGTAACCGGAAAAAATATGGCTCATGGGATGTTCCTTCAATAATTCAAACATGCAAGGATATTAATCCTATGACTGATATGCAAATATGGATGGATAAGGTATATTTTCTCACTTGAATTATCAATTTAATACTCTCAGTAAGTTTACTTATGAGTTACCTTTATTTTTTTAGTTAAGGAATAAATGAAGATTGATCTTGTGTATATACCATTGCCTTTTTAAAATTATCTCTCACTAAAACACTTAGGCCGACCTTTAAGATATGTTTTGTCTATGAATTATATGATTTTTAGGCACTTGAAACTTAGTTATAAAAGAGATGCATGTGTCAATAGAGGCATATATCTAGGATGTAAGTGTCCAATTGGGACACAAGTATTCGAGAAAATAGAAAATAAATATAGGACCAAAACTATCAGTGAAATATAATAACCAAGTTTAGAGAATTTTACATAATATAAAATGCCAAGTCATTAGAACAAAAGGATAGATATTAAAATCCGTTTGTTAGTGGTAAGGTCTTAGAAATAAAGGGTATATATATGATAGGTATTTTCCAAGTACATAGAATGTTGAAGTGTTATATAATTTAGATTTATTGTCTACATAAATGTAAAAGAATACCTCAGATCAGAGGTCCAATCCTTTAGCATGACTCTTCATCTTAAGGGAATTATAAAAGGTAGTAGAAAGGACCTATTTTGACCCTCAGTCCTGGTGGATTCCTATACTTTAGCTAAAGATAGATAAGGTCACTAAATGCATAAGATTGGTAGATGACCCCTATTTTGATGTAGGACACCTTCTATTGGATGGTCTCATTTTTGTGGTCATTGGCCAAGTTATCATTGGTAATAGGATAAGGGTTTCCTATTACTTTTTTTTTTTATTTGGGATTTTGTTTTAATGCGGTACAACTCTATTTTATAGAGACAGAAGTTTTATTGAAGACTCTCTATTTTTGGTTGGTCTCTTGTTGTAGGTTGTTTCATCTTTTTGGCATGTTATGATCTAGCTACCTATTGGTTGTTTATTCCATCATGAGTTATTTTTTGTGCCATCTCATTTTAACTCCTTTGTTATATCTTTTGATTAATGGTTTTAGGTCCTCTCAAAATCTATGTTTTATACCCTGTCAAATTAAAAATGTAAAAGAATATTGCCAAATATTGAATTAAAATGTTAAGTAAGCAATGAAAGAACTTAAGTAATAAGGTTACCTTGAAGTGAAATCAAACCATAAAATAAATATGAATGTGACAAATGGGGAACTATCAAATGGATAAAAACCTTACACTATTATTTAAATCTTTGCATAAAGAATCTCCAATTACATAGCATGGAAAAGTTAGGAGAATAATGGCCTTAAGCCAAGTAAGAATCAAGGATGCAAGAGCATAAGAGTCCAAGAATAAATATTTTTTTGAATCAAGTATTGTAAAAAGGGAGAGGAGAACTCTTTATATAGAATTAATAGATAAATAAGTTACAAGGGTAAGATTCAGCATGTGTTCTATGTATCTCTAATCCTCTTAAAAGTAATAAGGATGTGTGTGTCATGTGGAGGAGATATTTACATGAAATTAACTTATAAATATAAAAAGTGGACAAAAGAGATGAGAGCCACCTCATAAATCTAGGAAAGTGTATTTACAATAAATATAATAAATACACACATAAAAGGAGACATAGGATAAACATAAAATAAAGTACCCAAATAATATTAATCTATAAAACTTCTCATTAATCTTAATTTTGGGTTACAAGAGTGGAGAAAACATTTTAAAATAAGGAAAGGAGTTGAAATTACATAATATTCCCCCTTAATAAAAATTCCTTCAAGAGGAATTACAAAAGCTGAGAGAAGAAAGAACATAAAAAGTTTACAAAAGTTGAAAGGATGAAAATTTTATCCTCAATAATCTCAATTAATCATTTTCAAACATGGTGTTCAATCCGTGATAGAATAGAGACCCAAAAAAAGAATAATGATCCACAAAACCTAAAAGACAAACTAGCTAACACCAATATTTCAAGTTAAGTAACCAATATGCCAAAAATATAATCTAAATGCATAATTTAATAAAAATAGATGTACAATTAGATAAATTTGAGCAAACTCAACTTCCATTATAAAGTACATAAACCTGCATGAAAAGGTGTTAGTCCAAGAAAAACTATAAATAAAGCATAATTCCTTTGCAACAAAAAGTAAGGAATGCAAAAAAGAGTTTTGAGTTTAACCAAAATGGAGAAAATAAATATGTGTCATTATAAAAATATATCCATCATGAATCAATCAAATAATCATCACATGAAGGCATATCAAAGCCTCTAGAAGATGCATCATTTTTATGAATTGAAATAGTATTAACTTTAGAGGTAGGAAATTTAGTTTTTTTCCAATAATACAAAGTGTCATGTGTGGATTTACCACAAGATTTGTATTAATGTAATTTCCAACATTTATATATAAAATACATGTGTTTTATAACAATACACATAAGGTTTAACATTTTTAAGTAAAATATGAGTATTCCAAGCATTGTGTTGCATTATAAGTCCTATGGTGAGGAGGCAATATGATTATGAATTTTTATTATAACTATTTAAAGTATTATATCCAAGACCTTTGGAATTTGTATTTTATTTAGGTAAAATAGGTTTAATTAAACCATATTCACATTTACCAAGTGCATCACTCCAATAATCCATATTGTGTTTGATTTTTATGTCAAGATTAGTAAAATATGTGTTCAGATAGGTTTTAAAAGTTTCAACATTAAAATTATGATCATGTGTAAAATACAAAATTTTATCATTTAAAGTTTCAATATAAGATTGCATAGTTTGTATTTACTTAATATAAGAGGGTTGTAAAGCATTTAAAATATCATTTATACATAAAATTCGGTGTTTAAGGGTACTAATTTGATCATTTTTTAAAAATAAACTTGATGCAAATGTTTTTCAAAAGTTTAAAAAAATATTAATTGAAATGTGATTGCATGTGAATATACAAGTTTTACACTTGTAAATAAACTACAAATTCCACTAATAATTGACTTGTAAATGTAAGTCCACACTAAATTATCAAATAAAATTACTTAAAATCTAATATTAACCATATTTTTATATGAATTGAATCAATAAAAAAAATTAATAAAAAAAATTTAATAAACAAATGGTAATTGCATATAATACAAAATTTTATAAAAGACCCTTTTTTAACTTTATTTTCCAAAAAATGACTTCCCACGTGATGACTATAACAACTTTGGTTTTGAAAACATGTGAAACACATATAAAAGAGGTGAACATATACTACATTTTAAATGAGTTTGTAAAATGGCATAATCCCTTTTTCTTACTTGGATAATATTTAATAAAAAATATCATGCCACGAGAGGAAAAAATCCCCATTTTTAATGATGAATTTAAAAATATCTGAAATAAATAAAATCATAAAACTCATTATTATTATTATTATTATTATTATTATTATTATTATTATTATTATTATTATTATTATTATTATTATTATTATTATTATTATTATTATTATTATTATAAAAAAACACTTTACATAGACTTAAAAGCTTTGTAACATATTTACAAAAGTAAAGAGAGCTTAAGAGAGTTTGAAAAGTGTACTATGATTTATTGTTTTGAATTTAAACTTTTAATAATAAAAATCAAGCCCACCAATAAAATTTACTTTAGTTGTATAACAAAGTAATAAAAGAATCACATAATAGTTCAAAGTGTTAGGTAATGATTGTTGATTTAAAAACATGAATTATCTTTAATAAGGAAATGAAATGTTAAAAGGTGAGTGTAATTTCTTATTAAATAAATTAAAGAAGATAAATGGCAAGGAAAAATAAATAATTACTTGTACCTATGTTAAGTGTTATAGAGAAAAATAAAAAAGCATTGCATGAATATGATGTAAAAAGAGAGCTACCAAGCATGTAACTAAATGCACAAAATAACTATGCATAAGTGGCAGTGATATTCAAATGCATAATTATATGTATGTTTAGAGGAATAGAGAGAAAAAGTTCCTCTAAAAACCATTAAACATGGAAAAAGTTTTTTGTGAGCACCCTATAACAACTTAAGTTAGAAGTCAAGAAAATGTAGATGGAAAAAATAGAGATTCCTCTAAGAAAAACCTTCATAACTCACTAACATTAAAATAAATCAAATATTTTATACCATGAAAGAATATTTTCAAATATCAAAAATAAAATTGTGAATAAATAATTAAATAACTTAAAAAATAATTTTACCTTGAAGTGAAATCAAACCACAAAGTTGAGATGAATATGACAAATGGAAAAATTATCAAATGGAGAAAAAGCATCCACTAGTATTAAAATATTTGAATAATGAATATCTAATTACATATCGTGGATAATTTAAGAGAATAATGGAATTATGATAAGAGAGCATCAAGGATGCAAGAACATGAGAGTGCAATAAAAAATATTGTTTTAGATCAAGTATTGTAGAAAGAGAGAGGATAGCTCTTTATATAGAGCTAAAAGAGAAAACGAGCTACAAGGGCAAGCATCAAAATGTATGTCTTATGTCCCTAATATTATAATTGAGTATGATTTGCATGCCATGTGAGGGGATAATATTTACATAAAAGTAACTCCTAAATTCAACAAGTAGATAAGAGAGGGGAGAGCTACTTCATAAATCTAAGATAGTGCATTTACAATAAATATAATAAATGCACCCATAAAAGGATACATATGATAAACCTAAAACTATACTAAAGGACCCAAATAAGAATAATTCTCCAACACTTGAAACTTATTTATAAAATGGATGCATGTGTCAACGTAGGCATCTAACTAGGTCACAAGTGTCTAAGAATCTAGAAAATAGGTATAGGTCCAAAATTGAAAATGAAAGAAAATAATCAGGTTTAAAGTATTCTTCACAATATAGAAAGCCTATTCATCATAATAATAGTGGTTAGACTAATCAATAATCAATTTTACATAAAAAAATATAGTGATTGCAAGCCTTTCATTAATATGAAGGTTTTAGAACTGAAGGGTACATCCATGATAGGTATTTTTCAAGTATACAAGATTGAGGTGCTATTTATTCAAATTTAATGTCCACATAAAATTTAAAATATATGATAAAAAAAGGTTATGTAGTAAAGCATTAAAATAATTCAATTTAATAGTTCATTAGAATGATGGAATTTTGTAGAATAATCAATATTTGTAAACTATTTATAGAAATCTTCAAATTGATAAAGATCAATAAGTTTCATATGCATTAACCATTCAACATCTTCATTCTTCTTAGGTTGCATATGAGGAAAATATTCTTCAATAATTAGAGTATAAATAGCTTTCATGGGATCAGTTGATTGAATACTTGCTCATTTTATTTGACTTCAATGAGATACTCCCACCAATAACCAAAATTTTCTCAAAAATATTTAGTTATCAATACAATAGTAGTAGTATCATCCATACCATTAATAGTAGAAATAGATTTTAAAAACTAATCTAGATAGTAATCTCATGATAAGAAGCAAGAATTCCATCTATATTTAAATACCAGGGCTAGATTGGAGGAAAACCTTCTTGCATCATAGATTTGGCTTTAGACTAGTGTGTAGGCTTAAATTTATGCTTTTCAAAAAGATTAAAAGTATGTCTTGGACCAAATTCTATTCTTTGAAAATATTTTCCAAAGGTTTAAGGTTTTGGTGAACTAATGACTGTACTTGCTTTTTTTTTCTTCCTTGTTAAGCCTTGAAATTCCTTGGACCAATTGATCAAATTTATTATAAATATTATGTATAGTTCAATAAATATTATGAAAATAAATTTAGATATTATCTAATTTATTAGTACTGGAATATATAATATGTAGAGACACTTATCTACATGGTCATGGACTTAATTTACATATTTTATAAAAATGGCAAGGGAATAACTAATATTATGTACAATTCCCATAGAATAACTAATCTATTTGACATATCTATAAAGGACACCAAATTTTCTTGAAAATAAGAATTAAATATAGCAATATAGTTTTTATGCTTAAACTCCTTATATGGCTCCTTATATTATGATTTTATATATGTTGAAAGGCATAAGAAAATTGATATACTTTTCCTTCTTCATATTTATAGTAACCTTTCAATGGATGCCATCGTCCAACTCTATACAAAGTTACATCATATTATTTATAAAACTCAAGTTTCATCTCTTAACAGAACAAACTTATATAAAAGAGGGAACTTATCTTCTCCTTGATTAACATTTTCATCTTCTAATTCAACAAATAGATTTCCTTTTCTAGTGCTTCTACTAAAATGACTAGAAAAGGTTTCTCTAGAAGGTTCTCTATATTTTTAAGAAACTCTATGAGAGGGAATTATAGGTAACACTGATGTATTTTATTTCCTTTTACATGATGAAAAATATCAAAATGGTTTTTATCCATAGGCACAACATGTTTAATCCAATCTAGTTTCCATTGTGTCAAAACATATATACTAGATATAATACCTTTCTATAACTGACCTATTCTACTTAGTCTATGGGCATAAGGAATATTATTTATGATAGTAGGATGACTAGTATTCATCATAGAATACAAAAATTGAATATTCAAACTAGCATAATGGAATGGACCAAACATTTCTAGGCCATACATAGAGCAAAATAATCCTCAATAATCTATGCTTCCAACTTTAACTTATTTACATCTTTTATCTTAGGCACTAACTGACAAATTAGGACACAACTCATAATATACATGACCTTCATTAAGAAGAGATAGACTAGATAACTAACAAGAATGGGAAAATTTTAACTTTTTATGATCAAAAATAGCTAAATAATTGACATTTTTAATATTTTATGGAAACAAAGGTTTAATATAAACACAAATAAAATAAAGATTGATAAACTAAACTTTGGGATGCCTCTTGATATATTCTATCTCATAAATTAGAATAAATGGATTCAATTTTTTTTGATAATTATTTTTTAGTTTATACTCAAGATAAATCTAAAATATTCATATATGGATTAACAAAAGACTTATAAGTGTTTTTATATAGAACTTTTCCTAACAAATATTGACTTTTGAACTTAAGCTGGGAAGATTTATAAACATTAATATTCTTAATAGTAGGTGGATTATAATTTATGAGAGTCCCTGATAATGATTATTCTATAACATTTATTTTTTGAATTGAATTAGAACTTTCACTAGTTTCATAGACCTCTTCCCTTGGATCTTGTTGATCAATACTATAAAATCATTTATCTTCATCTTCATTTAGGGTTTGGAATCTTAAATTGATATCATCAACATGATAGAATTAATACATCATTCAACAATAAATTCCTTTGGATGTAATATTATTTGGGTATCCAAGACTTTGATAAGATTAATTAATTTTCACAATATCAAAATAATAGCTCCAATTCTCTTAGACAAGAATTAGATAACTACAAGGCAACAAATAAGTTATGGACTTGCAAAATAAAAAGAAATATAGATATTGATAGATATTGGGCTCATGGATTTGATACCACTAATTTTAGATTTATTCAGGACATTAGTCCGATTGAAAATAAAAAACATGGAGGTTAAGGACAAATGGCTAAAACTTCTCACTATTCTTGTAAATATTCAAATACAAGGCTTTTCTCACATTATTTCTTGGCAGGCTATACTATTGTTATTTTTCTCGATCTCTACCCACTGTGCTTCTTCCAAAATTATTTATAATAGAGGAGTGAGGAATATCATCTATTATTGGCTGACATTATCTATGACATCTAATTGATTTACACTTTAAGAAACTCCACTAGCATAGGATTGGGTACAAAATAGACATAAAGTGACAAAGACTCAATAAATATATGCACGCTAAGAATATTATGGTAATACTTCATTGAGTAAATCATTAAAGTTAGATCCATGTGTTGGCCTTCTATGATGATTGAATGAGGATGAAATTATTGGGTCCCACTTATTAGACCCTTATCCTTCAAAAAATAATATTTTAACTTTTCTTTTCACATCTTCTGGAGATATTGGTGTAAATTTTCAAGTAATTTTAAAGAGATATAATTCCCA
Organism: Torreya grandis; assembly: GCA_037957365.1. Lineage (NCBI taxonomy): Eukaryota > Viridiplantae > Streptophyta > Pinopsida > Cupressales > Taxaceae > Torreya > Torreya grandis. Next base: position 75,118 of record JARHVA010007625.1, on the reverse strand, counting down.
TTAGGGATTATACTATATTGTGGGAATTCATATAGAGTTCCATTTTAAACTCCCATTCAATTAATCTTCTTATGATTGCATATGAAATTATTCTTTCATCTAGATGTGGTCCTTGTAGTCAAAGAATAGGAGGTCCACATCTTTGAATAAATTAAATATTTATTTTTTTGTTCTTAAATTTTTATAATCCACCTCTAACTTGGCTTGTATATAATATCAAAAAAATTATGTACCAATAACTCAAAATTTAATCCTTTAATAATCTAATGATTTTGAAGACCAAAAGATTCTATGTTACATGTTTCATAAGCTACTAGTTCTCATGTAACATACCTAGAAATGTTTTTATAATGCTATATGATGCCACATTTGAATTTTTTGTCTATAAATGAAGTGAAATAGTATCAAATAGAACACATTTATATTTTATGATATAAAATTGAGGTCCTTGAGGTATTGGGGGATGGTTCATTAAATAGAGAGAATGGTCTCTACTTAACCTATTAGAAACAATATTATCTTTCCCTAAAAAATGTTATGAAGCATAATGAAATATATCAAAGTAGTCTTACCACTAAAATTATTTACTTATTCCATTCATGTGGCCATGATCCTTTTCCTTGAATGTCATAAATCTTGTACAATCATTTTTTATTATAAAGTGTTTCAAATGCATCAGTCAGAGAGCAATTATTTTTAGACATTTCTTAACATCATAGATCTCTCTATCTGAAGAAATCCATTTCTTGACATAATCATAGAAGACACCAAATAATATTCACAAAAAAATTCCCGGGTATCTTCTACACAGCATAATATTCCTCCCCAATAAGTTATAGATGGATCAATATGTAATAAAAATTAGTAGACATTGGTACATGAAGTTCAAGAAGACTTGTAACCTTGGAATTAATATTTTGGATTGCCCTATTATGTTCATCAGTCAATACATACTTCCTATTTTATAATGATAGTGACTTGATTGATATCTTTAAGGACTTATAGATCTCCCACATCACTTCATCAGAGAATAATAGAGTTAATGTTGTGGTCAATACAATTTTGGACCACCTTATACCATTAGCCTTCTTTCTCCCTTAGAAGATGTTGGAGAAAGAGTGTGGGGACACACTTTATAGATCATTATTATTGATAGTTAATCCACCATCATTCATCATAGATAAGTGTAGGTATGATTTATATTCCATTATATTTTTATATATATTTTAGGTACTTCGTATCCTTGTGTTCTCACAAACCCTATCTACTTGTACCCCAAAGATGTGTAATGTTCATTTCCTATATACATAAACTAATGATTAGAGTTTAACTCCCTATGAAACCTAAAACACCTCTAGATGACATGTAAGATTATAAATAACATTAGAGAGAAAAATTCATATTATTATTATTATTATTACCCTCTACAATTGTGATGTAATTTTTTAAGATAACCCACAACAATGCCACCCATTTTGTCAAAAATCCATATTAGGCTTCTATTTTGTTTAGATATTGATTTTTTCAACTATTTGAGATAAAAAGGGTAATAAATAAATATTTTTACATTGGGATTTGATGGGTACCTTATAATTGGATTCCTAACACCTTCATTACTCTTTCTAAGTCATTTCCACATGATTTCACAAACCCCTTCTAATATTTTACCTTCTTGATAATCCTCATATGATCACAAAGATTTGAACATTATTTACTACTTATTAGTCATTTGTTTACTTATTTTTTTAAAATTGATTAATCCTTCAATTATTGTTTTAGCTTTTCTTAAGTTGTCACATTGTCATGTTATTCATTTTATTGGTCAATTCAACTAGAAATCACATTGCTAGTACTTTAGAGGATATCGCCACCTTTATGATGGCATGTATTATTTAGAACAAGATGATGAGATGATGATTATCTTATCTAGTCACATCCTATAGGTAAATGCCTTGGATCGGTTTTAGAAGATGCATCAAAATTATCCCTTTAAATTTTATATTTTCCTAAAAAATTCCATCTACTTCTTCAATATCTTCAAAATGTTTAACCTTGGTATATAATCACTCACCTCTATGAAATAATCTAAAGTTGAGTTTAATTTTTAATTTTTTCATCATTGGTGCTTAGTTATTTACTATTTCAAGACAAATTTTAGTGAAAAATAATTCTTTAATATGTTCAGTCAATCATTGAGGTGAATGGTTCACCTTGACGTTATCAAGAGTGAACCTACTTCTTATGATGATATTGTTATTCAGTGTTTAAAGCTATATTTATTTGAGGTTTATATTGGTATCCAACCTCATATAAAAATTACATCCTCTCATCATAATGAAAATTATAATTTTATTAAAAAGGGTGTCAATGATTCTTCATTGGGAAAAAATGACAAAAATGAGGTCTAAGAGGTCAATGCCCTAAGTAATAGCAATTATGACAAGGTTAAGTATGGTAAGAATGTTTAATAGAACTATGATCATTATAAATAGTATAATATTCACTAGATGAAGGGACATTTTGACAAGGAATGTGTCACTTATAAACCTAGTAAAGTGCCTAAATCCTTTCCTCCTAAAAATTATCCCCTTTCAACTCATAACTACAAGTTATAAATATTTAAGTAGCCTATTATTCACCATTCTTTTATCAAAATTGGGATTTATTTAAAACCCTAAGTGACAACATTACTATGTAAAATTACGATAATAGTATAAAAATAATATCATTCACTATTTTGAAACTATTGTAATCTATAAATTTACTAAAAATAACAAATTAAAATGAGAAAATAATAAATTAATTGGAAAGTGTAATTGTGGGAGGAATTATAGTCTAAATATTTTTATGCAGAGTAGTTGGGTGACTATAAATAGGAATCAATAATTGGATATAGGACTAAAAAAGACACCATGGTCAAGACACTATAGGGTTGGTTCTCATGTCCATTATGTAATTCCCTTGTCCACTTGTAGTTAGGAAATTAGGATTTTTGGGTTCTCTACATCTTTGTCTATAAAAATTGTATCTAGTGTGGAATCTTGTGATCACTTGAGAAGACCACTCTATTACTAATTTTCCTTGAGAAAAACTAGCTCATTGATATGTGAATACCAATGAAAATTAATGGGGTAAGAATGGGTTAGTAGCTGAAGTTGGGTTAGACCTCAACACCTCATGTGTTTAATGTTGCCTACATACCAATACTTCAAAGAGGGATCAAACTTCATGTAGTTATCACATATTATGGTGGTGTGTGAATAAATTATGAAATATGCTAGATGATAATGCAATGTTGATGTGATTAGGTGCCTTAACCATGACTTGTGACCTATAAAATGTACTCAAACTTGAGATATAGGCTTATATGGTTGTATGCAATCAAAAATGTGATAAATAGGTACTTTGATCTCAATGTGTAATGATTCTGGTGCTTTTTGATGTGGAAGCATCTTATGTGCCAAATGGTTTGAAAATTATTAATATAGTCATATATGTGAAACTCCTTCAAATGGGGCTTATTAAGGACATAGACCAACTTTATTATAGCTTTTGAATTTTCAAATTAGTTTTTATTGGCTAGCAAGACATGAAAGGTGAAAAAGATAAAAGAGTAGTACATTATAGTCCCATAGGGCACTCTTTTCCAATGGGCTATTTGATCTTGATGAGTGTTAGGTAGGGACTAAAGGTTTCTAAGATTGATAATAATAAGAATTAATGTATTCAGGGGTCATTTATTAGGTTAAAGGAGTCTACAAGGTGGTCAAAAGTGATCAAAAGGGGCCCTAAGATAGTCCAAAGCTAAGTGTGTAAAAGAGTGGTCATAATTGCATGATTTTAGATTAAATGTTAATTTATGTGTCTACATTTTCCCCATACTATTATATTAATGTATCAAAATTTAAATTACTAGAGTAAAAGGAAAAAGAGTGTGTACCTAAACTTACCTATGGATAGGAGTCTTGGATGTAGGCCACAACACTGAACTGTGTTCCCTGCAATGAAACATATGTAATATCAGTCCTTACCTTAAATAAATATAAAAAATTGAAAGACAATTAACTATATAGTGGAAAGGAGTGAATACACCTGATTAGGTATGTGAACCATTTTGATTTTTTTGATGTAAAAAATAGTACAATAAAAGTGACTATGGTGGGTTGTATACTTGTAGTTTTTATTAACATTGTATAGATTTGATTAGAATGTGCATTCCCAAATCCTCATTGATAATTGGATGTGATTAAGAAATCAAGGTGTGCTTGACACCATCATCACCTATCCAAATTAGTGAAGTAATTTGTAATCCCTATATGAATTTGAATAGATATTTATAGTGTAAAAATTGGTGAAAATAGAAAACCAACCACTGTAGTTGGAACAAGGTTCAATTTTGGTTCAAAAATGATGAAAAAGGTTTGAATCATGTTAAAAATAGTGAATATAATATATATCTAGTGTATATATCATGGATAATGACATGAATTGGCATTCCATTTACAAGATTGGTGTAAAAAAATAAGCAATGAAGATGCAATGTGACACACACATGCCCCCAAATCATATTTGGTGTATATAGATTCTGAGACCAAGTAAAATAATTTTGATTTTAATAAAAATCATGTGCCATAATGGAACATGTTATGTATGATTTCACCCAAAACTAAACAAATTTGAGATAAAACTATGTAATTCTGAGTAATTTTGGAAACTAAAACTATGAAATTGTTAAGTATTGTTCTGATTAAACTGAGGTTATAATAAATTATGTAAATGATTTATTTTAGTCATTTGGAAGTATAATAGAATAGTGCTCTCCCATCCAATGTGTCACTCATGTTTAACATGGATTTTTATATATTCTCTGAGCCTGAAACTGTGTCAACTATGTAATCAATGTTAAATGTTGTATTTGTATTGATTTGGGAAGTCTAGTCTATAAGACAAACCTCTATGAATTACCCCTCTTTTAAGGTGATTTTTTGATCCTGCACAATAACTTAACTCAAAAGAAAAATTTATTCAATAGGTTATGATATAAAAATGGAAATATGAGTGATGTTGATAACATGGAGAATCATGGCATCATTATGTATGTAAATTAAGCATAGAAATCATATAATATGCATCTGGAAACAAGCATTCATAGTAAGTATGTCAAGATAGATGTGACAATGAAACACATAAATAAGTGATCATCTAAATATATAATATTAAATATAATTACTGAGGGAGGGATGCATGATATCAATCATGGCATTGGAAAGGCTGGGTGGATGCATGTTGTCTATCATGGCATCAAAAATATGAGAAAATAAGAAAGCAAGGTATCATGGCCATGATGCACACAATCAAAGAGAACATTCACAACACATAAAATGCATAATAGAAGGCCTGAGGGAATAATACAAGGGACATATTCAAATGTCACTCACTCAAATATAAATAACATATAAAATAAATGTTAAAATGTCCTCACATGCATAGAATAAAATAAAGGAGGCTTAAATATACATAGAAGGACATGTTTAAATGTATACACACAAATATAAGACACACACAAAGACATTTTTGAATGTTCTCACATGCATAAAATCAAAGACATGGAGGCTTATATCCACTCTAAAATGACATATTTAAATGTCCTTAAAGCAAATAGAGAATGCATACAATATGTGAAGATATAAAAATTAATATAAAAGCATGTATGATTATGTAATTTTATTAATAAGAGTTAATTTTTAACTTGATATATTAAATAACTAAGAAAAATATTGGTATATCACCATGTTATTGAGTGATCAATATTGAAATATGTAATGTTATGTAAATATATTAGATATGAGTAAGATGATGTGGGCAAAGAGGGATAAGACCTATGTGTACCATGGCCCCAGTGAGATAATTGATGAGTATACATATATAAATCTTATGTGTTTTAGAACTGAGTCGTGACAATATGAGCTCACTGGCAGAACAATGATGTGAGGAATACTAGAGTAACATGATCCTATGATCCATAATTTTTCTATCTAAATATAGGTTTTGAGTATTTAACATTAAGATTGCCTAAAATTGAGTTTGGGTTGGATATGTTATGTAATCTACAATCACTCATGTACCTTGTTGAAGCATGTATGATACAAAACTAGATAAAAATTTTATATAATAATCTGCATAACTAAACTAATGTATGACAAAATACATATAAACATGCACAGGTCCTAGTTTTGGTATTTTCTAAATTATTTTACTATTTTTGTATTTTTTCATATATATGTAGATCATGTATAAGAGATAATATATACCAACCAATGATTTTGACAAGGGACTCACAATCAATAGGACATGTGTCAATAAAATGAATGGCGACATTTCATGAAAGGTAGGGGGTATGGTGCAGTGACTAAATTAATCTCAATGGAAAATTTGAATATGGGACACTCACTATGCTATAATTATCATTGCCATACTGATTATTTATATCATATTGTATATGCCTTGATCATAATGAACTGTAGGGATTTTTGGAACCCATACTGAAATATGTGAATCCTATGCTAGTGCCTTATATGAAATATCTCCAATACTTTGTAGCATCAATTGAGGATGTGTAGGAGTAGATATTGTCTCTCTATAATATATAACAAATCTATATTGAAATGGTCTCTCTATGATAGGCCTTTATGGAAGTGTATATCTCTACTATTAAAATATTGGATTAGGTTTTACCTTTTTTGGTGGCTCAATTAAAGGCTACTATGTGGTAACCAAATATATTTGTGATAGAGGGTACTCATAAGGGATACCTAATTATCATATATGTTTTTCAAACATATATGGACTATAGAAGGAACTACCTGTATCTATTGAATCCAATGGCATCCTAAAAATATATCAAAGACCTCTACACTAGGTACTACTATGAATCAAGTGGTCACATGTATTGGACCAAAGTATAATAGTAATGTAATCTCACCAAGGAGATATATATGTGACCATTGAATCCTTTTATTACCATGGTGGTAGGAAGTATATCCTAATATATGTATCTAATATGATAAATAAGTGTGTTGGTACACATATTCACACTTGAACCATTATCGACCATAACACTTAAATAGACTAGTGATCAATATGAGTGCAAATAAATAAAACATGTAAATATGAGTCATATTTGACTATATAATACTATATAAATGTGATGAGTGGCTATATGGCACTATAGTATGATAAGCACTTATGATACCATTCAATTTATATTGTTCTTTTGTATGGGAATGGTAAGAAACTAGTGGTGGTGTGCATTATATGTATAGTTTAGACATCAAAAATACACACACTACAATCTCAAGTATCAAATTACCCCTAGACCACCTTAGGACCCCTTTGGGACCAATCTAACCCTTTGACCCCTAACCAAGCCTAACCCATAGCTATTTTGACCAAACTAATTTAACCTAACCTTTTACCTATTTCTACCCTTCACCCTTGATTGTCGATGGTCAGGTTGACAACCGATGGTCACACTGACTGTTGACAGTCACACTGACTATCAATGGTCAGGGTCCACCTCCTTAACCACCAACATGAAAACACCCACCTTGATTTTTTAAAAATAACTCATCTAGATCTAGTTGCAAACATTTGCATGTGCGAGTTAAAATTAGGAAGCCCAATTCACATCTTGTTGTAACTCTCTTGCCTTACCTATAAGAAGAAAGGAGTAGGGAGGTGAAATCCATCTGCAATTGGTATCAAGAGATTATGCATCTATAATTCTCTTTTTGTAGGCCAATCATCATTAGAAATATAGTGAATTGGCTACTACGTTAGAGAGACAACTTACCACCATAGCTATGCCAAAGTGCCAAATATCGTTGCTCTATTAGAATCACATCAGACTCCACCAATGAGTCAACCACCTCAATCAATCACCTGATCAACTTTCTATAAGATAATTATTTTGTTTCCATCATTAAAGTACTTTATTTGCCTTTTGTACTCAACCCAACACCACCCATCTCCCAAAATCTCACTTTGTGATCCCATCAACCAGCCTTTTTATCAACTTAGATCTACACATAGTCACCATCAATAGTTGTCTCAACTACTGATGTTCTGTCCAACTATTGATGGTCACCTTGACCGTTGATGGTCACCTTCACTACTGACGGCTAGCCTAACCACTGATAGTTATTGTGGCAGAAAATTCTAGCAAGCTATTTTCATTTACCTACACCCAACCAAATCTTATTTTTTGTGTCCCTACCTGTTCATAGACCCCTACATAATTTTTTGAAGTAGACCCCAATCATCTAACACTAGTATTAATCAATTTATCACTATTTTAATCATTTCTAGTCTATTTTTTAGCAAGTATCTCTTTTGCTCAATTTTAGTAAACTTTTATTATTGATGCAAGTACTTTATTTTCTATTTATAAACTTAACTATTTAAAATGTGCGAATTGATATACCCTAAGGAAACTCTTACTTTTGAGATCTAGCTATCGCTAGGAAATCCACCCAACTATATATCTAACAAATAAATTTGCTTTAGTGCTTTCTTATCTACTGGTCACCCTCCATAAAGAGGATTTCTTCACAATCTTCTAATCCAACACACGCATAATCAAATAGGTTTTTAAACCATACTTATAATTAGTTTTTTATTTTCCCTTATTGAAATAATAAGTAAAAATTGATTGAAACATTCTAGCATGATCGATAGGACTTTGAGTCTTTACTTTGGGTTTCCTTTCTTTGCATATATATGCTTTTCTCTCTATCTATGCTCATTAATGAAACTAAAATCTCTTTTGGGTTTAAAATTAAATGCATCCATTGATTTCTTCTAATTTTAGCTCACTTTGAATTAAGGCATCATAATCTTATCATAGCATAACTTTTTTAGCACACACTAAACCAAACCACTTTCATAAATTAAACACCAAACAAACTTGAGACAAAGCCTAACTAGGATTTCATCACTTTGCGGTAACCTTGCCCCTTTTCTGGCAATCCTACTTTGAGGTCATTGGCAAGGGGAGAACTAACTTAGCTCTTTGGTTTCATATGAACTCTAGAAATTAATATATCTTGGTTAAGCACCCAACACCCTTATTGATGTGATGTGTGAAGTGAGGGGGTAGGCCCCAATACCAATCCATGTATTGATTCCCAATATAGATTCCTTTTGATAACCTAAACAACCCAAAACCAACCATAGAAAATTTTTATAGTGCCTGATCTACAATCCAAATTCTATCACACATGCTCATAACTTAAGGCATAAGCCAAAAGCAAGATTAAAATTAACCACAAGATTTTCACATACTCTAGTGTGTGTTGGATTTCCTTGATCATTTTCTTGCTTTCTCTTTGTTTGAGTTGTAACAATCTTTGTGTTTTCTTCTTATCTTACTTGTATGGTTCTTACTCTCCAATAATGAAGGGACTTAACAATTCAAGACCCATCTATAGATTATCTAATCTCTTCTACCTCCTCAGCCATGGAGTATATCTCAAATGTTGAGAGTTATCCTCATCATTCTGATGCTTCCAATTTCCCTAGGGTAATTTCCTAAGGGGACCTAGACATTGTTGCCTTTCTTGGATAATAACCTGATAGCCTTGAAGAATTACCTTAACATAATAGCTCACCATACACCCATTTTAGCACCACCTACTGATCCACCCTATGGTATGCCATTGGTATTTTTAGTCAACTTTATGTTGCTAACATCACCACCCTATGGTATGCCAATGGTATTTTTAGTCAACTTTATGTTGCTACCATCACCACGTAATTGTTAGTTACTTAGGCATCTACCACAGCTAGCAACCCATCTGACACAACCATGAAAAACCAACCCATTCAACCTTATAACACCTAAACACCTCCTATTCTAACTAATAATTCTTCCAGCATAGCCACCACCTAACCCTTACCTACCCATATTTGAATTACTATTGGATTATCTACTACCCCTACCACTACCATTCCTCTAGCTACCTCCACTCTACATCAAAATGTCGTAGCACCAATACCTTCTACCTTATTACCTGTCACTACCAGGGTTACTACTTATGCCTTACCTCCAACTCAACCACCTATGCCCACTCATAAAAACATTCCCTCTACCCAACCACTAATGATCACATATTCAAATGTGGCTTTGATCTAACCACCTGCAACCACTTACCCATATGTGGCAACTTCTCAACTTTCGACAAATTACCAGTATGTCAATCAACCCCAACCACACTATTCACCTTACAACCATTTAGGTATGCAACCAAAAATATACTTAATAAATATGCTCATGGACAAGATGACAACCCTAGAGTCATCTATCTTCAGGTCCCACAATCTCCTATCCTATGACCAAATCTGTAATGAGCCCGTCCTTTCATATGTACCTATTAGACCATATCCTCCCCAATGGGAACTTCCCAGTTTTTCCAAGTTTTATAGTAATGAGGACCCCCATCAATACCTTAGGGCATCCAATAATTCATGTTATTTCATTACCTATGATGATGCTATCCTCCACACTTTTCCTATCTTTGTTAGAACTAGCATTAGATTGGTATAGTGCCTTAACCAAGCATTCCATATTCTCCCTCACCCAACTAGCTCAAAATTTTTTGGACCACTTTTTGATCAATATCTCCAATAAGGTTTCTATCACTGACCTCTACTCTATCTAGTAGTTTGAGGATGAATATGTTGTCAATTTTTAAGCTCATTGGAGGAGATTAATTAACCAACTTTCCTTTCCTCAACCTAAATTTATAGAGCTCTTTTCTTAAGCATGTGACAATAATATCTCCTCTACACTATGTGTCCAAATATTCCAAACCTTTGATGAAGATTTTACCATGGCATGTAAGTTAGGGAACAAAGCCATTGACGAAGGAAAGCTAAAATTGAAAAATGAGAACTTCACCTACAAAACCAATGAACCCTCTTCTTACAAACCAAATAACTAGTCCAATAACAATACCAAGGGAAAGGGAACCATGAATGTAGTAGTCTTTAAAGCCTCTCTTCCACCATCCATCAACCAACCAAATTCCTCTAGTTCCTCAAAGCAAAACATGATAACCAAAACCATAGCAACCAAAAGCAATTTACTCTGCTTAGGGAATATTATGCTTCAATCTTGGAGAAGTTATTGAAAGCTAATATCATTCAACTTCCTCCTATCAAACCCCCTCAGTAGTTTGGCTCCTCTCATCTTGCACCTAGTTGGTACAATGAGAATGATCTATGTGTTTTCCATTGGGTAATAGGACATGATGTTAGTAGATGTAACACTTTCAAGAGCCTTGTCCAATCCCTCATTGACAAATGGGAGATCACATTAGACAACCCCAATGCACCAGCAAACCAATCCCTTGATATATTCAAGCAACCTTTCCCAAACCATGATCTTACCAGGAATGAGACTAATCAAGTTGAGTGTTCTCATGATGCCTATATGGTCAATATGGTCATTGATGTACTCATTACTAAACCACCTAATACCCAATCTCTCGGTCTTTCACTTCCTCTACTTATTAAGGTAGTGGAGTCACCTTCCCTTTCTTTGAAAACCCAAACTAAGGAAATACCATCTTTTCCCCCTCCACTTATTGAGGTAGTGGAGTCCTTAACCACTCTTTCAACTAATATACCAAAACAACCAACCATTTCCACCTTTCCTTTACTTTAACTACCAAGAAACTCATCCCTCCCTCAAAAATCATCCCCATAGAGGAAATACCCATGGCTACTCCTCTCATGGAGGAGCCAACTATCTCAACCTTACATCCTTTGATTGAGTAAGAGGACAACATTACCATCCCCCTTTCCCAACTTATGGGTCTTTCATTCGAACCTACTACCCAGGGAGCCAAACTGATCTATAAACCATTCTCTAAACTAGTTTAGAGATTATAATTTGTTTCCAAACCCAACTTAGACTGAGCTACCTTTTGGAAACAACTAGGACTCCCATACATAACTATACAAGAACCTCCAACCCTTTTTATGGCAAATCAGCGTATCATGTCTATTGACCAACCTATTACCATATCCACCCTACCAACCAAAACCTCCACCCAATCACCCAAAACCTCTACCAAAGTAACCAACCCTCAACAATCTAAGTCAACCAAGACCCAAATAACCAAACCATCTTCTGTCACCCCAACCAAACTAACCAAAAGACTTGGTACCTTTCCTACACCAAGCCTTAGTCACCCATCTATGAAAATAAACCTAACCTCTTCAAGCCCACCAACTAAACGCAAAACCAAAAAAACCAAAGAGGTAAAAATACCCAAAGGATTGAAGCCCTAAATTATATTTCCCTCAACCTTACCCTCCATTTTGAGGCCTCATCCCTTTATCTTGAGTAATAAACCAATCATCTCTACTACAAACCCACCACTTCTTTTGGTTACACCTTCACATTTGATTTTTTATGCACCTCTCTTCACTTCACCAATAGTACCTAAGCTACCTACCTTATGATCCTCCACCTATAGCTCATCAACCTCCTTGCCTAAACCCAAGCCATAAACCAAGTGTGTCACCCTACCCAAAACACCTACCATCAAACCTATTTCCAAACAACCTTCTACCTCAACAACCAAAACCAAAATTTCTAAGCTATTACCACCTTTAGCTAAATCATACTTGACCATTTTCCATAGGTTATTGCAAAATTATTGTTTGTACTTACCTCTTATCAAACCCTTTGACCCCCTTACTTAAAAACCCATATGATACAATGACCACCAAGTGTGTTCATATCATAGGACACCCAGCCATGACACAAAGAATTACAAATCTCTCCAAACCATTATCTACCAGCTTTACAATGAGGATGATCTATTAACAGATGAACCTCCCATAAGCCCTATACCAATCCCACCAACAATCACATCTACCCAATGCTTACCTACTCATCCAATCTCACCTTAGAGTGAAGATGAGTCTGACCAATCTCCTACCCTAACTCCTCCTATCCATATTATCAATGTGGTCACAAGATCATAGTAAAAGGACAAGGGGAAGGCTAAGGTTTCCATTCCATGGACATATCCATCTTCAACCTCCCAACCAACTCAAACCCATCCATATCCATCTTCAACCAAACCCAAGGTATCTATTTTAGGTGCCTCACAATCTAACCCCTCAGAATCTATTAGGAGAGTTATCCTCAAACAAATTCATTAGACCCTAGTGAATATGAGCTTGTATTAGTTTATATCTACCTCTCTCCATCACTTCCAAAAACTAATAGAGGCTTTGAAATTTATAAAGGTCTAGCCCAAATATCCCCAACCTCTAGCATCTTTTGTTGGTACCCTTCAAATTTCCAACCTTGTTACCTTCAATGATTTAGAAATACCTTATATCTATCTTGAGGACATAGATAACCCTCTCCTTATTACTACTTACATCATCCAAACCCACATTAAATGGATCATGATTGATGGGGGTATGAGTGTTAACATCATTTCTTATGATGCTTATAACCAACTCAACCTACTAGATAATGTCATTTCCAAAACCTTGGCCATCCTTTGATCATTCAATTATACCATGCCCACTACCTTGGCAACTATTGTCCTTCATATCCATCTATGACCCTTTGTGCTTCCTAAAATATTTTATGTAGTGGAAGGTGAATTCTAATACAACATTTTGTTGGGATGACCCTAGATCTGCTCCATGGGTTGCATTCCCTCCACCCTTCACCATTGTATTAACTTTGATCATGAAGGCTAGGTCATCACCATATAAGTTGACCTAAGTCCCTTCTCAACATGAAACATGACATATCACCCCAATGATGTCCTCATACCCCCATCCAACACATACTCCCCAACTAAAAACTAACCTTTAACCAAAAAAGTAGATATCACATCCCCTTCTATCAATGAGGCATTGACTAGTTCCTCCATTCCTTTGGACCAAATACTCACCATGAACCCTTTGGAATCCACATTCCACCATATTTCATTAGGGGAATATCACCTTTTATCCCTTGACACTTTCCCTACTCCTCACAAATTTGGGCAACTTACTAACCAACTAGGATATGACCCCAATGTTGAAATTATTGTTCCCTTTGGACTTCCCTATTGTTAGACATGTTTTGTCTATTGGGGACTCACCAAACCCCTTGGTGATTATACCACTCTCTTCCACCCTAACCATTCACCATCAATTTCTCTTATCTAGATAAACCAAGCTTTGCCAAGATATACCTCTATCGGTATGCTTGGAAAGGATTTGGCCTTGGGAGATATGAGCATGGCCCACATAAATTAGTCACTATTAAAACTCAAAAGCCTCATGAGAAACATGGCCTCAGTTTCATCCTACCCAATAAGAAACAACCCAAACCACATATCATTACCATTACTAAGGAAGACACCCCTTCCTCACCAACCTCCCCAACGTCTGTGTGTGAGGATGATGACATCATCCCACCTAATTTTTTTCATCAATATGATCAACTTCAGACCCCTTACTTATCAAAAGGAAAGGGAAAATATGAAGATCCCTTTAACCCATCCTGAGATGATAGGAGAGGACTCTCCTAACATTAACAGTGTTTAGTGCCATGATGATGATTCTATTCTCACCCACCTTGGTGCCCTAGATTATTCCATCCATAAATCCTTTCCTCCCAAGACTTTGACCATGTTAAATGAATCCACCATAGATATTAACTTTGACACTCTAGACAACCCCTACATTATCAAACATAACCAGTCATTGAATGCTGAGGAGCTTCAAGACTTCCCCTCTTTCCTTTGAGACCACAACATAGCATTCACTTGGGCGTATAGTGCCATGACTAAAATTGACCCAACCATTGCTATCCATAACATAGTCACTAATCATGATGCCAATCCTGTCAAATAAAAACTTCAATGCATGCACCCTTGTATAGCCCTTCTCATCAAATAAGAGCTTCAACATCTCCTATCTATCAATTTCATTCAACCCATCAACTATCGTCAATGGTTCTCAAATGTTGTACCTCTCACCAAAGCCATAGGGGGACAACACATTTGTGTGGACTTTAGTGACCTCAACCTTGCTTTCCACAAATATGAATTTACTCTACCCAAATTGACCAACTTATTAATCTTATAGCCAGCCATGAGATGTTATCTCTCATGGATGGATTCTTGGGTTACAATCAGATCTTAATTACACCCAAAGATTACAATAAAACTACCTTTACCACTGCTTGGGGAACCTTTATATATCTGGTCATGCCTTTTGGACTAAAGAACATTGGTGTAACTTAACAATGTGCCATGACCTATATCTTCTATGACTTTATCATAATATTGTCAAGGACTATGTGGATGACCTTCTTAAAAAATCCAAACTCTAAAAAGATCACTTAGTCATTCTTAAGAGCATCTTGGAATGCCTCATCCATTACCATGTCCACCTTAACCGCAAGAAGTGAATTTTTGGGGTCTTATCAGGAAATCTTCTTGGTTTCATTGTCTCCCTTCATGGAATTAAAGTTGATCTCACCAAAAATCATAGCCATCCTTGACATGCTTCCTCCAACCAACCTTAAGCAACTCTTTAGTTTACTAGGGAAGCTTTAATCCATTCATCATTGTATATCCTATCTTTTGAATCGATGCCAACCCTTCCACCACCTTTTGAAGAAGGATGTCTCTTTTAATTAGAATAGTGAATATCAAAAGGCCTTTTATTCACTCAAAAAGAACCTTTTGTCTCCACCTATCCTCACCCTTCCAAAGGATGAACAACCTTTTTACCTATATATCTCTACCACCAACCACTCCCTAGGATCAATGCTTGCTCATCAAGATGAATAACATAGAGAACAAGTCATCTACTATATTAACCACATGCTTGTAGAGTATGAAACCTAGTATACCTATATCGACAAACTTTTCTTAGCTTTATTTTTCATGGCCATCAAACTTGTCCACTACCTTATTAGCCATAAAACCTATGCCATAACCAATACTAACCCACTCAAGTATATGTACTCCAATCCATACCAAAACTATCATATGGTCAAGTAGCTCATGCTCTTAGAAGAATTTGACCTTGAGTTCCTTCAAAAAAAGTAAATTTAAGGGCAAATCATTTCCAACCAACTAGTTAAAGCACCTTTAGTAGATAACCAGCCTCCTCTTCTTGAGTTCCCTGATGAGTCCATCACGAACCTCTCTCAGGTGGATTTCAGCTATCAAGTCACCATTTTCTTTGATGGATCAAAGTGTTAGCACAGATGGGAAATGGGTATCATCCTTATCCCCTTTGGCAGTGAATCTCTCCCTTTGTCCTTCAAGCTTGATTTTAATTGTACCAACAATATGGCTAAGTACAAAGCCATAGTCATAAGCCTTCAAACTACCTTAGCCATGGGAGTTAGAATAATCAACATCTTTGGTGACTCCCAATGTGTGGTTAATAAAATAAACAACTCTTACCAGTGTAAGAATGATGTTTTTCAATAGTACAAGCAACTAATTAATGAACTCTTAGCATCATTTTACTACTACCACATCTAATCAACCCCTCGATCTATTAATAAGTTCACTGACACCATGACTTCCCTTGCCTCTCAGATACCATCTAAACCCTTGAATTATAAGTTATTTTTCATTATCTATAGACTTACCCAACCTTATTATGTCAAAGCATACTCTCCCACCATTTTCAATGTGGAAGAGACTGAACCTAACCTTTGGTACCAGCAGACCTTCGACTACCTTAATCTTGTCATAGTTCCTTCTAATCTTTCAAAGAATGAATGAATAGAATTTATCTATAGTACCTCATGTTATACCATACTATGAGGTATCCTTTATAAATATGGCTTCGATGGTTTCCTTTTTTGTTGCTTACATAGTCAAGAAGCCTCTCATGTTATCAAGGAAACACACGATGGTATTTATGGGGGACATTTTAGTGGCCTCACTTTAACTAAGTGCATCCTCCACCTAAGATCTTACTAACCTAACCTTAACCAATACTATTATGATTATGTGAAAAACTGTGTTAAGTATCAATAACATGCTAATCTACATCACATACCCATCTATAGCCTTTGTGTTTCCACTAATTTTTGGACCTTCTCGTAATGGGGTCTAGATCTTATTGTTGAATTAATCCCCATTCCTCATAGTGACACCAATATATCATCACTATGATCGAATACTTTACTAAATGGGTAAAGGCTATCCCTCTAGTCTCAAAAAAAGTGGAAAATATTGTCAACTTTATCAACCATCATATCATCTACCGCTTCGATTTTACTCATAATATTATCACTAAAAATGGTAAATATTTTAAGAACAAGAAAGTCTAGGGTCTATGTGATGCATTAAAAATTAAGTTAAGCTTATCCTCACCCTTAAGTGAATGGATAGACTAAGGCATCTAACAAAACTCTTAATAACATGTTAACTAAAATGGTCAATGTATCTAGTCAGGATTGTCATTTGCACATCCCCTTTACCTTATGGGCATATCATACTATCATTATAACCCCTATGCATGCCACCCCTTTTTCTCTTATGTTTGGAGTAGAGGTTGTCATGCTTCTCAAAGTCCAAATTCCTTCTTATTGCATATCCTTACAAGACCTCAATTCTGAGGATGATTATCATCAACACCATTTATACCAATTTGAGCTACTCGATGAGCATAATTTATCAACCCTTACCCATATCTATGTCTATCAATAACAATCACCTTAAAGTGAAAGAATTAAAAATCAAAGACCTTATCCTAAATTAAAATCAACATGTCACCAATATAGAGAAAAGCAAGCAGGGCAAGCTTGATTTTGATTAGATTCAACCTTATATCATAACCTAAAATTATGGATCAGGGGCATACTGATTGTCTTCTCTCAAAGGTCACCTAGAACTTGAGCCCCTCAATGCTTCACATCTACATCTATTCTTTTGTTAAGAAGGATCAAGTTCACCCTTTGTGTAGCTTAAGCTCATTCCTTGTTATCCACCCACATTCCCTCTCCTTATTTTGGGGGAAACCAATTAAAATTAAATCATGTGATTATCTATCACCCCATCATAGCCTTATATTTAACAATGGGTACCATAACTCTACCCATGGCATGATTCTCATAGTAATGTTTGCCCCTTCACAGGATGGATCCCCATGATCATTGTCACTTAAACCTCTTCACACCTAATCAACCTTATTTTGCTTCTAAATTTGCCTTCATAAAGGTGAGCCCTTAAGCCTATATAAGCATGTATATGTCAATAAAAATCAAACAATAAAATTCTTATCACTAGAAATCATGGGTCATTCATAGAATTCATAGATTTCTCACTCGAAGGATAGTTATTGAAATTTATTTAAAATTGCCAAAATGTAAGTTGCACTGCTCCCTTGAAGGAAAGCTATCAAAAAGCATTAAACAAAGCATATCAACTTAGACCACTCCCTTGAAGGATGGTTGAGTAAATCATTTATCAAAAGAATAGCAATTCCTTGGAAGCTTCTTGCATCGATCAGCTTCCCATATACAACAAAAAATCAAAAAAAAATAATCTCAATCACAAAAAAAGCAAATTAATCTTTAAAGTTACAATTAGCTCTCACGCAACATAATAAGGTAGAAATTGCAATCATCTTTCACATGTAGACTTCCTGCATTGATTAGTCTACACTTTACATGGCATAGACTTGTTTATATTGACTTTTGGAAACCTATAAAAGAGGCATGCTAGTCTCACAATAAGGTTCCATTTTCACCCATCTCCCCTTTACTCACTATAAGCAAGGGATTTTTGAGTTTACTTAACATTATGTGGCCAAGACACCTTTTTAACCAACTAACGAATGCTAATGCAAAGCATTAAAAGGGCTTATGTTCATTAAGCCAATCTAAATTTGGTTCTATTAAGTATTTGTCAAATAATAAGCATCATGCCCTCTTCTTATCCTACCATGACTAGTTGATATTTTCATTGAGGCATTTATCTCTTGATTATATTCTTTGTTCTCCCATCTCATGTTGTTAGTTACCTTATCTCATGTAATTTACCTTAAGCAAGATAGCAGCAAGATAACAAAAACCATAATCATAATAGGGATACCCATGTGTGTCATAAGAAACATCATAATCACAACCATAAAAATCATAATAAAACCATAACATCCATGAGCACTAAAACAATCAACCACTTTCCACCACATGTCTAAAATATAAATAATGAATCCAAATACTCATTAAATATTTAACATATCATAATCAACCAAGAAGCATAAACATATATTAAAACCATCTCATGCCTAGTTAAGCCTATATTATTGTCTAGCATCCATGAACATAAGCATAATCCATAAGCAATACAACATCACATCATAAGCATTAAACATCAACACAAAGCATAAACCATAAACATGAGCTTAAACAAAGATCATATGTATATGTGTGTGTGTGTGTGTGTGTGTGTGTGTGTGTGTATATGTATATATGTATATATATACATATATACATCTATATATATGTACATATGTGTGTGTGTGTATATATATATATATATATAGATATATATATATATATATGTACATATATACATATATATGTATATATATATATACATATGTACATATATATAGATGTATATATGTATATATATACATATATATACACACACATATATATTACATATATACATATATATATATATATATATATATATATATATATATATATATGTATATATATATATATGTATATATATACACATATATACATATATATAGATGTATATATGTATATACATATATATATCTATAAATACTTCTGTATATGTATATGTATATATATACATATATGTATACATATATACATACATATATGTATATATATATGTATACTTATATACATATATACACATATATATATACATGTATATGTATATGTAGATGTACATGTATATATAGATGTATATATATGTGTGTGTGTATATGTGTGTGTGTGTGTATATATATATTATATAGATGTATGTATGTATGTTTGTGTGTGTATATATATATATATATGTATGTGTGTGTGTGTGTATATATATATATGTATATACATATATACATACACATATATATATATATATATGTATATACATATATATACACACACATATATATACATCTATATATATATATATATATATATCTATATATATATATATATATACACACACACACACATGTACATCTACATATACATACATACATATATATATGTATGTATGTATATGTATGTATGTACACACACACACACACATATCATGAATAAAATAGAATAATGTCTACAAACAATAGATAGATATGTCTCTCTCAAAATATACATCTCATTACATGGGCTTGCAGGCCAAAATAAAAATGGTATACAATAATATATAAATTTTATGAGCTATGTCATGCCCCAAGGGTACCACTACCTCTAAGAGCACCATTAGATCCTCATACCTACCCACTTTCTATACCTAGTAACCCCTCAGATGTCTCTATCTATCCAGCTACAAACACTACCCATTACCCTAGTGTCACCACACTTGCACCACCTACCAAGATAGCTCTGTACTCACCCCATCAGGGATCATATGGATACTATGTCAAAACTATGGCCTCATAATACCATATCTCCTCTACTGTAACTAGGTATCATGCCATAGTGATGGTACCTAGTGGCCCTATCTATGATGTTATTTCTCTTCCTCCTCTTTGCCTCAGTGAGTCCCTCTCCTATGTAACCAAGGCAAGTGAAGGTTGTGTATAGTCCTTGTCACCTATGAGAGTAACAACTTAACCATGTAAGGTACCATTATGACCTTGTAAGGTAGCCACCTACCCCTATGAAACTATAATTTGTCCTTATGCTATAGCTAAAAGTATTCCTACATGTCCATTAGGGCCAGTTGGATCCATAGATATCAACCTCACACCTCCATCATCCCCACCAATATCTACTACCACATACAAAGGTTGGTACCATGCCATATACCCATATATAAACCCAGTTTTATCTATCTATCACCTAGTTGATAGCTCTTTATAGTCTAGTAAAGTAGGCATAAGATGCAGCTCTGACAATAAAATCTTGGCGTCCTCATGCTTTTACCTAAGGAATACACCCAAAATTCCCTACACCATACCAAACTATCAGTGTACCTTATCAAAAGGGATGAGCTCCATCTATAGCTCTAAAGTGATAGTGCCTACCTCATATAACTAATCCATATTGGAAACTGAACATAAGGTCTCCAAATGATATCTTTGATCACTAGTGCACCCAGTGTACCCTTGAACCATTCCACATCATGTGCACCACCTCCTGCACCTAATATATCAAAATCCCCTCTCCACTATATAAATCCAATTAGGAAATCAATATATGTGTACCCTACCCATGACAACCCCACTAGCCTTAATACCCTGATGTGCTCATAGGCCCAACAATGTAGAACCAGACTGACATTGATGTTATACCTCTTACGGGGCCTGAAACCCCACAACTCCTTATATATCTATACAAGAAGAATAGGTACTCAACCAAATATAGTCTGACCCAACAATAGCTTGACCATCACCCCCAATAGCAAGTATGGGAACCTCCTACTTCTCAAGTCAGGAAGTGTAAAACATGAAACAACAATCATGAGCATGGTTAAGAGTCTCCTCTCACTTAGATACCTTTGATACAAATCATAGTACCTATACCCCCCAACATGCCATCTGAGTTGATCACTATCATCTCCATATAGAAGCTCCACATATCCTCTCACTCCTCATGCTTTATGTGGTAGATTAGTTTGCCTCAAAGTGAAATTCAAGTGATCTTATGTACATCCTCTAACAAGATAGTCATCTCATTAGTTAGTAATACGAAGGTGTTCATAGTAGGATCCCATCTCTCTATGAGTGTTATGACCATGGACGCATCTCGAGGCACATGTTGATAGTGCCTCGTCACCCCCAACCAAACCTTTTCCATATGGGCCCATTCAACTATGGTCATCCTTTGCTAAATCTCTATGAAGATACATGGCACTCTATCATGAATCTATATATGTTCTTTGGCCTGCACTAATTTAGAAACATAACTTATTCACCTAAACTTTTGCTTACCAACACCTACCTTACCAAACCCTTCAAATTTACATAAATACCCTATCTTTACCCTCTTACCTATTTGTCATCCTCTAAATATCCTAACCAAGTCTACACACTTAACGAGCACTATCTAATTTGCCTTAGCATTTTAAAAGACTTCCAAAGTCACCTTTTAACCTAGTCAACCACTGATGGTCATGATGACCACTAATAGTCAAGCATCCATGTTCTCAAGAATGTCAACCATTGATGGTCAAATCTGACCATCAATGGTCACTGTGGGTGTTTCGAAGCTAGAACACCCAAACCCTATTCTACCTTAAAAATTACCTAAATGGAAAACCAATCAACATAATTATCTAACCTAATCCTTTCCCAACCCAAATCATGTACCCCCTATCAATTTTTGATTTCACCCACTAATTTACCCAAAACCCTATCGAGGGCACAATAGTCCAAAACTGAGCATACATACCTACCCTACCCTTAACCCTAATGAAATTACACCAAAATAAAGAAACTCTAAATAATTTTAAGGGAACCCCTACCTCCTTTTGTGACCACCACCATGGATTAATCTATAGGCCTACACATCCTCATTTGGACCCATGTGATCCTTGCATCCTGAATGGTCCTCTAGGTTCACTCTCCACCTCAGCCACAAGTCAACCTCTACCTCAACAAATAATCTTAGAAATTACCCTCAGCACAAAATGAAAATCACTAGAGCTCTAAGGTCTATGGTAACAAATGAGGTAAAATCAAATCACTCTTACTTTTACATGTGCCTTTAAGGGTTTTTACCCTAACTGTCAATGGTCAGGGTGACCATTGATGATTGCCCTTAGGGATCTTGACCATGGAGGATTAGATAGCCCCCACTTTTTTTATCTTCTCTTGAACACCCTTCCTTGGCAACAACCACCCATTTTTACCCACCCTTGGAGGCTACCTTATGCAACCCACCCGACCACCTCATCACCTCATCATTGGTCCATTTTAACCCATCTAACATGCATTTTATAACATTTTTGGCCTAATCCTTTGACTACAGCAATAACATTTCCATGTTGACCCTTTTTCACCTTGTGCCAACTCACACTTACCTAACTCACTTATGTCTTTTCAGGAGCACCTCCTACCTCTAATACCCATCACACTTGACCATTTTATGTTTTCATTAGGAGAACTTCTTGCCTTGGATACCCACCAAAACATAGACATCACTTTAGAGACTTGAAAGTGTAAATAGCTACCATGCCTAAATATGGTCATGAAGTCTACTTGTCCATTGTCTTTCTAGAACTAACCTTCATTTTTATTAACTATGACAACCTAGTCTATGCACAATCTCGGTTATCACACTTTATGTATTTTTTCATGCATTCGTGCCCAACTTATCAACTACCTTCATGATGTCCACCTTCATTATCACCTTTCCCCACTTTGTCAAACTAGCACCTGATTCTGTTATACCTCATCAACTCTCAGTTTGAGTGGAAACACCTCCTCCCACACTCAAGGCAACTAGACCTTTAACCATATATCATTTTTTTTAATAGCTTGTTAATTCAAATCCACATAATAAAAAGGGGGGAAATGTAGACACCAAAAATATACACACTATGATCCCAGGTGTCAAAGTACACATATACCACCTTAGGACCCCCTTAGGATTAATTCAACCCTTCATCCCCTAACCAATCCTATCCCATAGTTAGTTTGACCAAACTAGCTTAACCCAACCTTTTATCTATTTTTACCCTTGACCACCAATGGCCAAGTTAACCATTGACGGTCACCTTGACCATTAATAGTCAAGGTCTACCTCCTTAACCACCAATATGCAAACACCCACCTTGCTTTTCTAAAAATAACTCATCTAAATCTAGTTGTGAACCATTACATGTGCGAGTTAAAATTAGGAAGCCCTATTTACATCTTGTTTTAACTCTCTTACCTTGCCTATAAAAATAGAGGAATAGGGAGGTAAAATCTATCTACAATTGTTATCAAGAGCTTGTGCATCTAGAATTCTTGTTTTATAGGTCAATCATCATCATTAATCTAGTAAACTAGCTACTACGTCAAAGATCCAACTTACCATTGTATTTATGCCAAAGTGCCAAGTGTCATTACTCTATTAGAATCATGTTAGACTTTACCAATGATTTAACTACCTCAATCAATCACCTGAACAACTTTATACAAGATAAGTATTTGATTTCCAACATTTAATTACTTTATTTACCTTTTGCACTCAATCCATCACCAACCCATCTCCCAAAATCTCACTTTTTGATCCTATCAACCAGCCTTTTTATCAACCCATATCTACACATAATAATTTTCGATGGTTATCTCAACTACCAATGGTTTGTCTAACCATATACAGTCACCTTGACAACCAATGGTCACCTTAACCATCGATAGTCAACCCAACCACTGATGGTTACTATATTAGCGAATTTTAACAAGCTATTTTCACTTACTCCCAACCAAATATAATTTTGTGTGTCTCTACCTATTCACAAACCCCTACTTGATTTTTTGAAGTAGACCCCAATCATCTAACACTAGTATTAATCAACTTATCACTATTTTAATTATTTTTAGTCTATTTCATAGCAAGTATCTCTTATGTTTGATTTCAATACCTTTTGATTATTGATGCAAGTAATTTATTTTATTTTTATAAACTTAACTATTTAAAACATGTGGATTCACAACCCCTGAGGAATCTCTTACTACCAATATCTAGCTATCGCTAAGCAATCCACCCAAATATCTATCTAACAAATAAATTGTCTTTAGTGCTTTCTTATTTACTAGTCATCCTCACAAGCCAAAAAAAATTTATTTACAATATTCTAATATAGTGCATGCATAATCAAAAAGTTTTTTCAACCATACCCGTACTTAGTTTCTTCTTTTCCCTTTCCAAAATAATAAGCAGAAATTCATTGAAACACATAGTGCACACTTGATGTATCTATTGTATCATTAACCATGTAATTAGGAAAAGGATCACTAAATATTTTCATTTATATGATTTCACTTTGTCATAGTGTTTTACTCATTTTTTATGCTCCCAAATCAATGATGTTGTCATCTATCAAGTCCTAAATCTTGTGTCTTAAAATGATACACATATTAGTAGTATGGTTTGGTGCCTTGTGATAGTCATAAAAGGCATTATGGTCAAAACCTTTTGGAAGCATAATTCACATCAACATCATTAAAAAGATGGAGAGATAGGATGCTGCATTCGAATAGAGTTTTGATAACATTATATGAAACTTATGATAGATTAGTGAATTATCTCCTTAGAGGAGTGGATAAGATAATGTGTGGAGTAGAATCTGAAACTGCATGTATTGTCACTTTTTGATCATTATAATTATCAGTTGTATTTACCTTGTAATTTGGATTTATTGAGATCTTGGTATTGACATATTATTTTTTTTTATACTTAAGTTTATTCATTACTAATAAGTTGACTTCTCTTTCCTTTACTATATGTCATAAATCTGTGAGTGAGTTGACCTTCTTGAATATGATGGATTCATGAAAATATGGAAGCAAAATTTTATTAAATATGTCTTTTAATTATCTATATTCCATAGGGTTTATCATTTTTTACATCATGGTATTGTATCTTAAAACATATTATGTGATAGTCTCATTAGATTTATATTTGAGCAGAGCAATCTAAGCATAAGAAACCTTCTCATTGACGTAGATTGATAAATGTGCTAAAAAAAAATCAACTAATGGGTTTAATTATTACATTGATTGGTGTGGTGAATCATATAATAATTATAATTCATAATAATTGATACTTCTACAGAATAACTTAGTCAATAATCAATTATTGGCCACATATTCTAAACATGCTACATGAAATGCTCTAATATGTTGTTCAAGATTACCCTTGGGTGGATGCATGAAGTTAGTAGCCAAAAAGTGGATGAAATTGTGATTTTTTCCCCAAAAAACACTTTGTGTATGTATTTACTACATATGTGTTGCTTGAAGTTATCTTTGGTGGTTACTGAGGCTGAACCGTGCACATAGAAAAACTACATATGCAAGTTTTACATAATAAAAAAAACATGAAAGACAAATCATTTAGAATTTCACACAATAGAAACTATGAGAAAAATAAGTAAGACCAAACTCTCATTTGGAGTAGTAAGTTTTAGAAAGCAATATTCCACATTTTTGAGCCATCCACCCTTTAATTTGATATTGACACACTGAAGTAGAGGTAAGCCAATATGTTTTAGTTTAATTAGATCCTTAGTTTTTTCAATTTTGTTGTATTTTTCTTGAAATTATTTTTATTTTTATGTTTTTTAATGCATACATACTCATGTGTAGTGGCTAATGTGCCAACACCTAACCCCCAAAACCTTCCTATCCCTCCTAACCCTCTAATCCCTCCTCACATGTAAAACCATCTTAACCCTCCTATCCCTCCTATAGTTCCTCAATCCCCCCAAGGTAGTCAATAGTATTTATCAAGACACATAGTAGAAAATAATTTTGAACTTTAGAATCTAATTAGGTCATTAAGGGATTCATGTTCAAATAACCCCCACCAAATTTCCTTGGTAAACACACTACATATATTGGTAAATCAAGTTGATTACTTAATGAGTCAAATTGATATGTGGTAGGAATATATAAATAGATGTATGGAATACTATTCCAATAAACTATCAGCAACTCTTTTGAGAAATAAACATGTAACCATAGCACAAATTTTTTCCATATTCATTAATGGTAAGATTAGTGCACTTCTTGATGTGACAGCCAAATAGATTCTAATCTATTGGTGCACTCATGATTTACTCAAACAAAAAATTTGGGACTGATGGAGGATGGTCTTTGATCACCCATGTTGTAATAATTATGAAATCCCAATGTATTTTTTAAGAAAATTGTATTGTGAGTTTGTGTTGGATTAAATATCAAATTATTTTGATTTCTTAGAGTTTTAGGGTAGGGGAAAGGGCTCTACATAGGATAAGATAGGGTAATGTTGTGCACCTAATAATCTAGCAAGATCAAATGTCTTAAAACCCCATCCTCCTAAGATACTAACCTCTATAGTCAAGGAGACTATAGAGATTGATACCTTGCATGTGCTTAAGGCACTTACGAACACTCTCATCCAACATATGAGCTAGGTTTATCATACTCCTCCTGGGGAGGGTGAATGTAGAGAGGCTTTGTCTAACAATACTAAATGATTTCACTTATGTAAATCATGTGTATATGCATGGAATGAACTTGATGAGGATGAGGAGGATTTCATATAGTTCACTCATAGTGGTTTTTCCATGGGCCTAGATGATATCAATATTTATATGTTTCAGGCATCTAGATTTCATTTGGTCACCTTACCTAACACTTCCCATGTATGTTTAATATTTTAATTATTATAAAAAAATGTTAAACTTGTTAAATTTAAAATATTTGTATAATTTAAAAGGTAATTTGATTTATATGAACTATTTTTATGTTGTAACAAGTTTGTGGAGTCGAGATAAGCACGTGTGTTTCTTGGAGTATACCTATAGTTTATACCTATATGGAGGTAATTTATAATGATTAATTAATGTTACTATTCATTTTACATATATGTTGTGTGTGTATGTGTGTGCGCATGCACACATGCATGCACATGTTGAAGTGACTGACAATTATATTGTGTATGTTTAGTTGATGACCACATAAAACACTTTATCATCTATTAGGGAGGGAAAAAATGTAGGTGTTACTTCTATGATTTCATTTTCAAAAAAAATCTTTGAGGTACATGGCCCAATTATATATTACATAATGTTTAATTATAAATATTTATATGTGTTTTGTAATTTTCCTCTATACTTGTGCAAATAGATGATGCATAAAATAATTGTCTACACATACTCCTCCGGTGATGTCTTATGGTTTTGTTGAAATGATTAGCAGGGGTGGCCTAGTATAGTTAGATAATTTAAGTCATAATTTTTCACATTATATTTACATGATTTATTTTATAAGATAATTTTTTATTTTTATTTTGCATGTATATATATGTTTATATGGACCTAGGCCTTCCATCATCAGAAACAATTTAGTAGTGATCCATTTTACTACACCCTTAATCGTTGGTGTGTCTAGGGATATGTGTGGCTGACTTGTGGCTTACATACATATTTATATGTTTTTTACATTTCTATATATTTTTAGATAGGTCAGCCTATGGAATAACCATGGTTAAGTAGACTATATATAAGAGGTAGTGGTTAGTCTTTAATCATCATATATGAATTATTCTTCTCTTATTGCATTGTTTTAGAGGTTTCCCCCTCGAAGTGGCATTGTCATACTATTTAATATTCTACTTTGCTATTGATTATTGATGTGTAATTTCTCATATCTATTTATTCTATGTGAATTTGTGTGAACATCTAAGTGATTTCATTACAAGTGGTATCAGAGCTTTGATTTGGGCAAGTTTTATACCACATTTTTTTGGATCTAGCAAGGTGTGGCTTCTGGGAGAAGGAGCAAAAAAACATAACTTGCAATCTAGGAAGAATTTATTTTTTTTGTCAGTGCATTATTGCTCGAAATGCTTTTTTGAAAAAAAAATATTTAATAAAAAAAATTCTGGAAAAAAATTTCCTCTTGCACAATTATAGTCATTGGATTTGTCTCAATGAGATGATCGCAATGGTATCTTATTTTGGTACACTTTTTTGTGCCAAAATTTTTAACCTAGTGCACAAAGGTAATCATTGGATTCATCTTAGCGAGGTGATTGCCATGGTATCATCCCCTGGTACACTTTTTTTGAGGTAAACACCCTACTAGAGTTTTTTTATGGTAGGTCCTTCGACTTGAGGAAGAAAAGGGGCACCAAAAACTCCTAAGACTCCTACCAAAGACATGGAATCTAAAACTTCACATCTAATGATTTCTCAACTTTAGGCTGACATAAAGAACTTGGTAAGGCATGATGACTTTGTTGTAGTTTAAGTTGATGTTTTAAGGGATGCACAAAGACATTAATGGGGTTCACACTGAATTACATCATATCACTACACAATTAGTTTCCCTTGCATCTCAGTTTTAGCCTAACAACCCTCCACTTCATCATTCAACTCCTCCTCTCAACACCAATAACTCTCATACTACGGTGAAACCGATGTTTCCAAAAGTGGACATGCATAAGTTTGATGGTAAGGATCCTCTCACTTGGATTACCCAAATTGAAAATTTATTTGAGTTGCATCAAACTCCTAGTTTTTAAAAGGTGATAGTCGTGTCTCTATGTCTAGAACCTAAGTAGTTCATTTGGTATCACTGGTTGTGTGCTCAAAATAAAAAGAATGGTGCTCCTATTACATGGTCTATTTTCATGGATGAGTTGTTGACTCATTATCATAATAATGTATCTAAAAACTATTTTAGTTAATTAGCCAAACTATGGCAAATAGGATCTATGAAGGATTATATTCATTAGTTTTATAATCTCTCCTTATAGGTGGAAGACATCACTGAGGTAAATTGACTGATATTTTTTTGGGTGGCCTCAATGATAGCATATAATTCAAGGTTTGAATTTTCTACCCAACATCTATATTAGAAGCTATCCCTAGGGCATGCATGGCAGAATAAAAAGAGATGGTTAAAAGGAAAACTTTCACTACTAGTCATGATTTAACCTTTCCATCACCATCATTTTAGAAACCCACCAGATTGACACAATGACAAATTGAGGAGAAGGAATCCAAAGGGTTGTGTTATGGTTGTGATAGTAAATGGAGTAAAGACCATCGATGTGTTGAAAATAAGTTGTTTTACATTGAGGGTGCCAATGAGGATGAAGATGATGAAGAGATAAATGTTGAGGATGAAGAAGTTCCTGAGGAGGAATCTAAAGACTCTCAGCCTACTATTTCTTGTCATGCACTTTCAGGTATTAGTACTCTCCAAATGCTCAAGGTGATGGGTTTCCTTAAGAAACAAAAAGTCACTGTCTTGATTGATTTTGGGAGCATACACAACTTCATCAATAGTAAGTTGGTTACTCATTTTAACTATTTTATTTATCTAGGTTCATAATTTTAAGTTATGATTACAAAAGGTGGTACTGTCAACTATTCAAGAAAATGTCATAATATTAAGCTAACCATGGGAGACTACTTGTTGGATTCTCCTATGTTTACTATTCACATGGGTGGTGCTGACATTGCTCTAGGAATATAGTAGCTCACCACTTTGGGCACTATTGAGATGAATTTCCAATAATTATTCATTCACTTTCATTCTGAAGAAAGGACATTTGAGCCATGGGGATTAAAGGCTAAATCTTCACAACTTGTTATCTCCCATCAAATGACAAAGATTCTTTGTAAGGGTGCTGAAGGATTCATAGATTATTTTTTTCCATGGAAGTATAATCAACTTAGCCATCTCCACCTCTTGATTTGCAACAAGTGATTTATGGTCATTCATTTATTTTTGGTAATATGCTAAAATGACTTCCACCTAGCTGCACATATGATCATGCTATCAAACTCATTCCTAGTAGTACACCACCCAATATTAATCCATACAGTTATCCCTATGCCCAAAAAAGTGAAATTGAAAAGATGGTATAGAAGATGTTGGCTGCAGGAATCATTCACCATAGCCAAAGTGAATATTATTTTCTAGTTGTCATGGTGAGAAAGAAAGATAACACCTAGAGAATGTGTCTTGATTATAGAGAACTCAACAAGTACACTATCAAAGATAAGTTTCATATTCTTATCATTAATGATTTGCTAGATGAATTGAATGGTGATTTTTATTTTACCAAGTTAGATCTATGTTTTGGGTATCATCAAATCCAAATCCATGATGAAGACATACCCAAAACAAATTTTAGGACTCATAAGGGTCATTATAAGTTTTTGGTTATGCCTTTTGGTCTAACAAATGCACCATCTATTTTTTAGAGTTTGATGAATACTATTTTTAGGTCATTTTTGAAGAAATTTGTTCTAGTATTTTTTGATGACATCCTCATTTACAATAAAAATTGGGAAGACCATTTGAAACATGTGCAACATGTACTCTCAATTTTGGAACAACATCAATTATATGCCAAACCTTTGAAATGTACTTTCAAGGCTTGTGAGGTTGAATATTTGGGTCATCTGGTTTCTCATGAAGGAGTGAAAGCGGATCCTAGAAATCCAAGCATTGGTGGACTAGCTAATTTTCAAGACACTTAAGCAACCATGGGGATTTTTGGGGCTAACTGGTTACTATCACAAGTTTGTCAAAAATTATGGTAGCATTGTATCCCCACTCACCTCTTTGTTGAATAAAGACTCCTTTTAGTGGACTGATATAGCTATCAGGGCATTTAAACAATTGAAATTGGCTATGTGCACCACTCCAGTATTGGCCACCCCTAATTTTTCCAAGACTTTTGTGGTTGAATGTGATTCATCTAGGTATGGTATGGGTGTTATACTCATACAAGAAGGTATACCACTTGCATTTGAAAGTCATCAACTAAAAGGTAAAAATTAGCACAAACCCATCTACGAGAAATAAATAATGGCCATTTTGCATGTAGTCAAACAATGGAGACCTTATTTTATGGGTTTCCACTTTCAAGTAAAAACTGATCATGATAGTCTCAAATATTTTGTAGAACAATAGTTGTCATCTGAAGAACAAAAATGGGTAATTAAGATGTTAGGATATGATTTTGAAATAGTCTATTAAAAAAGGCAAGGATAATGTGGTGGCAAATGCACTATCCAAAAAGGATGAATCATTTGAGACATTTTTATGTGCCATAACCATTTTGCTGGCAAATTGGTTAGAAGAAGCATGATTAGAATGGAAAAATGATAGTGTTACCCATGATTTGATTCAAAATATTTAGCAAGGTTTTAGGTGGATTTGAAAAATTCACATGGAAGGGTAATGCATTATGATATAAAGATATATTATACATATGAAAGAATGATATTCCTAAACAAAAAAATCCTTCAGGAACTTCATGTAACTCCACTTCAGGGTCATTTAGGATTTTTGAAAACTTATAATAGAATCAAGCAGGATTTTTTTGTGAAGGAATCAAGGGGGATGTCCAAAAATATGTGTTTGAATGTATTATCTGTCAACAAAACAAAGGTGAAACCATTAAAACTCTAGGTCTTTTATAGCCTTTATCCATACCTAGACAGCATTGGGAAGAGGTATATATGGATTTCATTATAGCATTACTGAGATCTGATGGTCAAAATTTTATCATATTTATTGTGGATCATCTTAATAATTATGTTCATTTTTGTTCTTTATCACATCCATTTGTTGCTAAAAATTTAGCTTTTGTTTTTCTCATTAAAGTTTAAAAATTACATGGGACCCCTAAGATCATTGTCAGTGATAGAGATCCCATTTTTACTAGTAATTTTTGGACTGAGTTATTTGCATGTTTAGGCACTCAATTGGCTCATAGTTCATCCTATCATCCTCAAATTTATGAACAAACTAAGGTAGTCAAAAAATGTCTATAACGATATCTTCATTATTTTATTTCTGATAAACAAGATAAATGGGTTCATTAGTTGCCACTTGTGAATAGTGGTATAATACTTCTATTCATAGTTCTTATAAAATGTCTCCCTTTGTGGTACTATATGGATACCATCCTCCATCCATCACTTCAACCTTGAAGGTCCATCCTAAATTTCATGTAGTTGAAGAACTTATTCACCATCAACAAGAGGTCCTTGCAAGCTTGTGTGAAAAATTATCTAAGGCTCAGAGTCACATGAAGCAATAGGCAGATCAACACAAAAGTGAGAGGAATTTTGACATTGGTGATTGGGTATTTTTCCACTTGCAACCATATAATTAGATGTCATTAAAGCAATAAAAAGTGATAACAAGTTGTCCCCTAAGTATTATGGGCCTTATCGGATCTTGTAGAAAATTGGTAATGTGGCCTACTAGTTAGAGTTTCCTTTATCCACTCACATACATTCATTATTACATGTATCATGTTTGAATAAATTCATTGGACATAGAGTTACCATTCAAATAGAGTTACCATAATTGGATGAGGAAGGTAGAGTTATTCTTGATCCTGAGGTAATCCTTCACATACACACTAAGTAGTTACGGTCTAGAGAAATTATAGAGTACCTGATCAAATGGAAGAATTTACCATGTGAAGATGCCACTTGGGAGGATGAAGCATTTGTGTATAAACATCTATATTTTCCTCAACATTGAAGACAATGTTTTTTTGAATGGGAGAGGCATGTTATGCCCTTAATCGTTGGTGTGTTTAGGGATATGTGTGGTTGACTTGTGGCTTACATACCTCTTTTATATGCTTGTTACATTTATCTATGTTCTTAGATAGGTCAGCCTATGGAATAACCATGGCTAAGTAGACTATATAGAGGAGATATTGGTTAGTCTTTAATCATCATATATAAATTATTCTACTCTTATTGCATTGTTGTTGAGGTTACCCCCTCGAAGTGGCTTTCTTATACTATCTAGTATTTTGCTTTGCTATTGATTATTAATGTGTGATCTCTCATATCTATTTATTCTATGTGAATTTGTGTGAACATCTACATAATTTCATTACACATTTCACACTCCTGTTTGCCAATGTTAGCCTATCATTGACCCTATTGAGTGCTAGTCTTAAATTGACCATGACTACCAACTTGAAGTAAGTTCACCTATGGAAAATTTTCATGTTATTTTAAAAATTTAACATGTTTTAAGTATATCATTATATCATGTATAATTTATAACAATATTTTCATATGAATAGTTGGATCTACATGTGAGTTTGTAGCCAAAGATAACTTATAGTCAATTTGTTTAGAGACCTTCAATTATGAGCAAGGCATATAGGAGAGATGCTTTGAGAAGGTAAAGATCTCAATGCATTTTTGTGATTAGGATATCATGTCTTATGACATTTTGTTGTATGTTTATATGGTTTGATGTATAGTTTTTTGGCATGTTATATATGCCTATATGGCATTGACCTCAGATATTGTATTGTGTTCACATTTTGTACATATTTATGGCTTTTTATGGATATAATTTATATACATATATTATTTAACATTTCACTTTCTAAACATTATATGTCTATTTAATGTTGTTAAAATGCATATAAAATTTACGTATAATTATGTTAATATATTGTTCAATAATTTATTTTGATTTTAAATATCATTCATACTCTTTCACAAACCTTTTTTTACAATATTTAATACTCTATTCTCTTGAATTGGTATTAAAATACCTATAGGTTATGATGTAAGTAAAATTTGATCATCTACAAACCTCTACAAAACATATGCCTCTAGTACCTATGATTGCAATGTCGATCCTGAACTCACCTATCTCAATGCTTTGTCATTGATCTTTTCCATTAGGTTCATGGACTTCCTCACTATAATCTCTTGTTTTCAACACTAACACTCTCTTATGCTTATTTAGGGTTCTGATATTCACCTCAACCACCTCTTAAAGTTCAACTCACTCTAAAATATCCATTCTCCTTTTGCAATCAATCTTGTCTCACTTAATGCACATTCTAGTCTTGTTAAAGCATATTATAATATACCTTATTTATATGCACTTAGATTCACCTCCAATGGATTTCAATCTCCTGCCCTATCCTCAAACATGCCAACTAACCTTCCTTGAAGGCCCCAACTCTTCCTTTTACCTATCTTTCACTTTTGCCCAAGTAGGGCTACAAGGCCTAGTAGGCCTAATTAACATTCTTAAATATTCTTATTTCCCATGAGACCTTATTTGTCACTCTTAACCCCACTCTCATGATTTCATACTCATTTTAATATCCAAAAACTATTCTCACAATATCAAACCTCCACTCTTCCACCTTATTCACATACTGCCCCCCCCTTGTTGGCTTCAAGGACTAAGCCTAACAACTACAGTCTAGTATAGACCTATCCCACTAGGGTTTTAGGATTATTTGGGATTGATTTTTGGCCATATCTCTTCTCAAATACCTATCCAAACCACCAAACTACCTTCAAAACTTGAAGTAGGTAAGTCGTGCATTTAGTTGTCATAATTGTCATTACATTATGTTAAATTTATATGTTGTGTAAAGAGGGTTTATGGGTAAAAGTTGGGTGGATCAGAATAATTGATCCAACTTTTTGATTCTTGACCTAAATTGGCTAATTAATGGCATTACAACTTTATTTTAGTTCTAAGTTTACCAACAATCACCTCTTTTTCATAATTTGAAATATCACAATGATTAAATTAGGCGATAATCAATCTTAGGTATGAATCTGATATACCCCTTGTTACAAGTAACATTATAAGTAAATATATATTAAATAATATAAGTGGGCTCCAGGAAGATATGGAATGGTGTCACAAGTAAAATCAACAAGTTATTTTCATTAAGATCAATTTCAAAAATGTATATTATGATTACATTGAATGGCCTTTCAATCATGTTAAGTTGTAGGTTTTAGGGGTTAGACCTAATTTTCTTCATTTAATTTAGATGATCTTTTTTGTTACTTCAACTTGTCTTTTATTTAATGGTATGCACTTTAAATTTTTTGGTCTCTTCCACTCCACTAGACAAGGATGTCCTTTTATCCTAACACTTTGTGTTTGTTATGGGATTATTTGGCTACATGCTAGTGAATTTCATTTCTCAAGAGATTATTTGAGGAATTTCCATCCCTATGGAGATATCTCCTCAAATATATAATGTCCATTCTATTTATGATTCCTTCCTTACACTAACTAAATAAATAATTATCAAATAAGAAATATAGTGCCTTGATAAAGTTTGTTTAACTTCAAGCTCCAATATTTATTAAAGGAAAACAAAAACTCTTTACCCATATCCCTTATTAGCTTCAAAAAAATTTTTGGAAATGAGTTTAACATGATACAAATATTTTATTTCTTAGCATGACATTCTATTTTCAACCTACCCCTTCCTATTATGAAAGTATGTAGAGTTACTTATTTCCCTTGAGACCTTATTTCTCACTCTTGACCCCACTCTCATGCTTATCATACTCATTTCAATCTCAAAAATTATTATCATAATATTAGACCTCCACTCTTCCACCTTAATCACTTACTTTCACTTTTTGGCTTTGAGGACTAGGCCTATTAGCTACACTCTATTATAGACCTATCCCACTAGGGTTTTAGGATTCTTTGGGATTGAGTTTTATCCATATTTCCTCTCATATACCTACCCTTTGTACAAACCAAACACAAGTTATAGGCATTTTTGTGAAACAAGACACTAACCAAGAGGGATGATGATCTTATCTTACTCATTAATTCAATTAAAATGTTTAAAGGAGGCAAGAAATAGTTTTATCTTCCCTCTCAACATGTGTTAACTTGGTGTTATGTTGGCCTTCTAGAGATTTGGTGTAGGAGATGTGTCATGTGACCTTTGAAACTTCCCTCCCCTCCTTGATTTATTGGTTACACACCTTCATAACTACCTCCACCACATTGATAGATCTTCTTGACACCTCATGAGATGATGTGAAACTCCTCAAACTGATGCAATATATATGATATCTCATATTCTCACTTTGCCATCTTGCCAAGCTTGCCAAATGCATAGTGAAAACTAGTAACTTGGTGAATTCACATTATTTAGGTAGATAAAAGGCATAATGAGGTTTTTAACATCATTTTCATGTTTTCAAATAACTACATGTAAGTTTTTAACCCTTTACTACACCTAAAACTCCAAAAAAATACCCAATTTGGTCTTTCTAGACCTCAAGAAGCCCTAAATTGGATTAGGGTGTCAAAATTGAGTTTTAAGGATCACCTATCTCCATTATTGATCTCATTAGATAGGTTTAAATGTGATAATAAATTATTCATAAAACTCCCAAACAAAAATTCTTTATAAACTGTTTGTTTGCTTCCCTATAGGGGACATAGAGGTGTTTTGAAGTGACTAAGGATCATTTTATCTATTTATAAGCTAGATGATCATTGAATCAAGTATTTAAAAGATGGTAATTAATTATAGGACCAAATTATTATCCTCTGATCATTCCTAGTTAGGAGATGGAGCACCCATTTTGATCTCAAGCAACATTAACAACAAATGTTGTCAACATGCGATCCAAGTTAGAGATCTCTACCTCTGGCATATCATGGATGAAAATTAGAATTTTCAACACATTATAGGTGGATATTAAAGTATATGACCACATTATTGACCTCAAATCACTCTTTATTAGGATATGGAGCACCCATTCATGCCTCAAGATGATATTTCCTTACAAGGTAAAATTGATGTTTTTAAGGCAATCTTTGGATAGTCATAAAATGGAAAATGTAAGTCATATCAAAAAAATGAAAGAAAAATTATATGAATTTATAATTTCCATATATTTACCTTGAATACCATGAATCAAAATTAATTTAAGAATTCATGGTAAAACATTTTGTAATCAACCCCACAATGCAACTTTTTTGTAGTTAAGAGACAGGTTATTTGCATCCAATAGACATTTCTACTTATTGGACCTTAGATTATTATTTCATCACTTCCAATACCTCAGGATGTGGAAATTACATACATTACCACTACCATGGCCTTGTAATACATGCAGACACATAATTTATCAATAATACTAGCCTTAAGTAATATTGACAACAAATGTTGTCAACATACAATCCATGTTGGAGATCTCTACCTCTAGGGCCTCATGGATATAAAATATAATCACCAGAATGTATAGGGTGGATATTAATATATATTAATGAATTATTTTCCTCTGATCACTCTTGATTATGAGATAGATCACCCATTCTAGCCTCAATCAACATTGACAATAACTATTGTCAACATGCAAGCCAAATTGGAGATCTCTACCTTCGAGGCCTAGTGTCTAAAAAATATAATTAAAAACATTTTGGGGTGGATATTAATGTATAATAACACATTATTATCCTCCTAAAACTTCTATTTAGGAGACAGAGCACCCATTCTAACCTCAAAATGATATTTCCCTATAAGGCAAAATTGATGTTTTTAGGCAAACTTTGGATAAGCATAAAATAGAAACTGTAAGTCATATCCAAAAACCAAAAGAACTATCATATGAGTTTATAATTCCTATAAGTTACCCAAAATCCCATGAATCAATTAATTTTTGGTATAACATTATGTGATCAGTCCTACAATGCAACTTTTATGTAGTTAAGAGACAAGTTATTTACCTCCATTAGACATTTCCACTTCCTAGACCTCCAATTATGAATCCATCACTTATAACACATTAGGATGTATAAAATACATGATTTACCACTACCACATCCTTGGAATCCATAAAAATACATAATTTTGAAATAATTATGGCCTTGAGCAACAATTACAATAAAATCTATCAACATGGGAGCCAAGTTGGATATTTCAACCTCTGGGGTCTTATGGATAAAAAATATAATATGCACCACATAATGGTTATGATTAATGTCTAATAACACATTATTGGACTCTAATCATGCCTAGTTAGGAGACACAGCACTCATTTTGGCCTCAAGTAGCATTGATAACAAATGTTGTCAACATGCAAACCAAATTAGAGATCTCTACCTCTAGGGCATCATGGATAAAAAATAGCATCACCAAAAATTCAAGGGTGTAAATTAATGTCTAGGACCACATTATTTTCCTATGATCACTCCCTTTTAGGAAATTGACCACCCATTTTGGCCTCAAGGTGACATTTCCTTTTAAAGCAAAATTGATATTTTTTGGCAAATTTTGGATATCCATAAACAAAAATTGTAAGTCATATCCATGAAATTGAAGAACCATACTGTACATGTCTAATTCCTCTATTTTAAACATGAATCCAATGAATAAAAAATAATTAATTAATGTGTGGAAAAAGATTCTGTGATCAGTCCTACAATGCAACTTTTACGTAGTTAAGAGATAGATTATTTGCCTCCAATAGACATTTCCACTTCCTAAACCTTAGATTATGAATACTTAGCTTAAAACACCATGTGATGTGAAAATTAAATTTTTTATTACTATCATGTCCTTGGAATCCATGTGTATATGTAATTTTACAATAATTTTGGCCTTAAGCAACATTGACAATAAATGTTGTTAACATGCGATCTAAGTTGGATATTTCAACCTCTAGGATATCGTGGCTAAAAAATAGCATTGCCACCACATATGGGTTTCAAATAAAATATACTATAACATTTTTGGCCTCTAAGCACACCTGTTTAAGATATGAAGTACTCATTTTGGCCTCAAACAACATTGATAATAAATATTGTTAACATGTGATCCAAGTTGGAGATCTCTAGCTCTAAGGCCATGTGGTTGAAAACTATCATCACCACCATGTTGAGGGTGGAAAATAATGTCTAGGAATGAATTTTTGGCCTTTTATAATTCCTGGTTAGGAGACCAATCACCCATTCCATCCTCTAGTGATGTTGCAACACCAACCCCAACCTTGTACATTTGTAAATATAGTAAAAAATGAGTGTTTAGGAGTTTTCCTCATTATTGGATTTAAATTTTTAATAATTTATATTTGATTTTATTAAGGGAATAAAATGTATAAATCATATTTTCTAGGTGATTTTCACTTGAAATTTCATTTTAGCCTTGGAAGAGTGCAATCGTGATCTTAGAAATCATAA
The DNA here is from genome assembly GCA_037957365.1 of Torreya grandis. Lineage (NCBI taxonomy): Eukaryota > Viridiplantae > Streptophyta > Pinopsida > Cupressales > Taxaceae > Torreya > Torreya grandis. The sequence continues at coordinate 35,179 of JARHVA010007625.1, read as the reverse complement.
TACTAGGTAAAGGAGTTTGCAAGGTCATGTTTAAAGGTCTTAGTGATGAGTAAAGGATCTTCAAGATCATAATAATTATGATTATTGTATGAATTATAGGATTGGTTTATTCTTAATTATGATTCATTTTTATAGGTGTGGTTGAATCTTAATTATGATTCTCATATGAATTTGCCCTGACAAATAAAGGAAAATGAGGATTCAAACATAGTTTAACTCAAGAATAAATTGAATAAACATCTTTTTATAAGATAAACCTATGTATGAATAAAATTATAGTTAATTTGATCATGATTCTTAATTTGGTATGTTGTTCTCAATTATTTTCATAATAGTTTGAAATATTTAGTCAAGTCTTGTCCTAAAACAGAGCTTTGAGCATAGTTTTCAATACAAAGTTTAGAGTTGTACAAGATATAGGCTCAATCCCTTCATGATTCCCAAGTAAAAAATTGTAGGGAATCCATACATAGGTAAATAATTTTATTTTATACCTTTAAGAGTAAAATTTCTCAAGATATGTTCATAAATTCAATCAAGCATGTGTTTCTCGTATATATCAGACTAGTAGATTGCATTGTCCTTGATATCCATACATTCCAGGAAGTTATTGTCAACTAAATAATTGAATAAGAGGTAAAAATAGACCTATATGAAAAATAGTGGGATTTTTAAGTTCCTTGAAACTCAATTTATTATTTTTTTCACTTGCTTTGAGTGATACAACCCTAACTAGGTTTGAAGTGAGATTTTGGCTTTTAGGAATTTTTAGCACAAGGGTATCACTCAAATTGGATATATATAATTTTTATAGCATGATAAAAAATATTTTAGGGTTTATAAAGATATTCAAATGTGTGTAATGCTCATTCATGAAATAGATCAATTTGGAAGCCATTAAGAGACTTAATTAGGACTATCTTAAAGCAAACTGGAAATGTTTCTAAGATCAATACCCTTGGGAGTTTTCACAAAAAATGTACTTGGAGAAATGGGTATCTAAAATGGTGTAAATTTTTTTTATATGGTGTATTAAATGAAATTTATCCTTAAAATTCCATGTTTGAAAGGATACACGGCCTAAAGGGCTAATGAAGGCTATTATATGAGTAGAATGATTCCAATGTTTAACATGTTGTCAAAATTTTACATTATATTGATATGAGTATAATAGTAACTTGGTCATGTGTGAAATGGATCTTATATGACACAAATCATTTCTTTGTCAATATTGAAAGGGAGAGAGGGACCCATGGTATCATCAAGCAACATTGACAACAAATGTTTTCAACTAACAATCAAACCTACAAGAACCAAAATCTTCTCTTAGATTCAAGAATATAGAATTATTTACTAACAATTCAAACCACGTGAAGGTGTAAGCTAATTTGGCACCACTAAGGTCTACAAAAAATATGTTAGTATCTAGTTAAATTGAAATATATGTAAAACCTAAGAAATAAATAAAATTTGATAAAATTAAATACATTTGCATATGATAATTAAACATACCTTGGGGATTATCTAAGGAACCACTACAATTGAATATATTATTTATAGTGTCAATAATTTATTCATGGTCAGATTCATGAACCTTCCATAAAGTCATTTTCAATGGCCTACCTTGATATTTATACAACTAAACATTTGTTGCAAGAACCAAATTTGAATAGTGGAGTATCTTCCTATGTAATTTTAAGTCTTAAAACAAACATACATTATAATTTTTCATAGGATAGTGTCGAATCCATTTTCTACTAAGTATAACAGACCCAATGAAATATTGAATGTTTTCCCTATTTGTGACTGCACAAATTGATTTCTATTTTTCTTGTATACATTGACACAAGTAGTAGTCTATCCCCTCCTTTTTATCCTCATCTACAATAACTAAATAAACATTCCCTACAATATAAAAAAAACATAATTTAATATCATGATCTATTCATATGTTTACAAAATTTAGTACATGAAACACATATCAAATATAATATGGTACCTAGTTTCACTTAATCAAACACATGATCAAAGTCATGTGATGATGTTAGCTCTATAATTTTTAATTCTAGTGGAACCTAATAAGTGTCAATTGGAGCTATATGCCTATAACTCCATTCATCCACCCATTCTTGTGAATTTCACTCATTCCAAACAAATTCAATGCATGTAGAACAAAAGCATGCCATATGCCTCATATGAACCATCCAAGAACTTGTGTCTGATCTATAAAATGAGTGTAACTCAATCAATCCCATTATTGTCATATAATATTGATATATTGACATTTTTCATCATCCATGAACCAAAAATATCTAAAAATAGTGGACTTTTGTTGAGCACCATGGCCCATATATTCATTACACCATTCAACTATGTTCTTTACATCTGAAAAATCAATAACTTATTCAAACTTCAAATCCTCTCTTTCAATAACTCTTTTTACACATGATCATGCACCATCGTGCTCCCATTTTACATGGTCTAATTCAATGAAAATCCAAATATATTGTACACTAGTGCTCACATGCATCCTAATCAGCTAGTAGAACATCCATTCATTTTTGAATTGTAATGTGCAATTATCTGATCATATATAATTTTGATTGAAATTAATGATCCTTTCACTCAACTTTCCATTAAAAAACTAAAAACAACTTTGAATATACTATGAATAATATGTCTAATCATCACTAACATAAAAGTGGTATTCCCATATATTTTGTTAATATTCTATGTACTAACAGGTGAATGCATGAATGCTATATGCAAAAAAAGTGAAACTTGTACTGAATTGGAGTATTGTGACTAAACCACCTTTGTGGTTTCAATGTGTAATTCTATTCAAAGTAAACTATTGAAAATATAGTACCAATCAGGAATGTGTCCTTAACTTAATTTTTTCTTTTAGCCATCGAGATGTGTGTGTGTGCCTTACATACTCATATATACTTTCATCCATGAATTTGTCCATAAATTTAGAAACAAGTATTTTTTTTGTAACAAGATCACACCTTTTATATTCATTTTCATATTTAATTTGATATACCAAATATTTATATTTACTATAACCAACCAATTCTTGTCTAATTCCACGTGTACTCTCTTCATACGTATATGCTTTCAATTTTGGCAATCCACCACAAATGTTGAAACTTCCATCTAAAGATGCATTGTTATAAAATAATTAACCATCTATTATTTCACAAAAAACTATTGTAATGAATTATCTTGATGATTTTGGTGGGGCTTCCACTCCATACTCTTGAAAATGTTGTTATTATGTAAAGTACAAAAAATATGGTGAAAAATATCATAATTCATAGAAAATTCAATATGTTTCCTAAACCAACAAGTAGTGTGTGTGTGATTAATTTTCACATAGAAGGGTTTGGTCATTTCAAAATACTTTTGAATAATATAAATTTGTGGATATTTTTCATCAAATTTAGAGTAAAATTGTATTTAAATCATATCTAAAAAATGTTTAGTGTGTGGTTCATGGTTATGAGAACCAAGTCTTATTTTCACTACATCTCTAATATTAGGCAATACCCTTGTGTTATCTTTCCAAAATTCTACAATTAAATATTTTAGGGCATCAGATATAGCCTTATATTTTTATGGGAATCTACCATAGAATGCCCACATGTCATTTTTATCATCAACATCAAATCTTATACGTCTCCCAATTATTGTCATTAGGGTTTTTCTATTTATGTACAAAGCTCAACTTGTTTTTCTAATCAATCATTCATACTTTGTTTTACTACTTACCAAATAAGTTGTAATAACATGTCAAGAAACATTACCATATTTTCTTAATTTCTTCACATGTACTTGATGGTATGCATTATGAAAATTTTCAACAATTTCCTTGTTTACACCACCAATATTAAATGTTTTTAGTCCTAGGGTATTTGTTACAGGTCTCATCTTTTTTAATTTCATCAATGTAACAAATAATTGGCATTTTTGAAATTAAAAATGAATGTGAAATACATTTCTATAATCCATAAATAACATGAATAGAGGCATAAAAAAATTAAGGTCCATTGGAGTGGAGTAGAGGAAACGGTCATAATTTTGAAACTGGCCATGGGCAGGAAGGCCATAAGAGTGAAGGATACAAGGAAGTACCAAGTCCAGATGAGAAGGGAAAATCTTGGGATCATTTAGGCCCTAGTATAATATGTGAGGATGTATTTTTTTAAAACAAAGTAGTAGATATTCTCTTGCTATCATTCTCCCCCTATGTCATTTTGATGGCATAGATTGGAACCTTACTCAACTTCCATGGATCTACTGAAGAATAGGGAAAAGATCAGTTTAGTTGGTGTGGGGAGTCTTGCACATGTTGGGAAAATGGATGAATACTATTTTAAGAGATGGTATGTATTTTTTAGTGGAAAATATTCTATACAAAATGACCATGGTTGTGTCTTTTCCCGAACCTATTTTATGGATGGTTATTTCCACTTATGGTATTTCCCATTGAGAGGACCTACTATGTTTTGACATTGGAGGACTAGATCTGGTCATATTCTATTTGTTTTCAGATGGAAGATGAACTGGATGTTTAGGGTTCTTAAACACTAGGATCATGATAGATGCTACTTCATGAAATCATAGATCTTAGGTCACTATAACTGTCAGAACTAGCCTTATATAGGAGATTCCATAGGGACCGTGACTCTTGTCTATTATGTCTCTTTCCCATTCTATAACCCTTTGAACAATATGGGTAGACATCTGAAGACTTCCCTGTGGCCATTAGAGGGCTGCGGTTTGATCAATATTATCATAAATATGAATGGAAGGTTTGAGGTTTAGGGTAAGAGTCTCAATTTTTTTGGTAGCTCATTTGATAAAATTTGAGCCCTATTTGATTTAGTTTTGGATCATGCTTGAAAAATGAATTTTACTTATGGTTGTGTGGCAAGGGAATATTTTTAAGGCCTATATCCTTAGAAATATCAAGTTCTAGATTTTTATGAATGTTTTTAGCTTCATTTTTAAACCATATTTGAGGAAGGAAGGAATATGCTTAACTTTTAACTTTGGTTGTTGGAATATGGAAATGGAAAAAGTCTTGTGCAAGGTTTTTTATTGCTAGAGTACCAAATTACTTAGGGTTGGACCTGATGTAAGTTTTTGGAATCATTATTTGGAGATGTGTTTGAGGGCCTGGTTCACATGCTTATTTCTAGTTTGTTTTAAGTTGAAGGCCTATTCTAAACCCTTGTGGCTAATAGGGTTCTCTTGCTTTGATTTTCTCCATGCTTTTTCTGATTTGGATCCCTTAGGAAACCCAAAAAGGTTTTTTTATCTAGTTTTTATTTTAGATACTAGACCTCTAATTGTGTCTAGGTTGGTTGCCAATTTAGTCAAAATGGTCTATTTGCCTTTTTCAACCTTGATGGTCCTTCTGATACATTTGAGACCTAGACCTCTAGCTTCCTCTATCCAGGTTGGTTCTTAGTCTAGCCAAAACCAACTGTGTTCCTCACTAGTTAAATATGGTGGTTAACAGTTACTTTAGAGGCTTGGGCCTCTAAAGTAACTATTTAGTCTAGGGTGGTTCTTATACCACCTTAAAATTGGTAGGGTCCTATTCTAGCTTAATGCAGATTTTTCAATGATGTTTATGTTTGAGGAAGGGTCCTTGCAGACCTTGAAGGTTTTCTAGAGACCTGGACCTCCTTCTGTATCTATGTTGGTTCTCGATCCAGCTAAAATTAATTTGTTGGTCCCTTGGGGACCCTAATGATATCTTGAGAGTTGGTCCTCTTTTTAAGCCCATGCTATTTTTTGGTCTAGGAAAAACTAGCAAGTTTTCACTCTAGTCAAATGTGGTATTGGTTCTTCGTTTGATGGTTCCTAGTCAAATCAAAATTAGATGTTTCTTATTTCATTTGGCTTCTCTTTGTACTCTTGGTCATCTATTTCTAGCCAAAAGGAGATCCAATCCTTCTATGGTTTCTTTGGGTGGGGTCATTTTTGTAACCCTGGTCAGTAGTTTCTAACAAAGGTGAGACCCAAACGTCCTAATGTGTTTTGGGCTAGTACCCACACTAGTTATGAAAGGTGGGATTATCTTAATCTAAACAATTGGCATATTTGAGTTTCATTTAAATATTTAAAGTGTCAGTCCAAAATTATTTCATATTTTCTTCTCATATGATGCTCAGACATTTTTTAGGCATATGTTTCAAAATGGATTCATCAATTTCAATTAAATGGATTGGTTTTCTTCTATAAATCCTAGGAGGTGTTCTTAATAGTATATTTTATTGATTCAGTGTTTCTATAGTATTTTATTCATTTGTAGCTTCATCATTTAATGGTGTTCCTATATTGTTTTCTTTATTGTAGCTTTATTCATATTGTTTTCATCATTATTAGTTTATCCAATGTGTGTTTCCATGCAATTCACACCATCATGCATATTATCATCACCATGAAAATTTAAAATAGTAAAATTTGAATGTGGACTTGAATTATAATTGGGTATACTATTAGAATTGATAATTGGACTTTCATAATTTGGTAAAGCATCATTATTCATTTCATCATTATTTGTGACAATCAATTCATTAAGGATGATAGACTTACCTTCACAAAGTTTTTTCATTTGTTGCCTTTGTTTTTATCTCTCCACTTCTAATTCATTCAATGTTTTGTGCTTTGACTTCTTCTTCCTAGTACTATGAAATCCATCACCCATTATTGCATAAATTTTTCAACTTTTGATGGTGGGAACAATAATCCAATTATTCCAAAATATACCTGCTTGATGTGAAGTACCAAGTGGGGAAAACACTCCAATTATTCTAAAGTAATTAAAAATAGTCCTATGTAATCTTTAGTCAACCATGTGAGTAGACAATGATTTATGCTTTTGAGGGTGTGGATAACATTATAATCATTTAAAATTAGACCTACAGTGTAAAAAACACAAAAAATTAGGGGACAATACTCTATAAGTTAAAAAAATGACTGTTGGTGTTTTTTTATTTTTATTATTAATGAAAAAATAATGTAGGTGGTAATAATTCATACGTGGTATTACCATGTACATGGTATTTAGTGTATGAAAAATACCCTAAACCATAAGCCCTAAGGCGTAAAAACTAAACATTATACCCTAAGCTCTAAGCCCTATAACCTATACCCTATACCCTAAACCTTAAGCCCTAAACTACCCTAATCGCTATATCTAATATCTTAAACCTTAAACCCTAATCCCTAAATCCTATGCACCTTATACCATAAAATATAGACCTTAAACTATAATCCTAAATCTTAAGCCCTTGAGATCCTAAATTTTGAATGGTAAACTCTTCAAGCTCTAAACCAATCATTTGAGCCCCAATTAACATCATTTAGACTAACAATTTAGTTCAAAGGGATCAATTTGGCTCAAATCACACCATTAGTTACTCCAATTGACAAATTCACTCAATATGTGATGACATGGGACCTAATCAAACCCAAAAACATATTACATGCTCATATATATGTTCAAGAAACTCAAATTATCCTCAATTACCTTCACAATAGGACCCTTTACCCTATATTTTGAATTGTAAACCATGAACTCTAAACACTTTAAACCCTAATCCCTAGTTTACCATATACCTTATGTACCTAGATGTATACCTTAAACCCTCATCCATAAACCATAAACCATAGAAACCTTAAACCACATATCATAAAATCTTAAAACCCTAAACCAAATGATTTAGCTATGAAATTAACATCCTTTATAGTAATAATTTGGTTCACGGGGATCAATTTGGACCAAATCGCATCACTCATTACCCTAATTGACTAACTTACTCAATTTGTGGTGACTTGGGGGCCAATTGACCCCAAAATCACATTATGTAGTCATAAATAGGTTCAAGGAGCTTAAATTAGTCTCAATTTCATTTTTTATTAGACCTTATTCACCCTAAAACATTAACCCTATGCCCAAAAAACATTGTGTCATAAATTGGTTCAATCAACTCGAATTATCCTCAATTGTCTCCATGATTGGACTCTAAACCATAAACCCTCTCTCGCATATACCTAAAATTCTAATCCCTAAACCGTAAACCAAATTATTTATCCATAAAATTAACATACTTTAAAATAACAATTAGGTTCACAAGGCTCAATTTAGCCTAAATCGTATCATTCATTGTCCCAATTGACTAATTTACTCAATCGATGGTGACGTAGAGGCCAATTGAGCCTAAAATCACATTCTTTAGTCACAATACCTATACCTTATATATCTTATACCCTAATCCATAAGCTCTAAATTGGAATTTCTACATAAACACTAATTCTATGTACACAGTTCCTTACTATGACATTTCAAGAACATGCATTAAGTCTCAGGAATGGATTGGATTCCTGAGCCTTAGGCATGGACCTGAAACACACATAGCCGAATGCATGTTTTCTACAAACAATAAAAAATGCAAATTTTCCCATGCTAGAAACTATCCATTTGATAGAATTTTTACTTGAAAATAGTACTGCAACATCAACTACATCTCCTCTTTCTACACACACACACACACACACATGTGTGTGTGTGTGTAATAATTTTATTGTTTTAGGGTTGTTATTTATATTTATTAAGTATGTCTTTTATAGTTCTATATGTCATGATTATTCATGTTCATATTTGTTTATTTATCTTTTGATTCATTGATCCAAACTAGAAAAAAAACATATGGTTGCAAACTAGACCTAATTCTATACACATTAAAAATAATCTAATTTTCAATATTTTTTGAGGTAGTTAGGGGGCTCACGATAAAATATACATTTTTTTATCATGTTTCAAGGTATAATGACTTGTGAAATTATTTAAAAAAATCATTAATTAATTTAAAAACAATATAGGTTTCAAACTAGATGATCTTATCTAGCTTTCTACCAAGGGGTTTAAATAAAAAGAAAATGATGCTAAAAAATGGTGGGGCACACGGACAACTATCTAGTATGATTTTATTTTTAAATAGTACCACCTATTAAAATTTATGATGTTTGACCTACTTAGCCATTTCAAAAATAATTATTAGTTTAAAAACTAGACTCGAAATGTTACAATTCATCTTCCTATGACATATTCAAATTATGAGTGTAGATATCTCAAATAATCACTACAAGTCAATGTTTCATGTTTTTTAGGAAACACATGTCCACTTAAGACCCACTCCCCCCCCCCCCCCCCCCCCCGATTCCCTACACTTAAACCCTTTCCACCACATAATGTAAGTTTGGGTGCCAAAAACCCTATAGGTAGAGGGTATACTAGTATATGTTGTGCCAATAGTGTGTGTAATAAAACATGGGAATCTAGTTGATTAGGTTTCGAAGCACCTTACTTCAAATGTAACACCTTGGCTTTTAGAGATTTAATATCTTGATTAAATCATTGTACATCATGAGAATAGAAATGTGTGATAACCAAATGTGGTGTCCCTAATAATAAAATAAGAATTATCATGCTAATCTGTTGAATCCCTTGAGTGGCTCCAATTATGATAGCTAGTACAAAATTTATATCTAATGGAGTAGGAATATAAGAAGATTGATCCATATTTGCATTCTTAATATCCAATAAAGTTATTATCATGGTAATATGATCAAGGAGTTTCTCATGAAGTCCTTCTCTAAAAATATACAGGACTTATTTTATATTGAATTCAATTTTTCCCCATTTATAGGAGGAAGTACATTATGATGTTCATCTTGAAGATCATTGTTATCTTATCATATTGCTCTTATTCAAAATTAGTATCATTTAAGTCCACATAGTTCATAGGTTTAGTGACTTTTAGATTTATTTTGCACCCTTACTCTTATCTATATTTGGGCTAAGAATAATTTGTGTATGCTTAATCGAGATACCACATAATATAGTGCTTATTAAAGGAGTGGAAATAACTATTTTAGATTGCATATAACATGATGTTAAAACTTGAATTTTTTTGGTTATTATAAAATTTATCAAATCTATAAATCCAAAAATAATCATTGGAAAAAACAAGGATACAAATCCTATAATCATGTATGGTTAGGGTTTGGAAATTTTTTAATAATAAACAACTTCACCAATATGTTTTATCAAATATAGAATCTATGTAAAACCCTAAGTTGAAACACTACTATGTAAAATCTAGATAATAGTATAATAATAATAATAACACTAACTGATTTGTAACTACTGTATTATAGAAATTTACTAAAAATAGCAAAGTGTAATGAGAAAATAATGACATTGATAGAAATTGTAACTATGGAAGGAATCATAGTTTAAAATTTATTGTGTAGAGTGGCCTAGTGACTACAAATAATAATTAATAACTAGATATAGGCCTGGATAACATTGTAATGGGAATAAAACTATAGGGGTAGTGCTCTTGTCCACTATGAAATGTTCATGTCCACTATAATTAAGAAATTAGGGTTTTTAGATTTCTTGTGTCTTCATCTATGGAACTTTTATCTCATGTAGGATCTTGAAAAAAATTTATGGATACCATTGTATGACTGATTTTCCTTCAAATAACCTAGTTCCTTGACATGTGAATAGCATTGAAAATAAATGTGGTGAAAATGGACCAGTGTTTGAAGTTGGGTGATACCTCAAAACCCAATGTGTTGAGTATTGCCTACATACCAATACTTTAAAGAGGGATCAAACTTTAGGTAGTTCTGCTATACTATGGTGGTGTGTGAATAATTGGCATAGTATGCTAGTTGTTGGTGTAATATTGATGTGATTAAGTGACTTAACTATGACTTGTGACCTGTAAAATGTATTTATACTTGAACTCTAAGCTACTAGAGCTATATGTAATCAGAATTAAGAGAAATGAGTAATTTCTCTTAATATGCAATTATGATTCTGGTGCTTTTCTATATGGAATCCTCCCATGTGTTTGAATGGTTTTAAAATTGTCTATAAAGTCATATTTATGAAATTATTTTGAATGGGGATCGACATAGTTTAACTTTCCTATAGATTTTAAATTTTTATATTATTCATTATTAGGAAAGAAGACATGAAAGGTGGAAAGGACACTAGATTGGTGTGTTATAGTCCCTTAAGGGGCTCATGTCCAATGGATTATTTTATCATGATGATTGTTAGGTAGGTCCCAAAAGGTGTATAAGGTTCATAATAATATAGACTGGTGAATTTAGGATACATTTATTGGCTTAGAGGAGTATGTAAGGTGGTCAAAAGTGATCAAAAAGGGCCCTATGATAGGTCTTGATCTAAGTGTGTAAAAGAGTGTTCACAAGTGCATGATTTTATCTTAAATGTTAATTTATGTGTTTACAACCATGAATAAGATAAGAATAAAAAATTAAAGGGTAAGTCCCATCATTCACCTTATTTTTCTTCATCTTATTTTTGCCATTTTCCTTTAGATTTGTCTAATAAAAAGTTCAAGTTCTATAAAATCAAGATCACTTTTGTTGTCGACATTTCTGAATATAGATATCAGAGCCTTGTCAACATGTGTTGAGTTTAGGATACTGATTTGTTCATGAACTATTTGGTGTTAAAATTTTGGATCAAGCCAATGGGGCAGTAAATCTCACATCCAACTTAGATTTTTGACACAAATTTACTCCCTAATATAAGATTTTACCTTACTCTATAATATAGGAGTTATATGCCCTTTCCATTAGGATATCTACTTGGGACATACTCCACATTTTATTAGAGTAAAGGACCCTCATATTTGATGAGGTTAATCCTAGTGATGAACTGGTATAGATTTCATTAAATGTTCTCTTCACCTCACCCACTCTAAAAAATTCCCATATATTTAGCTTTGAATCTTATTCCTTTTCTAACACTTTAGTTCTAACTAAGAAAACTCAATTCCTTCTATATATCAAGACCTCTATTAAAATTAATCATATAAAGTGATGCATCATCAACTAGAGTGTTGCTCTAAACATCATGGCTTTGCATGTGTTTAGTGCACTATGAATAAATCACAAGAAACTTTATGAGTCTCACCTATACTATGTTGATTTAAATAATGAAAATGTCTCTCTAGTGGGAAAACTAAAGATTTAGGGAAAATTTGGACCCAAGATGATGTGGATTTGGTTATGTGTATTGAACCTTGATTTATCATATAACATGATCTTTTATTATTATTGGACATCTACGATACAAGTTATCACTTTGGATATTTTTTGAGTAATCAATTTGAGAATGAAGGCATAACTCATGTCATGGAGGTTGACCCTGACCCATGGACTTGGATACACATCAATATGAAGCTATCTAATCATCCTCTTTGGAATTTTGTGAGACTTGGTTAAATAATTTTTCATGTTCACTCTCCCTAGGCTACAATTTATCATTGGATTCAGGATCCATCATATCTAAGTTATCTTCTTTGTGGAACACATTCAATTTCCTTGGCCTCGGTAGAAGTGTTTCATCAACTTCCTTGCATCAATAGTCTATGTGATTTGGTATAGTAAATCCTTTATGATTACCTATTGGCTAGTTATTTTCCTCTACTCTTGCAAGTCATTTTTTGGTGCTTTAAATTTATTTTGATCTTGGTCTTGTATTTCTCATTTGACATTGGATTGTCATGTTTTCCTTTGCCCCTTATGATCTTCTTACTAGTGACTTCTCTCCAACATCTATCTTCTCTTATTTAATGTATGGTTTCCCTATTCTTGGTCTCCAATTATGTTTCTTTTATATTATATCCACTGTTAAGGTAGTCCCCCATAGTTTGCCTCATACGTCCTTGAACCTCATCACATTTCATAACTCTTCGGTGTTTCATACCCATGATGGAATTCATAGAATTATAGGTCTCACACTCACCACTAGGACTATTGATGAATCCTAGGGTCATGATGTTCATGTGATTATTGGATTCTTGATTAATGCCTATGCATTTTCCACATCATATGTGTAGTTGTTATATGACTCACTCTTGTTTATTTTCAAACTCATTAGGGTTCTAAATGTCCATTGAGATTTTCCCATTATTTGAGGAGGCTGACAAATTTATCTATTTGAGGACTTACAAATCTTCCAACTCCCTTGATCGAAGGACACTAAAGTTGATGCTTTCATCAATGTAATCTGGGATCACTTTAGAGCATAAGCCTTCTTTGTCTCATAGAAGGTGTTGTAGTAGGAGCATGAAGTTTCCCTTTTAGTATAATGACCATGATAGTTTATTCATCATCATTCATGATAGGCAAACATAATTATTAGTTGTATTCTATATGTCTTCTAGGCACTTCATAGACTTATGTTCTCACAAACTCCAACTCTACATAACTTCAGGGCATGTGTAATTCTCATTTCCCTATTCTTTAGAGAGAGAAAGGCATATAATTATCCTTATATTTTACCCCTTTGTAACAACATTAAAAATATTTTATATAACCCATAGCCAAGTTTCATGTTTGCTCAAAGTTCCATGGTTACACTGCCACTTTGTTTGGGCCTTCCTTTTTCTATCCTTTTTAAACTATAAAATGTCTTAAATGACTCTTTTATCCTTGGGATTTAAATGGGTACCTTATAATAGGATTCCTAAGGCCTCCATTAATCCTTCTCAGTCATTTTCACATGATTTCATAAAGCAATTTGGATCTCTTACCTTATTGATAATCCTCAAGATAGTTTAATAAATTTTAATCATTTTTCCATTCATTTCTATCAAACTAACTCTTTTCTCAAACATTCATTGCATTGTTGTTTTGTCATGTGTTTTGATAATTACAATGTCATGTTGTTTATTGTTATAGATTGATTTATTTATTTTTCTACCCATTTCATGACACCAATGGTGTTTCTTAGTCAGTTTGGATTCATCCTTATCCATATGCTCTCTCCATTTCTTTGTGCATCATTCTATACATGCCTAGCAAAAGATTTCATTTATGAACAACAAGATTTTACTTTTGTAAGAAAATATCTCATTTATAATTTCATTCAATTTCAATTTTTTTGGACTATTTTTTAGATACTAAGCATAGCATACTTTTATTGTTTTCTTGTATTGCTAAATATATTAGTATATTTACTATTTTCTAGTTTAGTTTCTACTCTCATAGCTTTTAGCTTATGCAAGCTAACAAATGGGATGGTGTATTTAGGATTGTAGTGAATCCCATAGGTAGCATGTTGTTTTACTTTCTATTACTTTTCCAAAACCCTAATGCATACCCAATTTCTTCTAATTTTTCAAGACACATAAGTGTATGATAAAATAAGGATCTTATTGTGACCTTCTCCCACACTTTTTTCATGGAATTACTAAAACAAATCACATGTACATTGTATTAATTTTTGTGAGGCTTTAGACCATATCCATTTGGAAATTATTAGGATTTTATTATTCACATTAACCTTGACATCTACCCTCCTGGCCAATGATATAGAAACATTGGCTATCCTTTAACTTAATATATTTACCTTTTTAAGTTGAGACTCCTACGTTAGATGAATCCTCTCTCCATTTATAGGTTTTGATCTACAATAACTTTCTTAAGAAAGTTATGGTTGATGATGGTGATGCAATCAATAGAGTTTTTGTTGTTGAGTCAATGTTGATCAGGGCACAATGCTTGTATAGGTTTCATAACACCCTCTGAATTCTACCCTTGATCACTAGGGGCCTTTCTATGCTCACACCATAATTTAAACCCAACAATATGCACTATTTATCCAGTCACATTTGACCTGCATGTGATCTCATAAACTTATGGGGTTGACTACTCATGGCTCCCCCTATGCTTGGTAAAACCCAAAATGTATCACCTCTACTTACATGACAAGAGTTGGCTCAAAATATGGGTTAGTAGTAGACAAATTACTTGAAATATATAAATACCATTAAAATTTGTGAAAATCTCCAATGGACCTTTACGTAGACTATTATCCTTCTTATCACCCTTGGTCACAAGATCATACCCATATATTTTAGTATTCTTGATAAGAAGATGAATTATTATATACTCTTGGCTAGACCTTAGAACTGTATAAAAAAGGACATTATGTTCGCTCGTTCTAAGGAATTGCATTCCTCCATCTTAAAATAATTTAGGATAAAAAGAGTGACTTCAACCTATTTGAATCACTGTAGAAAAAGACTTAAGTTAAACATGATAATGTTTTTATTTCTATTTAACTTGTCACTCCTATTAAAGAACATATTGTCACCAATAAATGGATTCCTAAAAATATTAAAAACCCTAACACCCATCAAAGTGAAAATTTCAAAAAAGAGTTATATATTATTTTTTCTATTTATATTATGACTAACTATAAAATAGTATTTTTTAGAAGAGAATTAATCCTTAATATTTCATTTTAATTTGATTAAGTTCTTATTGTCCTAGGTGATATTGGTTTTAACATTTGCATACTCAAAATATCTAGTATTGAGGAGCCTTCCTCTTCAAATCCTAACGATCATATCTTTACTGGGGACCTTTAAATGCTCTAACTTGATAGATCCCAATATCATTTTAGATATAAAGGTAAGGGTGATACTCATGTTCCCTTGATGAATATTATATTCTTACTTTAAAGTTAAACTTCCATTATATTAACAATGTTACTAGGTTTCCAGTCCTTCAACTTGATTTCATGGTAGCTAAGAAATTGGCACCAAGAGTATTGAATCCTTAAAAGATTCATAACTCAATTGTCAATCAAATTTTTGAAGTCTATCAAACCAGATATAAGCATATCTAACCTTAAAACGTTTTATTTTCTTGCCATTGTCAATAATTTGATTTCTTCTCCAGTAAGTCTATACCAAAAGAACAAAATAACTTGATAATTGCATAGCGACTTTCTCATATATTTTATGCCCCAGTAAAAACATCCAGTACTCGAGTTTGTTGTCTCTATGAGGACGTAGCCAAATCTTGATATAATTTAGATTCAATATTAATAATTTCAAGCCAAATCTCAACCCAAGTAGGTACGATTTGAGCATCATTTATTCTTTACAGAAAACAATATTTGCTTACAAAGTATGTTGGCAGTTGAGATGGATCGAGTTTCAGTTTTAATAAGCCAATACAGACCGATGGAGTTAGGAATGCTTATAGTTAAAGACGCATTCTTCATCAGAATTTAGCATTTAGTCTTTCTGCCAACATAACCAATGGCGGATTACAAGGAGCAAGCTAAAGCATTTCAGCTACAAATGGAGGTTACTTAGTTGGGTAAGATGGCTGAATGGCAATCCCACATTTTCCAAAGGAACTCTCAATATTTCTTAACATCTTAATGTATCCTCTTTCCCCCCCAACTTGTTCCCCACGAGTTTTTCACTATCCAGTAATCCTTATCAGCTGACCCATAACCCACCAATGTCACCCCATGATCCAGATCAAATCCACAATTGCCTGTAAATACACCCTGTTATCCCAACATGTAATTAGAAAACAATCGTCTTATAAGAAAATCGGTTATACCCACACAAGTAAATTTTAAATACCGATTCGTAGAATTGAAAATCCCTTCCACCGGCATCAATAGCCACACTGATTGGTTGATGTGCAGCAGCCTTCTGCAATGATTTCTCATCATTGGTTGGCACATCTTCGTAGGCATCAATTTTCACTATATGGGAAGCTTTCTGCAAGTGCAAAATATAACGAATATACAAATTGAGATTTATGATTAAAATAAAAAACTTGAAAGAACCCTGTGTAGAAAAGTAGATATGCATACTCGGTGTATGTCACAGACGCCATCGGTAGCTTGGTAAGGGTAATTTGCCTCACTATCTATGCCACCATTGTCGATGATAAATTGAAATGCATCATCCATCAGACCTCCATTACAGCCCTGGTTAGAAGAAGTGTCACAATCCACCAGTTCTGGCTCCGACAGATATATCAATTTATTGGTCACAATCTGATTAATTCCTTCCACTGCTGCAATTGTGGAGAACGCCCAGCAACTTCCTGCAAAATGGGAAAAACATAAGACTAAAGAGGAAAAGCAAGGGTGATAAAAGAGGATGAATAAAACCAAAAGTACCGTAAGAGCCCTGGTCTTTAACAGGCGTGACAGCGCCTTTCCTCCTCCAGTCCACAGATCTGGGCAAGCGGTCGCCATGTGCGTATTCATAGCGGGGAGTGGGAGAGCGTGCGGAGGAATGGGAACGAAACATGGTACCCAAATACATGTTAGTGAACTCATCGTGAGGTCTGCGAAGTGGTTGAGGCCCAGCCGGTATGATTCATTCTTCTGGTTCTGATTGTGATTGTGCGCTTCTATGTAAAGCAGATTGTTTTTGAATATGTGGAAGCGTGTTTCTTTCTCAAACAGGTCGTCGTAGGCTTTGCCATGTTCGGCTACCCATCGTTCCTAAATGGTAAAGATTTCTGGATCAATAGTGTCCTACCCTCTGGACAACCCAACACATGAGAGGGCGAACACAGCGAAGAAGATGATAGGATTCCCTCTCGTCATCCCCACTGCAATTGTATTTTAACTTCAAATCAAAGCTGAGAGTGTGAGAGGATTGTTTTTAACGACGGGCTTGCTTTGCTTCTTATAGCCTCCACTTGTCGTCAAATTAACTTCCAGATGGAACAACCATGATGTTTCTGTTTCTGTTTCTGTTGTGGGTGGAGCCTTTGATCCGATGTGATACCCTAAGCCCGTCACAAAACGATCTCCAAGTTCTAACAATACGCAAAGGATCTAACAAGTGCACACGGCTTGGTCATCTAAATATGGACTCCCTCTTGCTCGATAAACAATCATCTCCTAATAATTCTCTAATCTCAACCGAGTAGTCCTTTGGTATAACATAAAATAGAATTATAATAGAAAATATTTTATAAATAAATATTTATTAATTTAGTTATAAAATTATATTATTCTAAGATATTTGTGTGTTTAACATTTATATCTATTATTGTGTTTTATTTCTTGTTATATCTCCTCCATTTTTTTTTTTTTTCTCTTTTATATCCTTTGTTTATATTGACTTTCTTAAAATTATACACTTTATATTTTTAGGTCTTAGAAACATACAATGTACTTTATGAAGATGGGATTTTCATATCCAATTTTGAACTCTTAGGGGTTATAGGCCCAGATTTGTTGATTTTTTCATTCATTATATGTGGCTTACACGCTAATAAGGTTCTTATTTCAATTCAAAAGATTTATAATTACACATGTATTAATGTATTTAATATCTTAATGAATGAAGAAATCAATATAAACATATAGAGAAAACATTCCAGAATCTACATTAATCTAAAGAGCATTTATTAGTACATTCTAAAAGAAATCAAGCGCTCATTGTAATATTGACACTCATAGTAGATAAATAGTGCATCATACCAAACTATCTGGTTGAATTAAAATTTAATTGGCATGTTATTTTCAATAGTGTATACTATTAAGGTGTCATATAAGTAACTTGGAATTCAAAACACTTTAATAATCCTAAGCACATGCCCCAAAAAATATTTCTTTATATATTTTTTTTAATTTAATGCTTTATTAGATGTGAAAAAAAAAATCATTTTCCCATAAATCTATATAAGTGAATACATTTATCAAATTGGCTTCTTCCTATTTACTAAAAACACACAATATAAATTTTTGCT
This sequence comes from Torreya grandis, assembly GCA_037957365.1. Classification (NCBI taxonomy): domain Eukaryota; kingdom Viridiplantae; phylum Streptophyta; class Pinopsida; order Cupressales; family Taxaceae; genus Torreya; species Torreya grandis. Next base: position 16,519 of record JARHVA010007625.1, on the reverse strand, counting down.
TATTAAAAATTTATGAGTGTACAATTATAAAGAGATGCTCAAGTTATTACAATTTTTTTTATTTTTTATTTTCTTATTTAAAAAAATCTTAATTTTACTATCAAGTTATAATTATTATTTTAAGAATGTATAAAAATTAAATAAAATATCTAAACACGTTTTCAATTATTAAACTAAAATTAAATTAATAATTAATTATTAACATATTATTTTATAATCAATTAAACTTAATTACAATTTTTAAGGAGTAAATGTAATGCAATTTTACTAAGATCCATTTGTTCTTATTGTACTTTTTCGTTCGAAGAGGATCCATTTATTTGACTTTCCCATAAAATTATTAGTACCTGCCATTCCATTCCAGGGATTATTGTTTTCACTTAGAAGTAATAAATTATGCTGAGTGCATTTGGCTTCCAATAAAAATTCATGAACATTAGAAACAGAAACCATTTCCTAAAGTTTGATGAAAGTAAGCAATATCTAATTGTTTTTCCCAGTTATAATTAAGGAGTGAATAATTCAACTGTGACCAATTAAAAATCTTGTTTGGTTAACTTAATTTTTTTACAACTTACTGGACTGCAGTGGCAGTTGTATTAACATGCACATTTTATACCATAATAATTTTATTGAATTACTGTCAAAACACTAACACGTGTTTTACCTTGATGTTATTAAGGGTGATGACACCTGCAATCTACTCCTTCCACCGAATCAGTTGGGAATTCCCAATTTTAGCCAAAGTATTTTCCCTTCATCCGGAAAAGGTACCAGATGGCCACACACCCACCAGAGATCGCCACGATAGAGCTACCCATCTCTTCTAAAACAATATCAAAGACTAGCACAACATTTGTCTTCATAGTATATTTTCTAATCCCCGCTTTCAGATTGGTCCCGTTTGCTCTGAAATAGTATCATACAAGGATGGGTAAGTTTCATATTTGGTTTTTATTTGACTTTAGTTCATCTACTAATTCAACATGGAAGAAGAGAAAAACCCAAAAGAGGAGAAAAATAGTAGATTCAGATTTATTTTGGAGTTTGCATTAGAAATCTATTACTAAGAACAGATCAACCAGGGTATGTCACATTCAAAAACCCATAGATCAAGAAACTGGCATGTCTTAGGCTGTTCTGAACAGTTAGTAAAATCATCAACAAAACATGATAACAATCAACTACTTCTACAGCTACCCATTGTTCAATTGCCATTTCAAAATCTGCCCATAATTATTTTGTCTTCTAATCTCTTAAGTGTAAGAGATCTGCATTGAGATGTACTTCTATTCAACCTGTCTCTTACTAGAGTTTTTTTTTAAAATTACTGTACAAAATTTATTTCTAGTATCCTCGAAGTGCCTCTAATAGTCTTACACTGCACATGAGCACTGTCGAGCACATAAATGCAAAGGTATGTGCAATCAACATAACCACAGTGAAATTCATTGGAATCGCAATTATAGTCACCAAAAATCGTAGTTACAGTCGTCTGAATCAAGCATGGGTCAAGACTCAAATTTAGCGATCAATGGTTTTCTGGTTATGCGAGGTCAAAATAATATTATTAGGGCAATATCTTGCATTATTGTGAAAATGTTGTGCATTGCCATTAACTATGTAATATAGTTTTGGAGTTTAGGTTTTTAATTTTTATGTTTTTAACTTTTCAATTTTTTCGTTTTTAATTTACATTCTCTGACTCGATTTATTTTAGTTTTTACTGTAGTTATTGCTTTCTAAAATTTGTATCAATTTATCTATAGATGCCTTCGCTACTATTGCTAATCTTGACTGGCAAAATTAAAATGGACTATCAACAGTTAATTTATTAACTAATCTCTTATTTTGATATTCACCATAATATAAAATAAGTTTACCAATCTTCAATAACTTTTGATTCTTACACCAGAAAATACATAATTTATCTTGGACAATATCACTGGCACACTAATACCCACACTTCTGCTGAGATTTTTGATTCTAAATCCAATTTATGGATTCAAAGTGGTGCCTGCAGTTTACAATTCATGGAGGAAGGTAGTGATGCAGGCAGATTGCTGGGAAGAAATAAAACTGGTGCCATCGTTGTTATCTCGAAAACTACGGACTAAATGCTGGAGATGTTGGTCAACAGGAACCAAAGATCATTGTGCAAATTGTGTTCAAATTCAACTACGTGCGGTAGGTATTCCAGCCGTAACTCAGCTCTTGTTAATGAAAGTGAATATAGATTTATTCAAATAAAGTGCTTATTTATATGTACTTTAAATACTTATTAAAAGGGTTGTGCAAGTCTCATGATGGTGCTTAAGCCATGTAAGTTAAGTGCATGTAATATGGATTGCAATTAAACACAATACAAATAATGTATTTGGATTTGAAATATTAAATAATAATATTTTTATTTAGTTAATTTTAGAAGAATTATATTATAAATAATAAAATTAATTTCAATCAAGCATAAAGTGAACAAAACTTAAAAATTCAAATAAAACAAAAACAAAATAAATTGACCTAATGCATATTCTTTTCATATAAATACTAGAACTATACCTCTGTGTTCTTAAAAACATCAAAAAATTAAAAATATGATTTGGTGATCTTGTTCCTCTTCTCATGGGTTTTGAAAGCCTCACTCAATTTTCTAGAATTCCATAATGATATTTAGGATTTTTTTTTTAAATTATTGGTAAAGGTCAGGGTCTTGAAAGGCCTCAAAAGTTTACAATGAAGAGAATGATATAACAATTATAGTCCAATGAGGCTTCTCTTCCAATAAAAAATGAAACATGTTATAGACATGTTGTAAAAACTCTACAACCTTCCTATAGAACTTAAAAGAAGCAAAAACAAACTTTGACCTTCTCATATCATTTTATTCTTCCAATAAAAAATGAAACATGTTATAGACATGTTGTAAAAACTCTACAACCTTCCTATAGAACTTAAAAGAAGCAAAAACAAACTTTGACCTTCCCATATCATTTTATTTTCAATATCTAGGGGTCATATTTAGTGGTTTTAACCCCTTCTTACCTCTTCCTCTCCTTTTATTTCTCACCACAATCCATTCTCCCCCATCTCCTAAATCCATGAAAATAGGAATAGAAATCACAAATGAATCCAAAGGTTAGGAGTTTGTCAAAGAACTTTGAGCAACTTTCCTCGATTGTATTTCCCATAGAATTATTCTTTCTAATTTTTCCTTCAAATTGGATTCATTTATTACACTCTCCTTTTGATATCTTCCTTCCATATTTTCCATCAAAAATCTAATTGTTACACTCTCCTTTTGATTTTGGAAATTGTCATTGTTCCTTGAAACTCTAATAATCTCACAAATTACACCATGCCAAACCTTAAAAAATGGGGGAGTAAATTAGGATAATGTGTTCTCCCTCCATTTCATTAGGCCCACCTCTTGAAAAAAGTTTGGAAAACCGCACTTAATGTCATTCAACATATAATTCGTGGAAGCAAGCCCTATTCTTAGATGAATTTTCACTGTCGTTGAAAAGTGGCACGATGTAATATTCTATAACCTTCTATTTTTACTATTTACTTATTCTATAATATGACCATAGTGGTATGATTGTAGCATACTAATACCATAGTGTTACAATCATGGTCAAAAGTCCCAAGTAATAGGAAATAGGGTACGAGAGGGAAAACTAGGGAAGAGAGAGAAATTTAGAGGAAGGGGAAGCAAACATGGCCTATAATACATGAAACACATGCAATAATAATATAATATGAATTTATAGTAAATAAATGAATAACCCCAAAAAAATGCAACATGACAACTAAAAATACTCTTAGACCAAAATAAAGTGTATATAAGTAGTAGGGCATACACAAAATTTCAAGATTTATCCTTTTCTTATTCAATTGATCAAATTATGAGTCAGAGTTCCTATCCCAAATATGTAGCATCTAATTACTCGCAAAACAAAGTTTCTCCTCTTTGTCCTAGATCAATAATAACATTTTAAAGTTAAGGAAAATAGTGAATATTTTTGGGCTTTTGTTACAATTAGATGAGCTTTTAAGCATTGTATAATTATTATGGCTCTAAAAAAATAATATATATATAAAAATAAATTTAATTACTAAAAATAATTCTAATGGTATACAAAACTCGTAGTTTGTACCCCAAAAGTGCATTATGGGAACTACTAAAGTTTTAAGGAATGATGGATTCCCTAATGAATTTTTTACCTCTCTATAGTTTTAACGAGTTATCAATAGATACTCAATGAATGATTTATATATATCACATGTGTAAATGAGTTATAACCCTTGTCTACTTATATGTGATATTTATTTGACAATTAATTTTGGTTTGGGGTTAGTTTTTATTGTGAAATTGATTTATTAAAGGGTACTTGTGATTTTATTGATTATCAGTTCATATTAGTCTCTCATTGATGTATTTTCTTATGTTTTATCCATGTTTTTATATATTTTTATTTCTATATATTTACTATTTTTTTCCATTTTGGGCATGCTGCCCAAGAGCATACACTTTAGGGTTTTGGTGTGGCCCCTTGTAGCCCTTGTTTTGGGGCTCTTGTGTGTTATTTTCTTAAAATTCTCCCATTTCTTAATAATTTGTGTATGCTTGTGTATTAATTTTATCTTAATTTTAGTTTGATAAATATATAAATACGCATGTGCATTAACACATATATTACACAAATAAATTGAGTGTGAAGTCAACTAGTTATAAGTGAATATAAAAATCAAGAGTCAAGCATTCACGAAGGAGAATAATTTTAGAATTTAGAGTATAATTTGAATTAAAAATTGAAGTCTTTATTATATTATACGATTTATTTATGTTAACATAAAGATTAATATAGGAGTAGGACTTGCATCCATAAATTATTTGCTAAAGTACACATAGTGTTATTTTTCACATTTGATCCAAAAACTGGAACTGATAATAATGGAGGCACAACACATGATCCTAATTTATTCCCCATTTTTTATTGGTCTATGATAATTTGTTAATTCTTTTGAGAATAATATTAGTTTTCTAAATATCTATGTAAAATTATAGAAAAGCGAGTGAGCTTTTCATAGCCCTAAAGTAGGTGGATGCAATTCTGTAATTATATTTTATAAACTCCAAGGTGACTTTAACCATACATTGAATGGTCATGTTAGGCCCATAATTATCCCAAAAATTATGGATATTTGGATAACTTTTCTTTTTCCTTCCAAGTTTTTTGGGTTTTGTACATCTAACGTCTAGATTAGTTTTCTAGTGTTTGTTTCTATTTATTAACCATAAATTCACAAAAATAATAATATATTATTATAGAACACTCTCTTTACATTTTTTAAATTATTTTATAATATTATTTATTGAAATTGGGTCCAAGTTTTCTATTTTATTAGAGTAAATTTGATTGGGCTTAGTAGAACGTTATATGGGTAAATGTGTGTATTTTGATATAAATATAAATTACCATACTAAATTGTTTTTAACCCATACTTTACTACAAAATTTAGAGTTAGATATTTTTTCATTTGGGTAGATATGATTTTTCTATGGATAATTATATTTTTGTATAATCATCAGCCTTAACTCTTGTGTGCTCTCTTTAAACCCAAGTTTGTTGTTCTTCCATATCATTCAAAAATGTTGGTATTTTATTACTACATATTTCCCTATTAAATAAAATTATTATATAAAATATCCATAATAGTTAAGTTCTAGACTAAATTGAAATCTATTGATTTTGCTGAAATTTCTTTGGTTAAATATAAATCCTATTCAAAATTAAATGGTTTCTCTCAATGATATTGATGTTCTTTTTACCATTACCTATATAGTTACAACTTGTTTAATAAATTTTTATTTGAAACTACTTAAATTAATATATATTAAACTATTGAAATTTAAATGCCAAAAATATACAAATATGATATTAAAATACTATATGCTACAAAATTTGGAATTGGCTAAAAATAGTAAATAAGCCTAAGGATATGCAAACTCCCTAACATAGATTTAATGCTAATTGTGTAAGTTGATTGTGATTGAAAACTAATTAAAAATGCCTAAAAATAGTGTCATGTCTAAAAACAAAATTATAAATTATGTAGAGAGAAGGCTCCAGAAGGAGGATGGGGCCGCATTGTAGCCTTGTATGATAACTGTGGCCACATCCTGGTTGAATGTGTGAATATATTTTTTATTTGGGTTTGTGCACCTATAAATTATGATTTCCTCATTTTTTTTAGGGCAAGATAGATGCACATAAGACCTACACAACATAAATTAGGATGATATTCCTTCATACTATATCATCACCTTTATGATGGAATTTATGGATTGGGAACATGATAATGTGTTGATGCTCAATATTTTTTATCGCACCCTATAGGTTGAAGGCATATATTTTTTTAAGAATATTTATTCATATTATTTATTTATCCTTTATCTTATCCTACATAATTACATCCAATTCTTTGATATCTTCATAATGTTTAACATCAATATCTAGTCACTCAACTACATGATATAATCTAAAGGTGAGTTGAACTTTGAATTTGTTCATTAATGGTGCTTAGTTGTACACTCATATAGGAACCTATCTATTATGATGAAGTTAATACTAATTATCTAATGATCAAATCATTTGAGATTTGGGCTAGTATCCAATCTTCTCCTAGCAAAAAGGCATACTTCCATCATGATCACAATCATAGTGCTACTCAATATTGCCTCATTGATTCTCAATTGATTAAAATGGACAAAAAGGATGTCTAATATTTCAATTCCCTAACTAATAAGGATTATGAGACATGTATTAGTAATAATATATAGTATACATATGATCCATATAAATATTACAATATTTATCTAAGGAAGGAAGATTCTAACAAAAGGAATGTGTCACTTAGAAACTTGGTGATGTACCTAAGACCTCTCCTCCTCAAGATTATCCACTTTCTTTTCCTAACCACAAGATGTATTTCTTCAAGGAGCCTCTTCTTGGTTGTGAAAAGGAGAAGAAGAATAAAAATAAGAAGAATTCAAAGGGAAAGTTCCAACATTCACCTTATCATACTTCCTCTTTTTTAGGTTGTTCTTATATGTCTTTTTTTGAGGAAAAATAAAAATGCCATGGAGGAATGCTCACCTCTACTATCAACATTTTTTGCTCTAGATATGAGCATTTTGTCAAAATGTGCTCAGTTTAGGCTACTAACATTGATGTAGTGACTAGTGGTGCTAAAATTTTGGGTCAAGTTTTAAATAAAAATAATCTTGAATTCAATCTTAAACTTTGACACAGCATTCCTCCCTAGGCTAAGATTCAACATTACCCCATCATAGAGGAGTTATAATCCGTTTTGGTTGGGATATTTATTTGGAACATTATTTGGCTTTGCTTGGAGTAAAAGATGCTCATATTCAATGAGTAATTAGTTTCCAGGGTGAGGTATTAGTATGGATCTCATTAAAGTTTTTGTTCACCTCACCCATTCCAAAGCATGTAATGGTCCTAAGTTTTGACCCTTCTACCTTGACTTATTTATTTTTAATAGATATCTATTCCATATTTATATTAAAAAAAAATTGATAAAATTAATTGCATAAAACAATGCATCTTCAATGAGGGTACTACTCTGAACATCATGCCTTTACGAGTGTTCAATGCATTAGGAATGAGTCACAAGAAAATTTATGAGTCTCATCATAACTGTGTTGGTTTTAACAAGAAAACTATCTCTTTGGTGGGTAATGTAAATCTTCAAGTCAAGTTTGGACCCATGATGATTTGGATTTATATATATGTTCTAAACCTTGATTGATCATATAATATGATCCTTGGGAATTTACTATGCAAGTTATCTCTTTGAATTCTTTTTGAGTAGTCCAATATGAGCATGAAGTTATGATTCACATCATGGGGAGTGATCTTGACCCATGGGTAGATATATGCTAAGATTAAATCCTTTGAGGATATAATTGCGGTTGTCTTCAAGCTTGGTGAACTCTATTATTTATGCTTTCCACTAGAAGATCACTTCTCTCTTGTCTACCATGATTCGTCATTAGAATCGGGGTTGATCCCATCTAGGATCTATTCTTTGTGGAACAATTTTGAGTTCCTTGGTATTTCTCTATCCTATGCTTCAACTTAGTGACAATGTTTTCTCAACTTATTTACATTAGTAGACTCTCTAAATTTTTTTCAATCAATCCTCCATGATATTCTAATGACATCTTCTTTTTCTTTGTTGTCACAAGTCATTTTGGGCTATTGGTTTTTCTTTTTTCTACTAAATTTAGTACCTAATTTTTTCCTTCACCCTTTGTGACATTTTTTTCACCCCCTCTTTGGAGTCCATATTCTCTTATTGATTACAAATTTTCCTTACTCTTTGTCTCCCATTGTGTTGATTTTATATTATCTTTGCTACTAATATTATCCCTCATATTATACATCATACATTATTGAACCTCATCCTCTATCGTCACTCTATGATGATTTATACCTATGGTGTAAAAAATGGAAACACGAGACTTGCAAATACCACTTGGACTATGTTTGACTCCTAGGGTCATGAAAACATATGACTTGTTTCTTTCTAACTATTGAGTAACAACATAATCAATTATAACACAATTTTTAGAGGCTTAACTTGTGCATGTATGTTGGTTGTGTTTTATGTGCAATTATTCTATAGCTCACTCTTGTCCACTTCCCAACTCATTAGGGTTTGTAATTACTCTTGTAAATTATAAGCCACCTAATATTAAGCCTTCAAGTGTTTATAAGTCTTCTCGGCTTGAGTCTAAAAGTAAATATTTGTTAGGAAAAGTTATGTATAAAATCACTTATAAGTATTTTTTAAGCCACATGTGAAAACATTTGAGATTGATCTTGAGTATAAACTGAAGGAAAATTATCAAACGAATTTTATTCCAATTCTTCTGAGTTATGAAATAGAAGTTAAATATGTAAGCATAAATTGTTAGGGAATGTTTTCCTCAATGTTTAGTCTGGATGTGTTTGGTCCATATCAATATACTAGTTTGAATATTTAGGTTCTATATTCTATGATGAATACTACTCATCTTGCTATTATAGAAAATCTTCCTTATGCTCGCAAACTAAATGGAACAATTTAATTATAAAATGATCTTATAAATTGTATATTTGTTCCTACAGAATGGAAACTAGATTGGATTAATCATGATGTGCCTACGGATAAAAACAATTTTGATATTGTTTACCATGTAAAAGGAAATAAAGTCCATGTCTTATCTAGAAGTATCTCTCATAAATTTTATTCAAAACATAGAGAACCTTCTAAAGAAATATTTTCTACTCGGTCTAGCATAAGCACTAGAAAATGAAATCTATTTGAAGAATTATAAGATGAACATGTTAATCAAGGATAATACAAGTTCCCTCCTTTGTCTATACCTACTATACCAAGAGATCAAACTCTTGAGTTTTTTAAAGATTATGATTTAGCTTTATATATATGTGGACGATGACCTCCATTGAAAGGTTACTATAAATATGAAGAAGGAAAAGTCTATTACATTTCTTACACCTTTCAACCTATAAAAACAAAAGATAAGGAGTCATCTAATGAGTTTAATCATAAAAACTATATTGCTAGATTTAATTCCCATTTTCAAGAAAATTTGGATGAACTCTATAGAGGTGTTTAATAAATTATGTCTTCTATGGAAATTATATATAAATTGGGAAAATTTTGAAAGATTTCAACTGAGTAGTCTTTTAATATGATATAAAATCAAATTATAATAGAAAATACTTCATAAATAAATATTTATTAATTTCGTTATAAAATTGTATTATTTTAAAATATTTGTGTGTTTATCATTTATTATTATTTTTGTGTTTTATTTCTTATTATTTCTCCTTCATCTTTCTCTTTCCATCTTTTTTATTATCCTATCTTCATATTTTCCTTTCTTTATATTGAATTTTATAAAACCTTAAAATTTATATTATTAAATCTCAGAAACGTACAATATACTTTATGAGGATAGACCTTTCATATCCAATTTTGGACTCTCAAGGGTTATGTAAAGCAGATTGTTCTTGAATATGTGGAAGCACGTTTGGTTGTAGGCTTTGCCATGTTCGGCTACCCATCGTTCATAAATGGGAAAGCTTTCTTGATCAGTGTTAGTGGTGTCGTACACAGCGAAGAATATGGTGGAATTGTTTTCAACAAAGGGCATGCTTTGCATCTCATAGCCTCCACTAGTCATCAAATTAACATCCATGACGTGAAATCCACCCCACACGTTTCCCCTTCTATTGTGTGCCTCTCATGTATCCTAAGCCCGTCACAAAACCGTCTCCAAGTTATAGTAATACACAAGTGCACACGGCTTGGTCATCTAAATATGGACTCCCTCTTGCTCCATAAATAATCATCTCCTAATAATTTTAGGATCTCAACCGAGTAGTCCTTTACATAAGCGAATAATAATAGAAAATACCTCCTAAATAGGTATTTATTAGTTTAGTTATAAAATTGTATTATTTTAAGATATTTGTGTGTTTATATTAGTATGTTTTATTTTTTATTATGTTTTTTCATTTTTCTCTTTTTATTTTTTTTATATATATTTTTTTTCATATTTTTATTTATTTATATTGACTTTCTTAAAATTGTACATTTTATATTTTTAGGATTTATAAATGTACAATGTAGTTTATGAGGATGGGCCTTTTATATCTATTTTTGGATTTTTAGGAGTTATAGACTGAATTTGTTAATTTTTTTATCCATTATATGTTAGCTTACGCGTCAATAGGATTCTTATTTCAATTCAAAAGATCTATAATTATACATGTATTAATGTATTTAATACTTTAGTGAATGAAAAAATCAATATAAATATATAGAGAAAATATTCAATTTCACCGAGATCCATTTGTTCATATTGTCCTCTTATTGTTTGGAAGGGATCCATTTATTTGACTTTCCCATAAGAATTATTAAAGAGAGTTAATCTAGATTTATTCAAATCAGTGCTTATTTATATGTAATTTTAACACTTATTAAGAGGGTTGAATGTGCAAGTCTCAAGATGGTGCTTAAGCCATTCATTTTGGTGTTTAAGCCATGCAAGTTAAGTGCATGTAATATGGATTGAAATTAAACACAATAAAAATAATATATTTGGATTTGAAATATTAAATAATAATATTTTTTATTTAGTCAATTTTAAAAGAATTATATTATAAATAATATAATTAATTTCAATCAAGCATAGTTATATATGTATAATATAATATAGAATATTTAATTAATATTTTAAAATCAAAAATTATATTATAGAAAGTGGTTTAACTAAAATAAATAAAGTTACAAAACAAAATCACAAATATGGAGATAGTCAAAAGATAAAAATAGTGGAAAATATGTCTACATAACAAAGTGAACAAAACTAAAATTTGAAAGATATATAATATCAAAGCTTAATTAGTTTTGAATGTGTTTCAGATCTAAATATTTGAACTTTATCCATATTTCTTATGATGCATCATAACATTAAAATTTGAATGATATGTAATATTGAAGCTTAAGAGATTTTGAACATGTTCAAGATTTAAAGATTTGAACTTTATGCATGTTTCTCATTATGTATCACAACTTTTAAATTTGAATGATATGTAATACTAAAGCTTAAATAGTTTTAAACATATTTAAGATCCAAATATTTGAACTTTATGTGCATTTCTCATGATGCATCACAAAACTTGAAATTTGAAGGATATGTAATACCAAATCTTAAGCATTTTTAAATGCGTTCAAGATTCAAATATTCAAAAAATATTATTTGGTGATCTTGTTCCTCTTCTAATGGGTTTCGAAAGCCTCATTCAATTATCTAGAATTCCATAATTATTTTTAGGGTTAGTTTTTTAAATTATTAGTAAAGTTTAGGATTTTGAAAGGCCCAAAAAATTTACAATAGAGAGAATGATATAAAAATTATGATAAAATGAGGCTCCTCTTCCAACAAAAAATGAAATAGGCTATAGCATTGTTGTAAAAAAAATGCAACCCTCCTATAGAACTTAAAATAAGTAAAGGTAAACTTTGACCTTCTCATATCATTTTATTTTCAATATCTTAGGGTCATATTCAATGGTTATAACCCCTTCTTACCTCTTCCTCTCCTTTTGTTTCTTGCCATAGTCCAATGTCCCCCATCTCCTAAATCCCTAAAAATAGGAATAGAGATTGCAAATGAATCCAAAGGCTGGGAGTTTATCAAAGACCTATGAACAACAACTTACCTCAATTATATTTTCCCAAGAATTCATCTTTCTATTGTTTACTTAAAATTGGATTCATTTATTACACTCTCTTTTTGACTTCTTCCTTCCACATTCTCCATCAAAAATCTAATTATTACACTCTCTTTCTGATTTAGGAAATTGTCGTTATTCCTTGAAACTCTAATAATCTCACAACACGATGCCAAACCTTAAAAAATGGGGGAATAATTTAGGATCATGTGTTCTCCCTCAATTTCATTAGGCCCATCTTCTGGAAAAAACTTGGAAAACAACACTTAATGTCATTCAACATACAATTCATGGATGCAAGCCCAAATCTTAGATGATTTTTCACAATCATGAAAAAGTGGCACAATGTAATATTCTAGAACCCTCTATTTTAAATTTTTATGTGTTCTATAATATGACCATAATGGTATGCTCATAGTAGACTAATACCATAGTGTTACAATCATGGTCAAAAGTCTCAAATAATATGAAAAATAGGGTAAGAGAGAGAAAACTAAGGTGGAGATAGAAATTTAGAGGAAGGGGAAGCAAACATGGCCTATAATACATGCAACACATGCCAATAATATTATAATATGAATTTCTAGTAAATAATTACCCCAAAATAATGCAATGTGACAATTGAAAATACCCCTAAACCAAAATAAGGTGTATATAAGTAGTAGGGCATACACAAAGTTTCAAGATTTATCCATTTTTTGTGCAATTGATCAAAATTTGACTCTAAGTTTCTACCCAAATATGTAGCATCTAATTATTTGCAAAATAAATTTTCTCCTCCCAGTCCTAAATCAGTAACAACATCTTAAAATTAAGGAAAACAGTGGACGTTTTTGGGCTTTTGTTTTAGTTATATGATTTTTTAAACATTGTATAGTTATTATGTCCCTAAACAATAAATTGTGTGTGTGTGTGTGTGTGTGTGTGTGTGTGTGTGTGTGTGTGTGTGTGTGTGTGTGTGTGTGTGTGTGTGTGTGTGTGTGTGTGTGTGTGTGATTATTAAAAATAATTCTAGTAATATCAAAGTATTTGAGGTTTGGGCTAGTATTCAATCTCCTCCTATCCAAAAGGCAACCTCCCATCATGATCACAATTATCATGCTACTATAGATTGCCTCACTGATTCTCAATCAATTAAAATGGATAAAAAGGATATCTAAGATCTCAATGTACTAACTAATAAGGATTATGATGCATGTGGTAGGAATAATATAGAGTATATATATGATCCTTATAAATATTACAAGATTCATTTATGGAAGGGACATTCTAACAAAAGGAATGTGTCACTTAGAAACTTGGTGATGTGCCTAAGACCTCTACTCCTAAATATTCTCCCCTTTCTGTTACTAACCACAAGTTATATGTCTTCAAAGAACCTCTTCTTGGCCATGAAAAGGAGAATAAGAATAAAAATAAGAAGAATTAAAAGGGAAAGTTCCAACATTCACCTTATCATACTTCCTCTTCTTTAGGTTGTTCCTATTCGTCTTTATTTGAGTAAAAATAAATATGCAATGGAGGAAAGCTCATCTCTACTATCAAATTTGTTGTATCTAGTTATGATTGTTTTATCAACATGTGGTCAAGTTAGGCTACTAACATTGATAGATTGACTAGTGTTTATATACTTTTGGGTCAAGATTTAAAGATAAATAATCTTGAATTCAAGCTTAAATTTTGACACAACATTCCTCCTTATGCCAAGATTCAACCTTAGTCCTTCCTAGAGGATTTACGATCCCTTATGAAGCTCATTAAAGGTTTTATTCACCTCACCCATTCTAAATCATGCCCTGGTCCTAAGCTTTAACCCTTCTACCTTGCCTTAGTTATTTTTAAGAGATATTTATTCCATATTTATATCAAAAACTCTGTTAAAATTAATCACATAAATCAATGCATAGAGTAAATTTTAGTAGGCTTAGTAGAACGTTGTATGGATCAATGTGGTATATTTTGATATAAATACTTGTATTTGCCATACTAAATTATTTTTAACCCATACTTTCTTACAAACCTTAGAGTTAGATCTTTTTGCATTTGGGTACATATGATTTTTCTATGGATAATTAAAATTTTATATAATCATTAGCCTTAACTCTTGTGTGCTCTCTTTAAACCCTAATTTCTTGCTCTTCCCTATTATTAAAATACATTAGTATTTTATTATTACACATTTCCCTATTAAATAACCTAATATTATTAGATCAAATATCCTTACTAGGGAAGTGTTATACTAAATTGCAATCTATTGATTTTGTTGAAATTTCTTTGGTTAAATATAAATCCTATTTAAAATAAAATGGTTTCTTTCAATGATATTGGTGTTCCTTTCACCATTACTTATATAGTTACAAATTATTTAATCAATTTTTAATTGAAATTAATTAAATTTATAGATATTAAACTATTCAAATTTAAATGCTAAAATATATAAATATGATATTAAAATACTATATGCTACAAAATTTGGAATTGGCTAAAAATAGTAAATGAGCCTAAGGATATGCAAACTACCTAAAATATATTGAATGCTAATTGTGTAAGTTGTTTATGACCAAAAATTAATTAAAAATAACTACAAACAGCATCACATCTAAAAACAAAATTGCAAATTATGTAGGGACAATTCTCTAGAAGGAGGACAGGGTCGCATTGTAACCTTTTATGATAACTGTGGCCACATCTCTGTTGACTATGTGATTATATGTTTGATCTAGGTCCATGCACCTATAAATTATGGTTTCCATTTTTTTTTTAGGGATAGATAGATGCACATAATATGTACACAACATAAATTAGGATGATATTACTTCAAAGTATATCATCACCTTTATGATAAAATGTATGGATTGGGAACATGATGATGCGATGATGCTCAAGATTTTTTCTCACACCCTACAGGTTGAATCCATAAATTTTTTAATAATATTTCTTCATATTTTTTATTTAGCTTTTATCTTATCCTACATAATTTCATCTACTTATTTGATATCTTGATAATGTTTAACATCAATATCTAGTCTCTCACCTCCATAATATAATCTAAATGTGAGTTGAACTTTTAATTTGTTCATTAATGGTTCTTATTTGTCCACTCTGATAGAAACCTACCTCCCATGATGAATAAAAATTAGAACATTTCATTTATAAACAAGGTGATGTGCCATAGAAATTAACTGAATGAATAATGGCTATCCCATCCAAATGGAATACCTGTGACTTTTATGTTTCTATTTCTATTTTATCTTGGTCATCTAATCATGGAATCCCTCTTTCTTGACAAATAATTATCTCCTAATAATTTTAGGATCTCAACCAAGTCCTTTAGTATGGCACAAAACCAAATTATAATAGGAAATTTCTCAAAATAAGTATTTATTTTATAAAATTATATTAGTATAGGTTATTTTAGTGTTTATTATTTATTAGTCAGTACTACAATTTTTACTAGCATGTTTTATTTCTTCTTGTATCTCCTCCATCTTCCTATCTTTGCTTCTCTTTTGTATCCTCTCTTCATATTTTCCTTTATTTATATTGACTTTCATAAAAGCATATATTGTATATTTTTAGGTCTTAAAACATACAATGTAATTTTTGGGGATGAGCTTTTCGTACCTAATTTAGGACTATTAGGGATTGTAGGCCTAAATTTATTAGCTTTTTCACCCATTGAATATCGTTTATGTGTTAATAAGGTCCTAATTAAAATTCAAAAGATCATAACTATATGTGTATTAATGCATTTAACACCTTAGTGAATGAGGAAATCAATACAAACATATAGAGAAAACATTTAATAATATACATAAATATCAAAGCATTTATTAGTACATTCTAAAAGAAATCAAAAATTCATTATAGTATTGAAAGTCATATTAGATAAACAGTGTATCATACAATACTATTTCGTTGAATTAAATTTTAATTGGCACTTTGTTTTCGATATCATATACCATTGAAGGGTCCTATAATTAACTTAAATTTCAAAATACTTTAATAACCCTGAGCACATGCCCCAAAAATTATTTCCATACATCTTTTTCTAGTTCAATGATACTATTAAAATGTGAAAAAAAGTCCAATTTATCATATATTAGTGTAAAAATTAAAAAAGGTAAGCAAAGTTTTAAAATATCTAAAAGTAATGAACACATTCATTAAATTAGTTTCTT